>CM054117.1:102431658-103031658 GCA_028673005.1 Tanypteryx hageni | reverse complement strand
TTCTTCCCAAGTTCAGCTCTGTAACATTTCTGGAAGTACCTTAGATTTTCTATGATGCACAAGTAGTTGGTGCTTGCATTTAGCATTTCAGTCCATATCGAAAGTAACACCGTAGGATTTTGAGGAAATCAGGAAGTCCATAACGTCACTAATATTTCCTGTTTTGGTTTTTGACGTCGATATACGTTTTCGCCGTAGTTTAAAATCAATTGCATTATAATACATTCCACTGATTCTCTTTAGAAACACTAAATTAAAGCTATCATTATATTATAATTGAAAGGAGTAACGTTCTTTTATTTAATAACATATCGCGTTTTAAAATTATGACGTCATCATATGTCAACGTCTTTGGTTGAAATCAATGGGACAATAAGAATTTCCGTATTAATAAGCATTAAAGCGATACTATTATAATACGGATTGCCAATTCCCATTGAAAAGCATTGTCCTGGTTGCTATAGTAGCCGAAGTTCTTTATTGTTGAGCATCTGCTTTTTCCGATTAAAAACATATTTCTTCGTCAATTCGGTACCGATTTGAATTTAATCTTTAAAAATAAGAAACATCATTCTTTTAGCTATAGAATTTTTTTCGTCCCGAGTTTCTATCTGAATTATAACTAATTTAAAAATGCAAATTTATGAAACTGCACAGATTTCCATGTTTTTCTTATGGAGTATCGAAATGGAACATTGGGTCTAAAAATACCCCGCTAAAAATTTTCAAATTTGGGATTCTCGATTTATCTGGTTGGTTGTACCTAATAACCTATTATCTAGCTAGCTAGCGCTAAAAATCACCATATATCAAGATCTAAACTCGTAAATAAACCAACGTGATCACCAAGGGCAACAGCACTTCAGCCACGTGGAGCCTATATATGTTAGATAATAAATTCTATGAGTAATAGCAGTATATTTATAATTTTCCGTGAAATTAAGGCAACTATCCGTAATTTCCGAATTCTCTGGCAATCGGCTCGTGACAAAGGTTTCGTATTTCAAGTTGCGTGGCTCAGCTCGCCCTGCATGAGCAATAAGAATAATCATCATTAAGACTATACCCTGTACATTAAATTTATGGGAAAATTAGGATATTTTCTGTTAAGATTATGACATCATCATCCGTGCCTTTAGCACGTATTTGGATAAAAAATATCGAGAAATAGGTATGACGCCATTATATTTAACAATTGAAAGGAGTTAAAATTTCTCGAAAAACCGCGAAACACAACATTAAAATACTTAATACGTTTTACCGTCACCGCAATCAGGGTTGCTTCTCCTATTAAGATCCCTTATAGCCCTGGAGAAAAACAAACTTTTTCGCACCTTCCTACAGTCGATAACCCTAATTTAATCGTCATGTTTGTGCTTTCGGTAGTGCGTGCGAATTGCAATTATCTATGATACTCTCAATCACAGTGCCTGATGCAATTAGTGTTTTCGATACAGTTAAATCTTACATATTATCGAAGAAAATATTGGTGATGATGTTTTCGTAATATGCATGATATTGAAAATTAAAGTTATATGCTCATATGCTTATGGGAATAAACTTGATGTTAATTCAATTAAAGAAAAATAAAAAACATATTTCCGTAACTCGAATTTTCTATAACTCGAGTAATTTTTGCTTTCCCTTGAGATGTGAGTTATAGAAGTTCCACTGTATATATATATAGGCTCCCACCCCTGCGGAAAACCTCGCTGCCTCACTTGCCCTATCCACCTACCATCATCTTCTTTCTCGAGTCCCTCCACCAACATCACCTACCCCATCACCTCCAGAAGCAACTGCACCACCCGTAACGTCATTTACCTCCTTACCTGCACCCTTTGTCCCGCGTTTTACGTAGGCCTCACCAGCAATCCGTTAAACATCCGAATGAACGGTCACCGGAATAGCGTTTCTCTCAGACGCCCCCTCCCAGTTGCATTACATGCTAATACCCACAATGTTCCCTTTAATAGTTGCTACAATGTTAGGATTATTCGCGCTTTACCCTATGACACTCCTGCCCCCCTTCTCCGACACTGGGAACTAGCACATATCCATCTTCTCGACTCTTTCTCTCCGCCTGGCCTCAACCTCCGCTAACCCTATTAGCCCCCTTACAATGTCTCCTTGTTACTTTGTAGTTATTCGCACTTTCCCTTACCACACTTCCTCTTTATTGGCTATCCACCCCTCCTACTCCCCACCTCCTCCAATCATCAACCTTCCCACATCACCCTGTCATTCCCCGCCCAGTGTGTCACTTTACGTTACTCTTTCGCTGAAGAAGGGCATAGGCCCGATAAGCTTGCGTGTGTTTTTGTGTTCGTGTGTTTTACGTGTCTCTTCGACGCCCCCAGCAGCCTACCAGCTTGGTCCTCAACTTGGTAAGTGTCCGCTGGGCTTCCCTCAACACCTTGTTGCCACCCTCATCACTACCTTTTCTTTTCCTTTAGTTAATATATATATATATATCACTTCGGACCTGAAGAAGCCGACTGGAACGCCGGCGAAATATTGTCCAGAAAATGGATCAACAAGGCAGAATCCCGGACATCATCACCATGTCATTTATTTGCGATGTTTTTCTTATTATAATATATATGTAAAAACTTTCACTTCAGAAAATACAGGATTTTACGGGACAGTTGATGAAATACAGGACATTTGGGCGTCCTGTACAATAGTTTAAAATGTACCGGACAAGGTACTATTATGTGCGAATATCATTATCTCCATTTCCGCATCTTACGTTTTTCCGCATCTAAAGTCGATTTCCCTTGGTCCGGCAAAAAACGTTAGATCGGGAGTTCACTGTATATATATATATATATATATATATATATATATATATATATATATATATACGAATATTTAAAAATATACTTCCATAACTTAAATTTTCTATTACTCGAATAGCTATTACTTTTCCTTGAGATTCGAGTTATGAAAGTTCAACTGTACTTCGTTATGACGGCATTAATTTCCATTAAAAGCATTAAGTCACTGCAATCGTAACATATCGGATCCTGAATATTACAATCTGGAAACTAAAGAAAAAAGTAAGAAGAGCACACGGGACAAGAAATTCGATTAGGGCGTTGTTTCAGAGTTATAAGAAATTGGTTCGAGGTTTAAATAGGGAAAAGAAGAAGGCGAAGGAAAATTTCTTGTTAATGTCATTTCTAAGGCGAACGGAAACAAATTTTACAAATTTATTAGGAGAAGGAAAGATATAGCGTCAGTTAAAGATAGCGAAGGGCTGTTAGTCATCGACGATTACAGTAAAGCTAATGCTTTTAATGAATGGTTTACAAGCGTATATAGGAAACAAGAAAATAGAATGGATAACTTAAAAACTCTAGAGTTGATAAATGACTCCTTAAACTGGAAGATATGCGAAAATACATCAGAGATAATACCCATTAGAGTCACGGATACAGACTTTTCCGAATTTGTATCCCAATTTAAAGTAATTTTAAAATGCATTTTTAGAAGTCCTTGCACTGAATCCCACGCTTTTCTTATGGGGTATTGAAATGGAACATTGGGATTTAGAAGACCCCTTAAATATAAACGTTTTTGTGATTTTCGATTTTTCTCGTCGGTTGTGCCACTCGACTTACCAACATGCCAAATTTCCGATTTCTAGCCCTTCTAGAAGTACCCAAGAGTTTTGTGGTAGTGAGTGAGTGAGTGGGTGATTAGAGTGAGGCAAAAGTTGCTATGTTATTAGGCGATCTTTACCAGCGAAGCTGTAATAGCGGAACGCACGTCTGGTCCGTTCGTCGTAACTTTCATCTCCTAAACCGCTGGACGGATTTTAATTTAACTACGTATGAGTGATCTTTATTAAAATTTATCGCCCAATTGTGATTTTCAACTGAATCTGTCAATTAGAATTTCCACTTTGCATAATTACTTTAATTAACTTATACTCGTATCTCGTTAAATGGCATCCGTCAAGCAACAATGAAATACCAAATATGATCTGTAAGGTATAGTTTTAAAGAAATATTCGGAAGGAGAACAACATTTACCACAAGAAAGTCCGCGAGGCCACGTAATTACGAGTTATGGTTTCGGAGATAAAAATTCGTGAAAATCCCGACGAACTTGACGTGCTTTTTTCGGCCGCGGTGAATTTGGCGACTTCCACTGTGACGACTGCTGCTTTGTCTCAGGGTCATAACCATAAACCCAAGATTCGTCACCAGTTATGACCTTGGAGATGAAGTTGGGGTCATCTCTAACTTCATTTTGAAGCTCCCTGCAGACAGCAACGCGATGGTCTTTCTTGTCGTTGCTCAGCAGTCTCGGAACAAATTTTTCATAAATGCGTCTCATGTTAAATTCCTCCGACAAAATGAGTTGACACGTCCCGTACGACAGTCCGACGATGTCACAAACGTCATGGATTGTTCGCCTTCTGTCTGCCAGGATAGCCTCACGCACTTTTGCGACGTTTTCCGGAGTTGTGCTTGTCGACGGTCGACCAGAACGCTTATCGTCGTCGACAGACGTCCGTCCGTCCTTGAAACGTTTGTACCAAAGGAATGTTTTGCTTTGGCTTAAAGCATCACCACCAAATGCTCGTTTAAGCATTCTGTGGTTTTCTGCTGCCGTTTTTCCGAGTGAGGGTGAGTTTTTTAACGTTCATATGCCAGTACAGCAAGGCTGATTAGTGCGTTAAGTAAAAATATACTCATAGTGATCGGAGTAGAGAGCCTAATGCTGTTCTTATTGATTAATTTTGGTTTAAATTAACTACAGTTTTATTTCCTTTATTTCGTTCCTAGTATAATGGCGGAATTTAAAATTTAAAAAGCAAAACTTATAAAAAAGAAAGCGATAGGCATTTTCAAGATTGATGGTCTGAAAAATATGATGTGATTAAAAAGAACGATGGAATGTTGAAAATTGTGTTATGATCGGGACGGGAATATGATAATATGTGAATGTCAGAGGACTTAAAATATTTCAAACCGCATGAAACACTATTATTAATCCTGTTATTGGTAAACAAATAACAAAAACATGCACATTTTCCTATATAGCTAGGAAAACACTGATTCCCACCTGTTTTCATGAAAATGATTTTTTTATTCCATTAATTTTGGCACGCGGGCTTGAAAAGGTTCGCAACCACTGTTTTTGAATATTCCATCATTCTAGAGTCCAGATCTTTCGAAAATGAGGGAAACGATTTCCTTGAAGGCTCAAGGGCTCGGTCGCTCGAATATGCACAAATTACACGCCAATTTTATTTTCATTTGTTTGTATAAGTTTCAAAAAATGGCATTTGTAGTTTTATAAAAAATAATATACAAATATTTTTTACTTACAGATTTTTAAATATAAAATAACACAAAATTTTATACATAGTACATATGATTTACTATTAAACTAAACTAATAGATATTTAAGCCTTGTCTAACTATATACATGCGAAGAGGATGAATAATTCATTTCCAATCAGAACTCGACAACTCGATAATTTATTACGAGTTCAAGTTCAAGAAAAATAACCGAGTACACCGATTTCGAGTTCGCAGCCCTGCTTTGGACGCATCCATTTGTTGGTACTATACCACAATTAATTTATTAGAATAAAAATTATTATCCTAATTAGCTATGGACACATCCAAATCATTGATTTATTTACTAAACTAAGTTTTTCGCCGAAACCCTACAAATCAACTGCGCACTCCACTGTGCCACGGCACCCAGCCTCGGAAGCATTTATTTAGACGATAAGATCTTTGCGCAAGTTGAGAAATATATCGCAGAAAATACTTGGAGCGTTGAAGTATTCTATAAAGTTATGACTAGGCAGCGCTCCGCAACCAATTAAATTTCACAGTACACTTTCCGGCTCTCTAGAACATTTCGGCACATCAAAGCAAATTTCATGAAATTACTGTGGAACACTTTTACCTTTATCCAATAAAAATGAAAGAAAATGATTAACTTCAACTCACAAATGAAGAAAATTGTTGCTAAAAATTGCATTTTTCAGATATTTTAAGTAAATTTTTCCGGATGACGAAATAATTCGAAGCTAAAAATCAACTGGTTACGAATCGATTTTATTTCGGTTACAAGCAATTGAAACAGCGTAAAAAATCCCATATCCATCAAGTATCGCTCTTTATGAGAGATTTAGTTTCTATGGTCTTAACTGGAGAATAATAAAGCAGAGTAAAATTCCCTTGCCTCCTAATTAAAAAATGCACCTCGGCGCACTTTGACTCGGTGCATCAGTGTTGTGGAGCACCGCTTTAAGGCAACGGGCGTGCGCTGCAGGGGGAGGGGGCAACGGAGGGAGACTGTGGGAGCTTGCCTATCCCCTCGCCCCCCCTTGAAAACGTTCCATGGCAATTGCCCCAAACAACGGCGCACTGGTTATATTCCTTGTTGACAGAGATACGTAATCGTCTATGCGGAAGAGGTTTTTGTCAAGTTAGATTGAAATCTGAGCGATATATATATATATATATATATATATATATATATATATATATATATATATATATATATATATATATATATTCATTCATTCGTGTTCTGTCTTACGACAGGTCCTACCAATTAACTAATTAATTGGTTTTGACTAGGGAATATACATACACGGTGTGGTGGTTTCCCGTTGCCTTCCACACCGGACACACACACAGAAGGGAGGAGGGAAACCCGGTGCCGGCATTTGCCTGCTCTTGCGAAGAACACCAGGGGGGCCAACGGCTTAACGTCCCTTCCGAAGGACGGAACAGCTGAATTTGCGCGGTCTCCTCAAACCACGCAAACAGGGGGCCGGATGACCTTGAGAAAAAATCCTACTCGCGCAGGATTCGTACCCGATGACTTTCAAGCATCGGGCGAGTAGCAGCCAGCGTCCTAACCATATATATATATATATATATATATATATGTAATGCTTTGCAAATATTAGCGCTTTTTGGGAAAAATCTTGTGTATTCGGTTTGCCTGTCCTCCCGTCCGTCTCTTTGGGCAATATCTCTGGAATCCTGCAACTTGGAGAAGTAAAATTTTCTGGACAGGGTGGTCCACATAAGGGCTAAACATGGTACAAATCAGGTGGATCTAGAGTCAGTTAATGAAGAGTAATCGGTGTCTTTCATTCCAACCCCTTTTGTTTCAATTCTGCCCACCCCTTAAGAAGAAAAGCGCGTAATTGATGCAGGGCGTGATAAATTTGCATTTTTAAATCAGTTCAAATTAAGGTAGGAGCTCGGGACATGAACAGTTCTGTAGCTGAAAGACTGGGATCTATATTTTTGAAAACGGAATTCAAATTTGTGTCGAATTAGACCGAACAATTGCTTTTTATACAAAAAAATAGGGAAAAATTTCCCATTTTTAACAATGGGAACTAAAAATGCCATGTCAACGAGTCCACCTTTTAAAAAGTTCTAACGCTCCAGAATACGCTTCAATGCATGAGAACTTGAGACCAAAACCTTCCATCTATAATAATCCAAGAGGTTTGATTAGCCAAAAATACGCACACACACAAACCTTCCATCTTGTTTGAAGAATATTAAAAGCTTTGGTTCTGCGGGCTCAATGATTTGAAAGATCGCATTCAGTCCGATCGCTGATTTTTAATAAAGCGCGTCTCTTTTACGAAAAAGTTTTCGTCGTCTGCTCCAGATCAACATTCACGACTAAAATTTTGGCTATAGTTCATCTTAACTGCTTTATCTCCGAAGAAAATTCAAATTCTATGAACAATCTCGGCCAATGACTGAATCAACAAAATTATTGGGCGATTGTCCCTAAATGCAATATACACCTACGAAATACTTATGTGACCAGGGTCGTGTTTGTTAATCGTTAAAAAAAATGCCGCAATGATTTTACGTAATGGTTATTTTAAAATTAGGTGTGAATCCTCGGGTACGGGATTTGACTGGTCCTAACGAAGCAGCGACAATTGACCCCGCAGGTGTAAAGGGTCTCTTTTCGCACATCTCCATTTACCTGTTATTTGCGTAGAAACAGATATGCAAACGAAAAAGATGTTATGAATTATAATTATCCCTTTCTGATAGGTACTTAATCGTTATTCCTTAATTTATGTCGCAGGAAGCATCGCTGAATGTTTTGTCACGGCGCCGCAGTTGTTAGTTAATGAAAACAATCGCCTATCAAGGGATATTTTAAATGCTTCTCTATTTAATGCGTTTTAATTAGGGCATGCATCCAGTGCGCATTTGTTCATACCCATGGCGACCAACAAAAAAATCCATGTAGTTCTGAGACGCGAAGAACGAATTTGAAAATGAAATTTATTGAGTCAATCAACTGACACTATGGAAGTAGGGGACGGGACGATCCCAGGTTGAAAAATCAGACCTCTCTCGGATTCGAACTGGGACCGTTGCGTGAAAAGTCAACACTGTAGCCACTCCGCCACCGTAACGATCCGAATAGAAAGTTGTTCGAGAGAATTTTTTATATAGGTTGATGGCAGCGTTAGAGGCGCCAGTCTGACTTCAAATTCTTTTTTCTCATTTATGTAGTTCGAACCGAGGAATAGCGCTCATTTTCGTGGACGCACGTTAATTTGAGAACGATTGGTCAACATTCTCCTGGTTTTAGCAGTTTGGAATAATAAAAAAATTGTTTTGATAGAATTTGTAGGAATGTTTATATTTTGAGATTACATTATGTCAATCACGTGGATTGAAACGAGAATTACACTCATTTGGCTCTTCTTAGTCAGTAGCCAATATCTATACAGCTTTGAAAACGAAAAATATCTTCATATTTATAGAAAAATTTTCGACTGCGGCCTTTATGCTGATATCACCAAGATGGGAGTTGCCGTGCAAAGGACGGGACATGAACCCGGGTCCTTAGTATCTGGAGGCAGCAGCTGAAATTTAACTAGCATTAGACAATCCGTTGTAACGGAACTATTATTTTCCCCAGTTAATCGTTATCACAAACTTCGAATCCTTGCTTCCCACGTTGGTCAGCCTAATCATATCCATTCATTTTGCTTAGAATTTTAGAAATCGCGCCTTGTTTAAGCGCGGGAAATCGTATTAGTTTATTTACTCCTCATCGGCAATTCAGTCAAATAATCACTGGACTTTAACCGCGTTTGATATTGCGTTGCGCATTTTCTTGCCTCAATTGTTTTCTTTCCTGCACCTCGGTCGCATTTACCGTAATCGACTTGTTTCAGTTCCACTTTGGAGTTGATCTAAAAGACATGCAATGCGGAAGGAGGATTCCCCTTCCACACGTACGCTGCCTCTGGCAAGTAGCGGCAGAGGGGTGAGTTGGAGAGACGGCAGAGGGGTGAGTTGGATAGACGGGAAAACAGAGAGGTGCTGGGGGGTAACAGAGAGGTGCGGGGGAAAACAGAGGGGTGCGGAACGACCCGGTGGTGCGTCCGGGGGGAAACCCGTGTGCGCGCACCGAGTGACCGTTGCCAAGGTCACCACCGCCTTCCTCGCCGGTCGGCTTTATCAGTCACTGTGTCATGCGATAGACATCGCCAAGCCTCTTGCCGAGCACAGAGCGACAATTGCCGCGGAGTAGATCCGGGAACCTCGCTTTTTGAAATGGGTGCTTTTCTGCAGCCAAGTAGAAACACATTTCGCGTTCGAAAAATGCGAATAAAATTGGCAGAAAATCCATTCTTCGCAAAGCGCTGTATCGGATTTCAATCCCTAGACCTTTCATAAAATAATGTGGAACTAGTCAACGCTACTCTCTGGTGTAATCAGAGCCTCTTTTTCAACATTTCTCTCTGGAACAAACCTTTATGGTACCGATGCGATTCGATGGCAACGGTGGCGGAAATATCTCGAATGTGTTAGCCACGGCTCACCCGAAAATGATTACAAATCTACTTCTCTACGATTCTAGTGGAGACCATAAAATAGTAATTGCTGAATTCATATCACACCCTGCGAAAATTACTAATGCAGCGCGTGCGGTCTACATTTTCGTTAAGATGGATCGTTCGTGGTTTCAAAATTACACCGTAAAACAAATGAAGACTTTCATCAATTTTCCGAATGGTAACAGACTCTATGGTTTTCGGTTGCAAATTTTGAGTATCGGTCGCGAGGTGTTGACAAACTTCATTCCCGCTAAACCCGTTCGTGATCGTTAGGAAACGCGGAGGATGAAACCGACGCTTCGCGCATTGGCTAAGAAACAAAGCATCACGTGCGCGTCAAGCACCTTAAAGATGTTGGTATTGAGATCACGAAAGAGAACTTAAATCACGCGAATAGTCGCAAAACCGCTAAGGACGAGGAGCGGAAGCGATTCAACGACCACCGATCCACGACACTTTCAGATTCGCTTATAAATGACTCCGATGAGTTCTGTTACTATGTGCGCGAAGTTTGCGAAGGTCACTCCACAGTTCCTGATTAACTTCTGACAGGAAGAAACTGAGAACGGCCATTTCCTCGAGTCGAATCTTATTAAATGGTTACCTCGAAAAGTGTTTCGCCATCGACACTGGCTATATTATAAATTTTCCAATGCTTTCTAAAAAAAGCGAACAAGAAATAACAGAAAATTGTATTGTAAAACTACTGAAATCGGTCTATAAAAGAAAACCGCTTGGACTGGAAGTCATACCTGCGTTATCGGATGGACACATTCGCAAAATCTTTAAATGAAGTTACTTAATGAGAGTTATAAAATTAACAACTTTGGTCGCAATGGACAACACTTTTCAAGTAATTTAAACTTACTTTCCCACAGTACTTTCTGATAAATAAGTCGGTGGGATTCGACTAAAATATGTTGAATATATTTTATAAGAAATTTCGAACAAGTATGGAATTCCATCGGTCACCGCTGATACACTGATGCAATACCTTAGGATGAACACTTTCTTTAAATCATTCTTAACGCCTCGCCTTGCTGATTTCCTTGGCAGCGCAATTTAATTAGTTCTTCCAACATTTTATTTCCAGAAGAATACCCACAATAATTATAAGTCACTCCTGGGGTGTTACATTAGTGCGTTTGTCCAAAGACATTGTAAAACGTTCCCGCAGAATTCAAATACGTTCAAAGTTAATCTGAAACCTCTTTGTTTAAATGTAATATTCTGTCTTTGGCGGAGTGTCTATTTATGCATGGTTTTGTGAAACGGTTAATGGTGTTATTCTTATTGGACAACTTGTCAAGTAGCGAATCTGAATAGGCGTTGAAAGCTTCTTCCAAGTAATTTCATTTGGAAATGTTTTTCCATGTTGTGCAATACAATAGGATATACGGAAATTAACTATCATGGTATTATTTTTCGAGAAGTATCGGAATAAATAAACTTGAGTTATTTTTTCCCATTCTGGAGAATAACTCCGTTAAGACAGATAAATAGCGATCATTATAGTTATAAATACACTTTGTTTTAATTTTTTGCTCATATCTCTTCATTTATCATAAACATGGTGTTTACTGCTTTAAAACTTATCCTTTCGATTATAAGCAAACAGGTGCGTTTGACCGACCTCGGGATATTGAAAAAATTGGTGTCTTTGTTCGTTCGACGGATACATTTCAGTCAGTCGCCATTCCTGAGCGTCGCAAAGAAGACGCGAATGCAATTCACGAATGAATGGCTTTATATCGGATTCATGTCTCACGGACGTTGCTGCGAAATTTCACTCCTGGCTGCTGCCGCTGCCTGACGTTTGTGACGTCACGGGAGAAGGGACCTCTCGCGTGATTTTCGCCGACTCCGGTCAGAGCGGTCTTTGCGTCAGAAATACGCGTTCGCGCGTCGAATGTCGAGGCAGGGGTCGTCCTTGACCCTCATCGGGTCGAAACTCATTCGACCGTCCACCTGCTTGCCCCTCACTCTCCCCGTGGTTTGCGCGCGCCGTTCGCTGGTCATCGAACCGCGGACTCCGTCGTGGAGTGACCCGTTCGACCTCGAGCCTCATCTCGAATCGTGCGGAAGATGACGAAAGTGCTTGCGACGCCGCTGGAAGCAAAGCCCGGGCGTCAGGCGCGAGTGAGATTCTGTGACCCGTATTTAGAGGAAAGGAGGAGACAATATGCGTTTCAGAGCGTCTGGGGAGCCGAAGCGAACGGCAAGTGGTATGCGGGGAAATCTCCAAGGAAACCATTGGAGTAAATATTTGAGAAAACACGTTTTGAGGTGACATGGGTGAATGGAATTGCGTTTTAACTATCCGAGGAGGGCTAGATAATTCACGAGGATCAAACACCCTCTACATCCATTTTCTCGTGACTATGGGCACTCGCCGTTTTGGAGGAGTTCACACACCGATGCGATTAAAAACAAACTTGCGCTCATTTCTTAAACTTTTGAGCAGTGGCTCCCAACCTCGGGTCGCGACACAAATCAGGGTCTCTGGAGTCCTCGGCAGGGTCGCGATGGATCATCAGAAGAAAATTTTGCAAAATGCATCCTATTTCACGATGAAGAAAGTTGTTTTCTGTAGTGATGCAGGCGATTGTGGAGAAATTTCACAATTTCACCATTTGAATGTGTAATTATATTATACATATAAGTTTATACACTTACTTTATTGCACTGGTGGTGTAAGGGTTAGCGTGTTGGCTTACCATTACAAATTTCCGGGGTTCGATACCAGCGAATGGAGGTTCAAAAAGTAAAGAAAAAAAAAATAATGAAGCTATCACCTCTGCCTGGCAGTGGGCAACAATACTGCCAATGATATAGAGCTGAAAACAAATGATGTTGGCTGGTTTTATATCCAAATGAGATGTAGGCGTGATCGAGATGATTTGAACTGCTATAGTACTTCGATGTGGAAAGCAAGAGGGAAATTACGGCATTACATTTCCCTAAGTTCAAGTTCAAAAAGCATTTATTTCCATATAAATTATTAACCCTTTACAATATATGTTACATATTTTTTCTGAATAAATATATATCCTGTCTTAGGAAATACACTTGCAGGCTTATTGCCTCTTCGGGTTGGGCCATACCTCTGATTTAATTGTATTTTATTTGAAAGCCGATTCTCTAGTAATTATTACATGGTTGGAAAATATGTGTTCTCTCGAGGCAAAACATTCCGTAGGTAAAATAGTCCCCTACTCGGGTCTCCGGGCGGGGATTGCCTCCAGGAAAACATTTGTCGAAGGAGATTTACTTATAGGCGCCAAATATTTCTCTCCCATTCTCTTAAAATTTATTTGGATAGAGAACAACATTTACTACAAGATAGTCTCCGAGACTATAGTTTCGGGGATAAAAATTCGAGAATCACCCATGTTTCGATAACGTTCCATACGTATTTCTCATTAAGAACGCCTTTGAAATCTCTGTGCATTGCATTTATGGAGCATACTCTTTTCCATCTTGTTAATCTTAGGTATCTGGTAACCTTACCTACGGAGAAAGTCATGTTGGCCGCATCAGATTTTTTGTTTTCATTGTCCAAAAAAGTGGTTTATGTGATTCGGTCTGGGCGCCACTATAAGGTCTGAACGGTTCAACAGAATCTGACGTATTGAAATAAATCTGTTTTTAAATGCGGAACGCATTGAAATCTACACTGGCTCTTGGATTCGGGAAATGGCTTCAAAATTAGAACCAGATTTGACCGGGCCTGGGCGTACGGATTGAGAAAGTTTGCGCAAAACATGTTCCACCGATTTTTTTATTAAGTAATTACTAGTAAAAAAGCCCGTCATTATGACGGGTATGCGTGAATTAAATATTAAATTTAAGGCACTTCCCATTCATCCTCATTTTCTCTCTATTCTCCTCCCACATATTTTAAGTTTGTATTCGATTTTTTCCGATTTTCGACATTTCATAAAGAGGTTGCAATGAAACACAATCACGAAGGACAAAAACCGATTGAAAATTTATGTGAAAAGTTTCATGTAAATTTAAAACAAATAAACACGTAGCGTAAAAACTTGAAGTCAGAAACTACTCCAATGCATTGTAATGATGGACAACTCAACATTTCAAATAGGAAGAATCTTCACGCGTACATTGAAAATATCTTTTCGTTTGCAAATTTTATTGGGCAGTTTAAAGCAAATTACTATATTGACAATGATTATGATTAATTTCTTTCGATAATTAAGCAAGATATTTGACTCATGGCCGGTGCATTTATAGAGATTACAAAAAATGTATGAATTAAAAATGCTACTTACTAAGTTCTTTCGTCATCAAGGTAAACAAAGCAAAAAGCTAATTAAAATATTAGCGGTCGTATGTTCGTTCGCATTTCTTCCACGCCTTAGAAATGGCATTGCAGTAAACAAGCCTATCGTTCAAATTAAGCCATCATTACTTCCCTTTCGATTAAAATGCATTCAAAATATGTAAGTATAGTTCTCACAATTGATTTCAAATACAATATAAAAGTTCATGTCATTACTTTTAGATACAGACGTAATTTAGCTAGATCAGCAACATTGCCGTCGCCCCTGACTACGAAATTTTGTCATCTAAAATTTAGCCAATTTTTTGTGTTAATAACGAATTTGTGGAACGATTCGACGCGTATTCGAAAATCGATGTCTGTAAAATGAATATCCGTTCTTTTAGGCGTCGTTTGGTGCAAGTCCCGTATTCATATCGCAATTCTAAGTGATTTTAAAATGCAAATGAAAAATGTGTTGCAACTGTGCAAACCGTGAGAACACACTGAATTCTCTTTGTATGTATGTATTAGATAATAAGGCGCCTACTGAGCTTTATAAACTTCTCTCAGTAGTCCACTGAGGAAGGGCTGTTGATCCTCGATTAAGGTAATCGCTCAGTGATCGCCGAATCGCCGCTAACTTGCAGCTGAAATTTGCACTTGGTTATCTCAACCGTTAACGACACTATGGGTCTCTACATAGTGTCCATTATTCGATAGATTTTTTATTGTTTAAATTCGGAGTGTTGCTCTGTTGGTTTCCATGAAGTTTGTCATCGAAGACTCACGATGAAAATTCATCGGACAAATCCGATTTGGCCGTCACACACTGGTAAATGGCAAATAATGGACCAGGCATGTCGAACTCAAAGAGGCATCAGGGCCGTTAATACGTCGATGGATGTTATAGAAGAGCCGCATTGGATCATAGTTCTTTAATGAGGGCCTGGGTTGGAAAAATAGTCTTTAACGATTGGATGTCTGTTTTTCCATCAAAAACAATAATTTAGAAAACACGTTCCATTACAAATCAATAACTATGAAAAAATCTTGTATTATTTTCACAAAAATAAAGCATTTATATGATATCTGGAGCGATTTAGTTAAGACTAAAATTAGTATTCGGTTCAGAGGTATCCCGAGGAATTTAGGTGCCCCGGACGGGTTATCACTCCAGCGCCTCCCTCCGTTAATGTTTGTTGAGATATTTGCAAAGTACATGTTAATTTATTCATCGCTCTGTAAAAATCATTGATAACGAAAAATTAAAAGGAATGCCATCAATATTGCAGCCTGTTAGTCGATATACATTGGTATCCAATATTTATTCACTTGCAAGTACTGCATAGATAAATGATCGGGATAGCGTCCCAAAGACTTGGGCGCCACGGGCAGCCGCCTTATATTTCGGGCAGGCCCCGATTCGGGCCGCAGAAAGGGCCGCCAGCTTGACACGCGCGGTCTCGACAGGGGTCGGCGTCCGTTCCTGCACGGCTGCCCACTTCCGTAACTGTGAATGCTTCGGAAGGCCGCATTTGAAGACACGAGAGCTTCGGCGGGTCCGATGAGTGTTTATATCAGAGGTTACTTAGAGATTCTGTGGTCTCATATTAGAGAAAATCAAGTCTAAATAATTTACCTGCGTTAAAAATTCACTAGGAAAGATTTTGAGGCTATAATTTTACCGAAAAAATATAAAATTGTCTATGTTAAATTTGACCCATCTTTTTTTAGTCATAGCTTCGCAGACTGCTTAAAGTGCTCCCTGGGGTCGCATGCGGCCCGCGGACCGCCAACCCTTGTTCCAGACTTTTGTTTCGTATCATGATAACACAAACATATTACACGAATTGATGAGCCTTTTTCGATCATTAAACTAAACAGGACTCTTTTATTGTGGCAGGCTTACGCCATTCTATTTATCCAGACATTCTCAACACACGAGCGACGTTACTTAGAATTCCATTTGTATTACGTCATCCTTAATTAACTAAGGCTCGGCGGAGAAAAGTTCTCAAGCCAATAAATGACAAAATTGGCGATGTCCGGTCCTGTGAAAGGGCCCAGTTGTAAACATCATCTTCTATTGATAAATGGTTTGCTTCCACCATGTACTATCGCCTTATATGCAGAAGATTTTCTCCTTTATGACAATATGATCGATGTGATAAAAAATAAAGTACTTGGTAAAGTTTCTACAATACTTTTATTAGGAGGACTCGATCTAGATTTCGACGCTTTACGTTTTCATCAGGAGTGATCGATGCGTTTCTTGTCCTCCGCGCCGCATCGTAAACAGTTTGAAAAACCTTCCATTGGCAGCCGTGATTTTTTATTTTTGTACATATTAAGACGCTTGCGCCATAATCAACCTTTATGCCAACATTCAAACGGAAGTTTGGGACGTTTCTCAGTCCAAATACGCACTTCAGATCCCGCCAAAAGTTTGTTTTTGCCAGTCTCGGGAAGCACGTACTTGACGAGTAGTACTCACGGAACCTCTTCGCCCTTTTGCTCCCTTATTACTCCTCGGAGACGAAATTCCACCCCTCGCCACGCCATACTACACCCCACCCCACTCCACCACCACCCCACTCCACCCCACCCCACTCCATCACCACCCCACCACACTCCCCCGCTCTCTTGCCGCTTTACATCCCTGCAGAGGCGCTCCAGTGACCCAGAGAGGTCATGGTGGCGGCAGAGAGGGGGCGTAGGGAGGGGCTCTGTGGTCTGCGGAACGTCGTAGACGCACCACCACCGCCTCTAAAGCAGCGCGTTTACCGTTATGCAGCATCGGCTATGGATTCAGGGCGAGTGGCGCGGGGGTGAGGAATTCGGGGAAAGAGAGGTCACCTTCGCCTTCCTCTCCTTTAACACCATCATTCTCTCTCTCTCTCTGTGTGACTGACGCAAGATGCAGTCGTCCCAGATGAGCCATTGGCCAGCCACTCGTTTCGGCCCACTTGGACCGGACGGACCCTTGGGAAGGAGGGGGGGGGATGCTGGGCAGGTCCCAATGGGGCCGATGAGACCTTTCGATCGGTGAATTTCGATTTCTGCCGTTTCGTGAATATTGAATCAGGATGAGGTTTCGCGACCTTCGAGTTCTCTGGCGCGAGTCGATTCTCGGCTCCTCTGCAGACACAGCTAATGAGAGCATATCTGCTGAGAAGGGAGTTCGATTATTATATCCACAACGTTTTATGAATTCTTTCAACGGTAATGGAACCAAAAATAAAATCTATTTAGTCAGCCGTTACTTTGTGGAGTTCCATTTCTCAACATGAAAGAAACGCAAATTAATTTGTCTGTCGATCAGAGTGGTCTCCAGATGTTAGATAATTGTACATTTGTTTATTTTCCTCATTTAAACGAAAATTGAGATGGTAGAGGAGTGGATAACGTGCTTGGCTCCTAACGCAAAGGTCGCGGGTTTGAATCCTGCCTAAGGCATGGTCGTATATGGTCACTACATCTGTTATGACACGTAATAGGAGAAACCTATTTGTTTCAGAAAAATTATTATTGTTATTAAAAAGAAGAAAAGAATATAATTAATCTATGAATACTTATCAAATTAATTACGCTAGATTTAACTCAAAACTATTTGCCTTTTGAGATATAAAATATGTAAAAATTTCGGAGAAGTCGTTACTTCCACGCAACTCTTGTTTGGGAGCAGTAAATTTCTAAATTTTATATCCGTACTTCCGTCGAAGGAGCTGGCATAGTTTATATCTGTTTTGTATGTAATTTTTAAGCATCTTTCTTTGGCAGTTTTCTTGGACAATTATAGGATGAAATAAGAAATGCACTCGTGCATAGTTTATGGTCTTGAAAAAAACGAAAACCTAGAGAAAATAGTCGGGATTCGATTCTAGGAATGTTTATTTAAGTGAAGTACTATACATATTTAAAAAACCTGGCGATACCTAGAGATATTAATTTACAATTTAATTTGCAATTTATTTTCTCGCAAATTATTTCCAAATTCCCTTATGCAATTTGTTTTGTGAACAAAGAATTACTTTATATTTATTAAAGGCGGATCACTTAGTATTTGTATTATCCCAGTGAAAGTGAAAAACCATACTCCATCGTTCAAACCGGGTTCACGAATCAGAGAGTGATTCTAAAAGAGACAAGACAATCTTGCGGGCCAACATATGTCCAAATGCAACTCACATGTTGTTTCGATTGAAAATGTAAAAGTTACCAGAAATTTAATAAGACATTAATTGCCTAGGAAGCTGTCTCGGAAGGGACGCTGCCATGGAAATCCAGATGGTGGTGTTGAGCCCATTGTTGAGTACAATCCGACCCCTCTCAGGTCAAAAGATTGTCAACGGGCGAAGGGCAATCGCCGTTAATTCTCGCATGCATTTTTCATTCAAAGTTGGAAATTGCTTTGAACTTAAGCACTACGATTTGTACATAAATTCATCCATTATAGCTCGTTTCATTTAAATTCTTTGAGCGATGTCAATTTTCGATCTTCCTATGACCGACATTCATCCCGCAATTGATAAGAAGTAATCACATTCCGCTTTCGGAGGTTTAAGTCTTCCAGACCAACAGAGAAATATCACCTCTGAAATAAAAGGATTTACAGAATTTATAAGTCAATTTGGCATTCTTATTTAATCTGTAGTTACTATTATTTTTCCTCTGCGTAATATGTTATTAAGCTTCGCAGTAAAAGTGACAGATTTAAAAAAAACTGTCATTACGATTTATTGGATCACAGATATGTATTTGTCAAAATGGTGGGGCGACACCATGAAAAGTTGGCCTTTCAGAGGAGTTTCCAGCGGATATGTTATTTCACATCTGGATGGAACATTTTTCGCTTCGAATTGTGAATGAGCCAATGATTTTCTCTGCAAAAAGACCCGCTTGGTGTGACACGCGTAGGTAATCTCTGCCGACCCAGATCCGCGTCTCGCCTCCTGATGAGTTCAAATTATGAATAATTCAAAAGAGAAGTATCTGGTACACCATACGGCTCGAATCTTGGAATTCAACGTAAACAATGAAGCCACAAAACGGTTGAGTGAACCATATGCGTATTTCGGACGCCAAGTAACCGTGGTCAGTGGTGGTTCGCCGATCGTTAGGAATTACTACGAAGAAACTCTAGACTACGCCTGAAATAACTCGCGGCTGTTTATCTTGACTTTGCTGTTGTTCTTTCGCTAAACCTTTAATGAGGTTCAAAATCCTTGCCCTATACTTATTTCGAGAAAACGTAGTAGTTTGGCAGATATCTTAAGGCTGTCTGACTTGCCTTAGAAGTAAATCAAAGCCTTCGTGTTTAATGAAATGCGTCCTATCCTCAACATCTTCCGAGCAAATTTGCTGTCTAAATTAGGTCCAATGTTCAAATGCTTTCAGAAAACCTAAAACACTTATTATTATGCATTGTAGAAGCATTGAATACGCATAGATCATTCACGGTATACCCCAATGAGCTATGGAACTCTTCCCAATAATACATGTTTACTCTAATAGGATCATTTAAGAAAACGCCAAAAGTCGTCTTTTTATAGGGTTATATGAATTAAGGAAAATTAAGGATTATAGCGTAAAAATTTCATAAATCATTAAAACATCTACAAAGATTCTTCGATGGAAAATTTCTACGGCTAGGATTTTCAGAATTTGGATCATAAATGTGAATAGGTAGAGAGGGACGAAGATGACTTTCGAGAGGGTTTAAAGAAGGAGGAGACGAGGAAAAGAGGTTACGACGAATTTTAATGCAACTACTTCCGCGTTTTTTTAAATTTTCTGCTGTAAAAAAGACGACCGCGTGATTCTCGGCGCCAGAGTTACGTCGCCGGAAAATATTCGCGTGGTTCATTTGTTGAAGTGTGTGATGGAGAGTTGCACAATGGCGCAAAGCGCTGCGTGAGGCAAATTTTAAACGGGTCGCCCCCTTACGGTATATTTTAAACGCATGTTTTGTAAGAATACAATTAAACGAAAATGTTTTTTAATGCTATTGGAAAATCAAAAAGGTATATAAATGATAATTGTGTCCGCAATAGAAGCGCCATTTCACGGCTGTCCTTTGAGGCCCACGCTCTTTCTTCTGCGGGTTTCTGTTTTACGGGTGCGCGGATTCGCAAAAATATCTCCAAGCTTGATGAATTCTAACATGGTATTTTGCTCTGTTACATTCCGCAATTAAAACAACATCAGGATGATGTCCGCGCATTAAGATATTCCCGGCGAAGGTGCGGCTCGAACAATTTCCTCTGAGGGCATTTGTGGTCCTTGCGCGCATTTGGGCCGCGCACCTCATCACTCGGTCACATTCGTGTATTCTTAATGCTGCTAACGCTCCGGGAGATGGAGAGTTGGCCGTGGAAGAGGTTTGCCAGAGGGAGAAAGAGGGATAGGAATATGGATAGGGGATGATAGGAGGGTCGCGAGAGGGTCACTGCCGCTCTATGGTGTTCGAAATGGTGAGGAATTAACTTTGCAGCGATTCACATCTTTCTCGTGAGTTGTTTGGTAATAACGCGAAGAACAAAAAATAATTCCTGTCCTTAATCTTATGCATCCTTCGAAGCAATTTGAACGAATGAAAACTTAATAATACGCCCCCTCGCATTTGAAGTCGATGCGAAGATTGTTGCAATTGTTGTTCGATAAAAAGCTGGAAGAAATAACATGGCGTATATGGAAGTGGGAGTTGTAGACATTTATCAGTTTAATTGAATCGCTGAGGAATTCGACATGAGATTGTAATACCTAATGGAGGGCAATGGCAGGGGATTTTTCATTGAGGATGGTATGAACTGCAGGCAAAGCAATGAGCTCAAAGATCGTTTGAAATTTGGTTCTATACTTGTTAGAAACACGGTTACTAATAACAAAATATGTACAAGCATATTCATTTTTTTATCTATTTCTTTTGGAATGAAATACGCGCCCTTTAGCTGTTATCAGTTCATAGCTGCATCTTCAGTGATTTCAGGATATAATGAGAGGAATCGAATAATCAGGAAAAAAACTGCGCAGGTCACATTTCCTTCCTTTCCGAATCACTCCCTTCTCTCCCTCCTCCCACCCTCTCCCTCCTTTCTCTTCTCCCTCCCTCCTCTTCTCCCTCCCTCCTCTTCTTCCTCCTTCCTCTTCTCCCTCCCACCCCCTCCCTCCTTTCTCTTCTCCCTCCTGGGGCTTGGTGGAAGATGGGACTTATTAGTCTCAATCTCGCCCCAAATAAAGACCAATCAATCAATCCTCCCACCGCTCCCTCCTTCCAATCCTCCCTCCCCATCTCTCCCCCTCCTACCGTTGTCCCTACCGCTCTTTCAAGCGACATTTTTGGCCATTTTCCTTTATCAAAAACACCTTAATGAGACACTATGCTCAATCTGAAGTGTTATGATCAACCAATGAGGAACCACATTGATCTTATAGCCGTGATTTGATTAGCATCGTGTAATTCCTAACTACTCTTCTAACTATATATTGCTTTTTAGCGCTTAAATAAACAATTGCTTCTGCATTCGGTTTGTCAGTCCGTTCGTCTGTAAGAGCAGATATCTCTGAAAAACTCTTAAATCAGGTCTATACAAAAATTAGGCATGGTAAAACTTGGGTGCATCAGCTGGTGAGTGTAATCGAAAAAAATACCAAAAAAGTGCAAAAATTTAGCCAACCAGAAATATGTACGTCGCATCGGCGATTCTTTCCTCCGATGGAAAGATAGCAGTCGGTGAGGAAAAGCGCCTTTTGTAATTTGTTGGGCAATTTTGCTTCACCTGTTTTTAGGCGCAGCCACCGTCTTTATTCCGCAATGCGATAACGTTTTTGTTCGAGATATTTGGAGGCGCTTGGTTTTCTTTTCGGTTCCTTGGATACGACGGAGGCACTTCCGGTTGAAGGTGCTCACCGAGGTGTTGGGGGAGGTGTCCGTGGCGAGAGATATACCACGGGTGGGTGTTCCTGGGTCGCAGTTGGACAGAGAGGGAGATGGAGAGGTGCCGAGGGAGATGTAGAGGTGGTGAGGGAGGGTAGAGGGGGAGGGAGGAACCGGTCTCTCGGAGCGAGAGATTATGAGACTGCCGAGAAATTTCTCCGGGAGGTCATGGTGAGGACTGCGGGCGAAGGGGCGGATGTGGTTGGGGAGCCGCGGGGTGAGCGGGGGCGTCGCAGGGGTGGCAAAGCGTGGCCTGCGTGCCCGTGACCGTGAATTGAAACCCCTTAGATTGGGGAGGGGCGTGAGCATCCGTGCTGCTAGCGTCTAACTCGATTTCCTCCACGAAATCTCTACCGGTTGCGTGTCTATCCATCGCGTCCCGTGGGAACCGGTCGGACGACGTTAGGTCGAGATCTTCACTGCTTCAAATGGCGCTCCGAGAGAAGCGTCGCCTGAGGCAGTCGCCTCTCGGAATCATCTCACGCGAGGTCCCTGTTAAGAGGGAGGAGAAGGAAAAGTACAAGGACTCCTCGTTTAACGAAAGGGATACGTTTCTGAAGTCATTCGCTAGGCGAGAATTCGTAAAGCGAAAATAACTTGTCCATTACTTTAAAGGCAATAAATAGAGATCCCTTCTGGTAATCCGAGATAATGCATATAGTAAAACCTACTTACCTTATATGAATTATAGTGCAGTAAAGAAATGTAAATAAACAGTAAACAATATATATTATAATGGGCAGCAACTGCATATAATGGGGGACTGTCTAAATATTTAATTATGTTTTTTTTAATTCTTTGTAATTGACTTAATTACTTCCTGTGAATATTTTTTTGTTAAATCGTCTTCATTATGCAAAAAAAATTTAAATAACTCTTTTAAATATCCCGCGAAAATGGCCTCCTGGTTGGAGAGAGAGTAGTAAGGGGTACGTGACGTCATCGCATGCCACTTGTGTAAACGTACGACCTTTCTGAAAGCATGTGGTTTTGCTACTTCGTCCTGTTGCTTTTCCTGATATCGTAGCTAAAATGGAGAATATGGAAGTTATGAAGGGTTATAAGTATTGTATGGTACCGCAGTGCTTAAATACAACGATTAAAACCCCGAGAAAATTGTTCTTCATGCTACCGAGCTCCTTGGGAAGAAATAAGAAGCGGAGAATATTGTGGTTGAGAGTCATGAGGAGATACGCATCTGCTATATCGGAACGTACAACTACATTTGTCTGCGAAGATCATCTTAATGTAATTACTAGTTATATGTATGTACGTAATTTTATTGCTTCGTATTTAATTTATGACTTATGTCGGCATTACATTGACATGATGCATATATTTCTGGAGAACGATGTCGAAAGAGTAAATTATATTTTTATGTTTCAAAGATTAGCATATATATTTTAACAAAACCTCCATAATATAATATACCTATTCTAAATATGTAAGATCAAACTTATGAAAATCGTTGGGCTATGGGTTTATTCAGCAAATAATTACTGTTGCAGTGCATATATTAAAGTACCAAGTTATTAAGCAAATACTTTTACAAATATTACATATTATGTTAGTTCTGTAATTTAAATATTTTAATAAATTTGTTCCCATAATATCCACGACAGCATGGTGTTTTGAAGGACCATGTTTTGCTAAATAAGGGTAGTCATGATAGTCCACAGACGTGACTAAATCTTCTTCTTCATCTACAACTACACTCACTTCATAATCTCTTTATCTTATTCTGTGTTCAGGGCAAATCTTGCCTTTAACAATACAAATTTTGCCTTCTCGCTTCAGTTTAACAAATCCAACAGCATTACTAACATAGTCTTTCCTCATTGACCTCAAAGGGAGAAAAAAGCCATAGAAGCAACGATGAAATTCGCGACATATACAGAAGAAACATGCAGTTATTACAAACACTTATACAGTTTTTCTTTTCACAAGTATAGGTAATAACTAAGGCAGATAGACATTTAAAACAACAAACTTCACCACATTTCATATAGACAAGACACACGGAAACTAAGTTTATGCATATTAATTTTGTATAATATTTGTCAATATTTGAGCTGATGATTCTGATTCTGATGGTGATTATTCACCGAAACCGGTCGTGTTTTACTTCATATATTTTGTAGAAATTAGCAAAAGTTTAATATAAATAAAAAATACTATCTAGCATTGTTCATGTTATTTTATTGTAAAATTACACGAAGTCTCGGCCTCGTCCATTACCTTTTGTGTACTTATATAATTATATTTTACTTACTAGATACTAGGACAGCATGGAAAACAATAAATATTCTATAATATTAGTTAAAACTAGAGTTGTTTTATTCATTTAATATGGGAAAGCTGTTTTAAGACGTCAGTCTATCTTTTACATATCTTCTGCGTTTCAGTCGAAATAATAGTACTATTACAATAACTGAAAATAAAAGTGTTACATCGAACTTGTTTTATCAATTAAATGTAATACAAACCTATCCGCCTTCACTCCACGCATTTCAACATCTGAATATTGCTCCCTACGACTTCCAATGTACTGCAAAAGCATGTACGAATCAACGTTGGGCAAATTATCAGATGCCATTTTTCAAAACACAAAGCGAAATAAATGCAGGAAGGTGCAGTACTTCTGCCAATATTTCTTCTAAGATGGCGTATAGAGGAAAACAACAGAATTATGTCTTTCAAGCTACTATTTCTATAACGGCACAATGGCTTCTAGCTAGCGTCGGCTAACATGCTTGTGGCATGCACTGACGTCACTAAACACTCGGCAAACTTCGGCTACCAATCGGGTGTGATCGGGTTTGACATTAACTCGTCCGTTTTAAATTGCTTTTTTATAAATATCTGTTAAAAATTTAACGAAAAAACTATTTGCCTATAACAATAGCCATACAATACAACTTCATAAAATTTTCGGTAATTCCCGATATTTGACAGTCCCCCATTATGAAATATAAAGTAATGAAAGAGGAAAATAAATTGATGGGTGATGATTCACGTCTGTCTGTGTGTAATGAAAAATTGCTTGTTCGGGAAACTACGTACTTACAATGTGAAAATATCCTGGACATCGAATTCAACGTTCATGTCTTTGGTAAAATGCTGGGTGAAACTATTTACGCCGACTTTAATCTTTTGCGAAATAATTTATTTTATTAATGAACCACGAGTTAAAAATTTGCTTGCCAAAATTTCGTGTCATCGAAAAGCGTTCTCTAATTTTTCGTTCGCGTTACGGCAAAAATTCGTTAATCGGAAGTTCGTAAATCGAGGAATGTCTGTATTAGAATATTTGGATGAGTTGCAAGAGTGGATTACCAAGGAACCAAGAAGGCTGCGGAGGGCATGACACAGTGGAAACTCCGGTTTAACCTGCTCTTCGGACCGACTAATTCAGACGAGGAAATCAATGGGAAGACTTTCCACAGCTGATGTATTTACGCATGGGCGCCCTTCACAAAGAATCGCACATTATGCATATAAGCCCATGTCTGTTCGTTGTTTGCTTTATTGGGAACACTATTGCATATATTATTTCTTGTTACCCTATCATTGTCCATTAATTTAGTAATTCCAAGGTAAAGCCGATCCCTTATACACATGTTTTGCCCCACCCTGAAAAAAATTACATCCAGGTATCTATGGGAATTAGAGCGAGAGCAATCAGCAACGTTGGAGTGACGCGTAAGAGCGTCTCCGCGTTCGGGAGTCGTTAGCCGGAGTCCTAATCTCTCCCGGAATCCTTTACTCCTCCCCCTCTGCTGCCGAGGCCTATATGGGACGTGACCCGCATTTCGCCCCGGAAACCAAATCGCCGGGTTGTTTGGCTCCTCGGGCCGACTCGCCCAGTCCGCCTCATGTTCCCCGAAATTATGCTATCTACAAAAAATCTAACGGAAGTCGTGATCTGGTTGGGATTTCCTCGACTCCCTTTCCTCGTCTATTCGCGCGTCGCACGAATTTAGGCCGTTGATTTAACGTCGTCCGAATTCCCTTGGAAGAAAAACATCTCCTGTGTCGCCCCAAAAACTGCTTGTAAATGCGACGGCTTGGCTTCGATGTCTCTCTGAGACACTGGTCTTCCGGTGAAGCGGTCGCAGGATCGTATCCCTTCGAGAGTGAATGCATTCGTCTGTTACAAGTGCGTCCAACTTACGCGCTGGACGAAGCATGGAAAAGAAAGAATTGTGCGTTTTGGCTCCATGTTATTTTGCCGAGATTTTTCCTGTTCGTGAATTCGCAGCGAACTGTTTATCTCTACGACCGTAAATACTAACCGAAGACCACTTTATGGATTTTCATCGTATTAATTAAAAATTTTAAATTTTAGGAAATTAATTTATTCTTGACGAATTCTAATTATTTTCTGGAAAATTAAAAAGAATATTTACTTTTTCATTCTCGCCGTGCGTGTCGAGTGGTGGTTTGATACTAAATAGAGTTTTCTGTAATTCGGTCTCTGTAACGGCCTTTACCGCAGAGAAAAAAACCTGTACAAAAAAGTTGGGATGATGACTACCGACGATAAGAAAGCTATATAATTATCGTGACTGTGTCGAAAACTCGTGCCTAATTTGAGCTCGCTGTCGCTCAAAGAGTTGCGTGAACGATGTATTATTCTGAGCTTCACAGGTGTTAACAAGTCGAGCAAGCAAAATTCAATTAAATGAGTTAATTTCTGCAAACATTTTTCTTTAAACATAATAATTATGCGAAGCATGTCCAAAGCGTCGTTGCAGTCAATTTTCGTAAATGAACCTGATGATAGCATATTGAACGTTTTGCGAATGTACATATCGTTCCACTTATTACGTCGGCTTTCGTATCTGGGTACTTTTGCCTTCAGCACGATCGGCCCCGTTAGTAATTTTCCATTTCTTGCGATTCACTGCGAGTTTATTTACAATTCAACTATCGATGGCATCGATCAAATATATCGCTTCTATAATAATAGCCCAAGTATATTTGTTGGTCTGCGAGAAACGCTTTTAAGGGGACAATTTAAAACACTAAAGTTAAATGTATTTTGATGACACTCTTCTTTTCCCAACCGCTCATTCAATTACCTTCCATTCGTTTTCTTTGTAACCCCTACTGTCTCCCTCTCCCCCCTCATTTTACCCTATATATATGGAACGATTTATATTTTATCACCTAATGATTCTACGATCGTAGTGAAACCGGTCGTGTTTAAATTAAAATTTGTGGAAACAACAAAGTTATTTTTTCATTATGAGTAAATTCCACCGAGTTGAGCCTGGCCTCATTACTGATATTCCTTTAAATTTTGAGAAAATATCGTCCAGGATTTACGACGATTCCGGGACATTTTCCCTTCTGTTTCAATCACTCAGGAACGAGTGTATTCTTTATTTGATAATTATATTTATTCGTTATTTTCTTACAAATTCAGGACTTGAACAAAAGTACGCCTAAAAGACAATACATATATATTTTTCTGTCATCAATACTCAAATACGTCACAAATTTGTAATAAACACGAACACTTTTACGTTTTTTGAGGTGAAAAGCTTTCTTCATTAATAAATGGAAAACAAGAAAAAATTCGCGAATTTTGATGTTCCATCATTTTTAACTGTCGTTATTCGTACTGGAAGATCCAAGGATGGACTATCACCGCACCTCTCTCTCTATGTATATATGTGTATTCCCATTCCGCGCAAATTTTCTTAATTAACAGTTTAGGTCCGTATGGCCAGGGGTAGAAAGATTCTGACCAGGGGAGAACGGGGCGTTTTTCAGGAACGTATTGAACTCTCCAAACGAGACGTACCTATATATCCAAAGTTCTTTTGCTACCACGCAATCCGTTCCTCACACGTGATTCCGGAAAAGGCGAAAGACGACGGTTTGTTTTCGCAAGCAGAAGTGTGTGCGAGTGAGTAAGGACGCTAGCGAGGGGCCGAGGCTTTCTGGATCCCCTGTGGCGGAGGCGAAAGTTTTGTTCCTCATCGCACTTAAAATATATTTAAACGGCGGAATCGACCACAGCAGGTTTAGAGTTCTCTGGAATAGAATTGATTTACGACGGTAACAATTCCCGGACCAACGTTAGAATTTTCGAATATTAGAAGTATTTTTTTCAACGAGATTAATTCGCTTCGAATTTCATCCGTTCCTCCTCTACTTATTTTCATGGTCCTCATTCATTCCACACATCCAGAGCTCTAGTTCTAGTTGTCTATTTGACAACTAGATCTTTCAATCTACACAATATTTGCTTCCTCTTCCACTTTGCCCTTTTCGATGTATTCTTTCAAGAGACCATTTTGTTCCAAAATCCGATCTGCTTTTTTCTTCAGTCCCATCTTTGATACTTTAATTGAGTTTCTCTCCTCCTCATTTATGTAAAACTTACTCAGTTATTTTTCTTTTAATTCAATTATTTTTCTCCAATCTACGCCATAGCCACATCTCAAAAGCCTCTAATCTACTCACCTCTTCATTCTCACGTCTCAAAAATCATATAATGCGACGCTCCTGCAAATTTTTACACATATTCAGCCTTTATTGGCAATTCTCAATCTAATACCTTTGGGACAAGGTTAGTCAAAGTCATACCTAAAAAGGAAGTTTTACAGGTGTCTCTCGCCGTTCGCGGTTTGTCAGCGATTTTACTTGTTACCTGTTTTGTTTTTGTTTTCGTGATTATTTTCGCTATTTCGCATTACAATGTTGAATAGGAGACCTTTGTGGGATTTTCAATGCTAAAACGATGATTGGAGTAAAATAGCAAGGTCGGCGAAAGATATTCTTTTCATATATACAAACATGTGGCTGGCGTCTTTGCAGAGGGAGACACAATTTGCACAAAAAATATCCCAAAATAATGTTTTTCCGAAGACTGCTGGATATCACAAGCTTTTGGAGCAAATACAGAGACCGCAGACTTGCATTAGCTGATCAAGGAGCAGCAATGGAATTCCCAAATGAATTTTTTTAAGCTCATAGAGGCGAACGGTTGTAAGCCAGAACAAGTTTTCAACGTGGACGAAACTAGCTTATAGTGGAAGAAAATGTCAAATAGAACCTTTATATTCAGAAAGAAACGCAGTTGGGTATAAGGCAGCAAAATATCGCCTAACTTTAATATTATGTGGAAATGTTTCGGGAGATTTTAAATGTAAACCAATAGTAATTAACCATTCAGAAAATTCTCGTGCATTAGAATGGAATATAAAATCATATCTACATGTTTTCTGGAGATCTAACAATAAAGCAATCAACATCATATGATATTAGCTACATAATTCACGGTAAATTAATAAATTTCTTCCTCTTGTTTTTATCTATTTCCACGCTTGTCCTCTGGCTTATCTTTTCATTTTTTAAGTTCTCTGTTTGTTTCTATGTTCTGCGATCGTAAATAAAGTAAAAAAATGCACTTAGGTTCATTCTTGTGAATGTGGGAACCGAACCCAATTTTTTCATAACTTTATGGACTCACCGTATGCGGATTTTTGATTCGCGGGCTCTCCAGGAACGTAACTCCCGCGAATGGCGAGGGACACCTGTAAAGAAGGATTGTAAAAACTACAGTTAATTGCCCACGTGGAAAAAAGATGGATATAAGAAAGAATCATTGAGATTATAACATCATGTGGACATCTCGCTTACCACTCTCCTCAGTCGTTCTCTGCGTGCGACACAACGATACTTCTATTGTAGTATGTATGTGCTTCTTCTGTTGCCACGCTGATTCATGAGCATCAACGAACGTGCAGTGCTTGCTGCGCTTGGCGAGTGGGAATAAGTGAAATTTATCTTCTACAAACGTTGAAATTCTTTTGGATAATTTCTGCTCGAATGCGTGGATACTTGCCTTTCCGGATTCATTTAAAATTCTCTTTAATAGTACTACTTTTCCTTCTTGTCGTTTATTAAAAGGTATTTTATTCCAACGAAAATCAATGGCTTACACACAATAAATTACTTGTATCATTTGTGTGGACATTAAACGGTTTAATCGAGCATATTTTCTGCTACAACATTAACTTATGCTGTGACTCACCGATCCTATCTCGTTAGAATCATCGATCTTATTACTGAGCACCAATGCCTTACGCATCTGCTATTCGCTTTATCGTTTTATGGCTGCAGGAATCACCTGTATTACTCATTGGATGCTAGGTTCCTGTTTCATTTTTCGAATAACTTTACAATACCTTATTTTATATATCCTCATTGATATGGGACGCTTACGATATTATATTGTTTATACAATATATGTTTATCATTAAACTAACTTTTAAAAAGTAAAAGATAAGATTTATCCTGCAATGCGAGCTATCGTATCCCAAAGTAGGTCGGAGACCGGATAATGAGTGTGAGAAACTTTTCTCGGGTTACTGCCCGGGTCATGTAGTCATCCAAGACCAATAATGAGTGTTTGCCTTTAAGACCGGTTCTGCTTTCGAGGAATCGCATTGACGAATATGACGTCATTGTCATTCCGTATATAGGATACACAGAAAATCTGCATTTTTTGTGAATTCTAAAAAGGTTCTTGAAAGTGGAAATCCCGCTAACTATACATATTACATGAGACTAAAAAATAATAATGGAAAAGAGATATTTTACGGTAAAATATAAATTGTTAAAAATATTTTAAGCAGAACTACAAATTTTTGGTATTTTTCAACCTTGTTTCACTGAATGGCGCATATTATTCCAGATTGCGTTTTTCCTTGTTCAGTCGATCTACTCGTATAAGACGCACATACCGAGTCCTGCCGACTTTTACGAATTGTCCCTCGGTTTCCTTGGAAGGGTCGGATCCCGCGCGTTCAAATCTCCGGACGCCAGAAAGAGGCCTCCCCTTTGGCCAACAGGGGCAAATGGGGCCGCCCCCGCCACCCTCCACCCCAATCCTCGCCCACCGCCCCCTCGTCCCCACCCCAGCCACGGAATTAGTCGCGTCACGCCGTATATGCAAATCGAACGACAAATCAATAAAAGAATCTCTGTCCCTCGCGACACGGTGACACATTTTATTTTCCATCGTCTGTCGAAAGGGAACGTTTCTTTTTTTTCCCGGCCATTCAAATTCCGTTACATAACGTTACCCTCGAGATGGACTCGCCGGACGGCTATTACGCGCATCAACTGGTTTGGCGGCCTCCGCGATGCTCTTTCTCTCTCTCCATTTCTCATCTCCTGTTGGAGAGACCCTCCTCCCTCTCTCATCTCCTACCTCTACACTCCGATGCCATCGAAAGAGCTGCCAATTGAAGAAGGTGCTATCGAGAGGGCCATTTCACGAGTCCCGTTGCTAAATCCGCTCGCTACTCCTTTGACGCGCCCGCGGATTCGTCTTCTATGACACTTTCCGTCGAAGCTCTTTTCTTTTTTTATTTGTCGCTTCGTTCGCAGGGTCAAATTCGTATTCCTCAAATGTAAATAACGACAGGTGCTGCTTGTTTAAATATTCTAATATTCCACTTATTCACCGAAGGATGACTGTGGGCCATTCTTCTCCGCAATTATGGCTGCGGAAACTCTCGCGATCATTTTGGAAAGAAGATGAGGAATGTCGCGAGTGGAGCGTGCGTATCTTGACCCCTTGGCTTGCATTCGCCGACCTTTCTGCTCCACTCTCGTGTGCCGCGCCCTCGCCTGACCGGGAAGACGCAGCCAGGCGATCCGCAAACACCTCTTCGTTCGAATCTCAGCCTAAATCGCGCTATCGTCGATCCGAAATGAGGATCGATTTGTGCCTGCGATATTTTATCATCTTCTCCGCTGAAAATTCCAAGTGCGCAAGAATGAAAGGTTGTTCTTTTCATCGCCGTCGTGTCTCACCCTTAATAATAACACGATCAATATGAACTTTAAAAATTTTCCCTCTGCGCAATTCAGGTACCGATAAAAAACTATTAATTATTTTCAGCAATTAAGCAAGCAGTTAAATTAATTCTCATTTTCATTAATAATTTATTTCCTTTGATTTCGCGAGGCATTATGTAGTTTTCATTATAATTTTGTGGAATTTGAAAAATATTGTTAGCCAATCTTGAACTTTTTCTTCACTCCCTCGAATCTCTTCATGGCTCCATCGGTTGAGATAAGCTGCGTCAGAAGTAAAAGTATCATCGAACAACCGTAACTTCAACATCAAGAGAAGACGGGAAAAGTTCGAGTTTTTTAAACTTCGAATAATACGACATCGTTTTTAAGTTCGACATACGTACTGGTAATAATCTTCCAGCTATTGAGTTGTAGAGATTCGAGTTTTTGGGATCCGATTGCATCGTTGATACTTCCAATCCCACACGCCGCAATGTCAGTTGATTAAGTGTTTTCTACGCCTTGGATTGCGATTTTCATGAATAACACAAAGGTCACGAGGTCATCGCACAACAGTATTCCAGCGAGCGATTCTTCACTTCCTGCAAATAAGCAGTCATCATCCATCGTTGACGTTGACCCTTGCTGTCAAGAATTGCGGATTCTCTTTTTTTTATTTTTGGACTCTTTTCAAGGAGAGTTCTTCAGGATAAGATAATGAATTATTTAAAAAATGGGATTTCGCGGTTTTAAAATTACCCCGTGGACGGAATTTCACTTTAAATTAGCGATTGTTTTTCGAGACGATTTTATCTCCTTAATTCTTTCTCCCAGTGTTCGCAGACCACTCTTCCCGTTTATTTTTTGCGCCACCTGTCCGCCATCTCGCACTATCCGTTAGAATTTTACGGAGGAACGGGAAAGCAGAAACGTTTTCTATGGATTCTATTAGGAACATCGGCCGTGCTAATCACGGAGTCCGGTTTCGGTGCCGAGTTATCCGGGTTAGTTGATGTTAATGGAAGAATCTCTCACGGGGAGATTTTGGCACGAGTGTTCCGCGGACGGGGAGGAAGTGGAGGAGAGAAGAATGGACGTCATAAGTTGTGACGTCAATTCCGCTTCGAGGTTTCTACTGTCTGTTCCAAAATAAATAATACTCACACCAGGGCGTTTTATAGGGACTCGTGGTTTTTTTCGCTTTTGCCCTTTCCAATCCTTTTTGCTGCACCTTTTGTCACTATGATTTTTTCAATAAGGCATTATTCCACCATTTTTCGCTTTTGTTGCTTCAGTGGTAACGAAAATATAAAATAATGTCCCTTTAAGAACTGGTCCCGCTTCAGTGCTTTGTTTTTCAGCACTTCCTTAATTTGACAAACTAATGCTTCTACAAATTTACTTTAAACAAAACTTTTTGGTATTATTGACAATTTCCACAAAGCTACGCTTCAAAAGGAAGATTATAATCCTGGATTTACTTTAGATTATCCTTTAAGGGGTTGGTGGCCGAGGTATTTGGCACCACGACTGAGAAACCGCTCGCCGTTATCTCGGGTCGGCGCTTAGTCTATTGATTGATCCTTTGTTTTTATCCTGATTTCCGTGTGTAAATTTTTGTTTGCAACCGGCAGCAGAAATCACGCGTGACTTTTCAGTAGTGATTGCAGGGAAGGAAAAGAGGACTGAGAGTGAAATTTTGAGGTTATGTCCGTTCTTTAATTGAACTCTTTGCCATTCATGACAAAATGGATTTTAACATGCCGATATTATCATCGTGAGGAGATAAGAAATATAATACAAACTTTCGAACATTTGCAGAGGAAATATTGAAGATATAAAAAGACTTTCAGAATATGGAGTTGGTGAGATAAATATTGGAGTAAGGAAGTTTACACATCAAAGAAGGAAACCGCATGTAGGAGAACATCACGAAGAGGAGAGGAAAAGGGAGAAGAGGAGGGAAGGGGAGGGGAGGAGATGTGAAGGGAGAAGAAGTGAGGGGAGGAGAAGTGAGGGGGGAGAGGTGAGGGGAGGAGAAGTGAGGGGAGGAGAAGTGAGGGGAGGAGAGAAGGAAATAAGGAGGGATCCATTGGGAATCAGCAACAGACAGATGCAATATAAGGTAGTACATAGTTCAGAATAGTGGCGCCCAAACTTTTTAGCTCGAGGACCGCATAACCCATTGCTACGCTCATAGGGGCCATGTAGCCCACTTCCTCCCTCTTCGAGGGTCTTACCCAGTCAAAAATAGAGTTGAAGAATAATTTAAGGAAACTATAGGGTTTAGCTGTGGATTACCTGATTTGGTTTAAATGTATTTATCTATTATAGAAATAGAGAGGTAAGGGCCAAATATATTTATAATTTTACAATTTCATTTAATTTTACATTGCATCCTTTAATTGTTAATCTCATGGTAGGTCGTACGCAGACATTCGGCGGTCCGAATGTGGCCCGCGGGCTGTAGTTTGGACACCGCTGATTTATGCATATGTAAAACATATACTATAAAATTGGTCGCGGGTAGCATGGAGTAAGTTCGCGGGCCGCAGTTGGCAAAACGATTTAATGTTGTGTATTACATTATAACATGCAACTCATATAAGTGTTTCATTGACGGTTTAATTCAGCAGTCGGCAACACTTTTATGTAGGCTGCAAATCATTATCTATACAGTCACCCCATGAGCAACGTGGAGGCTGATTTTTCAAATACGCCGTGTTGGGTAAAACCGTGTTGCGCAAATTTGATATGTCATGTAAAAAATTACTTGTTTGGAAAGGTTTCGATCTTCCTCACGTCACATACAAACGTAAAGTGAGGCGCGCACCAAATTCAGGATCCCGTACAGTTAAATTTAATACGTGTTGGTTAAATAAGTGCCACAATTACTTAAACGTGCATAGTCATATCCGCGTTGGAGAAACACCGCTTTGGACATAGATTTACTGCATTCAAAATTTGCCACCATGAAATTCAGTTATCCTTATCATTTACGAAGTGTTGAAGATATCCTGGATTTGATACGGGAAAGTCACAGTACGGAATGAAATTAAAAGAAAGGTAGAATTCCTTTAAAAATATGATTTTTCCGTGAATTAGCGTTCCACGTAAAAACTCTTCGTATGCCTCTTTGGGAACGAGTGCCATAGAATGCCGACCTCTGATATAATTTCTCCAAGTAAAGGTCATTCGCCAATGACAGCGCATGATTTGAGCATTATTTTATGCTTGAATCATCTTGGTTCTTTCTCATAATAATGATATGACATAGAGATATACATCAATAATTAAAAAAAGAAAATAGAAATTTGAAAGATAAAAAACAATACAATATTTACCATATCTCTTCGAACGTCTATGTTATGAACAATAACGATACAATCCCTAAGGAGCATATCATTCCTATCGTATCTATGATCTGTGTTTTTATAATCTCTCTTAATAAAGAAATTGGCCTTATCCGCAGGGACTCTGATGTGGTTGGATATGTAAATACAAAATTAAATCATAAAATAGGAAAGATATCTCTATGCATTGAGATCACTGATATGTTAATTTTAGAAAAACACTCGACAGCTATCATTTTTCCCTAGACAATCACAGAATCATTTCAGTCTTTATCTTCTAACCATTCTTTCCAACTTTTCTCTCGCCACATTTCAGATGGCCCGCCATTTCGCGGTATTCTGCTATACCCTTCTAGTTGCCGCTGTGGTGTGCGGAGGCCCTGCAGACGGGCCCGCCTCCGTCCCTCCATTCGACCGGCTCCCCGCCCAAGGGGCCGCCGAATATCTCGTGGCGGCCATGCAGGAACTCCACGGAGGAGCCAACCTGGGATTCTCGTCCAAAGCGGACTTCATTTCGCCGGACGACCACATAGACGCGGGGGTGGTGCAGGAGGGCCCGCAAACGGGGATTGCCGACGACCTGGACGGTGCGATGGCGTCATCCGCCTTGGGCCGCGCCGAGGACCACGGTTACGAGCACTCGAGGCACGCGCAGCTGATCCGAACGCAACACAAGCCCACCCACGAACAGCAGCAGCCCGCGTATGGCCAGCAGCAGCCATCGTATGGCCATCAGCAGCCATCGTATGGTCAGCAGCAGCCATCGTATGGCCAGCAGCAGCAACCCTCGTATGGACAACAGCAACCTTCACATGGCCAGCAGCCGACCACCGAGTACGCTCGGCCGTCGCCCGTGTACCGCGGCAAGCCCGAGACGCAGTACCAAGAGCATCCTCCGGCAGGATATCTGCCAGAGCAGCCTCCATCCGACTACCTCCCACAGGAGCCCGACGCCCACGAGGATTCGGTTCCTCCGTTGTCCAAGGAAGAACTTGCCGCTCTATTCGAGGCTGCCCTGCAGAAGGGCTCCCAACTGGACCTGGCCAACCTTCCAGGGAGTGTCGAGGCCCTCGGAGAACCCAGCGTGGGCGCCATGCCCGGATACTACTACTATTACTATCCCATAAAGCAGTTCCCGAAGAAGGAAGAAGGAGCGGCGGGGGGCGGGGACGGGCAGAATGGGGGAGATGGCAACGGGGACGGAAATGCGATGGACAACAACGGGGGCAAACAGATGGTGGAGCCACTGTTCGTGGCAGTGGCCGCCTTCATGGGGGTGTCCATCATTTTCATGTTCTCAATGATTTTCCTTCCCAAATTCGGTTTCTTCCGTTCGGACGGCATCGGCCTCATCTCCAAGTTCGCACCTGATGACCTCTCCAGCCTCACTCGCGTGGTTCTCGAATCCGTGGACGGAAGGGATTGCGACCAGAGGATCGCGTGCGAATTGGGAAGGGTCCTCCGGAAGCTGCGAATGCATGACCGACCCCTCAGGTAATGGTTGGCCTTCCATTGGCGATGGTCCATTTTGTTGGATTTTCCCTTTCTCTGCCCTATCCTCACGCAACAATTCGTGTACTCACTTCCATTGTTGTATTTAGAAATTCCAATGGAAAATGATTTCTGTGTTTGAAAAGGATCCGGAATTATTACAGGCGCTGTCGAAGGATTGCTCCTTAATTGTACTTACTTATTAAAAGCGATTAATTGCGAAATTATCATAAAAACGTAGAAACATAAGGAACGTTTATCTAAGCGGATCAAGCAGTTAAATTTAATTTTTTATGTTTGGCGACCTAGTACAGGGTCGCGATATGAGAAACCCTTCTCTCCGACCATGTTTCCTTTCTTTCTTACCCTTACTCTCCTCAAGACTTCATGCAATGTCGCTTAATAACATAATAACATTGTCATTTTCTCACACCCTCCATCCCTTTGCAGATTTACCTCTCATGACACTGCCTAGAATATGTTTAGTTTTTGAAATGGATCCACCATCTTACTCAGCACATAATATCGACGTCGACAGGATCTTTTTTGCGTTCCTAGGATTTCTGAGACAAACTTTTAAATATTAATGGTGAACGTGTATACTGTGATACAACACCCAGTCTCATCCACTTCTCTAGTTCCTTACGCGTCACAACATAATTGTTCCGTGTATAATTTTTTTCACAGAAACATGCTTAATCTACTATACAAATTTCATAATGAAATGTGATAAAAGAATTTGATGAAAGTTTCTTTCTTAAATCTTTCTTGAGGCAGGCTAATATAGAACACGGAAAACTTAGTTTCTCCCTCATTGAAAGTTAGGTATAAATTTGAAGTAATCAAAAAGTCAATACATATATTTTCATTATGATGAGCAGTAAGTTGTCCGATCAATTTGATTTGGCTGGGCTCAAGTCTACCATAAGAAATTAATGGAGGACATAATAATGGACATAAAGCAACACAGGATTACTTTTAATCACTTCATTTAATGAATTTATTTTTAATTCAAAAGAAAAAGAGTTAACTTCATAGAAATGACACTATTGTAATTGGCTTTGGTCAGAACCATGTTTCATTGCACTGCGACAAATTCAGATCGTTGATAAAGCCATTATTTTAGAGAAATTTTAGCATAGTTGCTTCTTTTTCATTTGCTTCTTTCATCCAGAATTTATTTTTTGTGTGTTTAATTAGGACAAAGATTACATGTTGACAACAGATCGATTTTGAATATTTTCGCATAACACGCGCTGGTTTTCTCTCCGCAACTCGAAGGGACAAGTTGTCCACCATAATGCAGTTAAACCCTTCCGAGCATACTCAGCTGATCTGTTGTTTGTTCTTTCGTTCGCAGGATATTGGAGGTGATGCTGTCCAAACCAGCCCAGAAACAGATACAGGAAGTGCGACGAGCCGCCATATTCAGAACGAAATGCAACGCCATTCGGTGTAAACGAAAGTCATGAAGAACTCACTCACGAACTCTGTCTTCTTTCTCGAGCTGTTTTTCAGAGCTATAGGAATTCGAGCACTTCTTAATTTTAATGGATCGTTACTTTTAATAATCATATTGTTTTATGTATTTATTTGAACTATTTATTTATTTATTTTAGTGTAAATAGGTCACTTTTAAAGGTGGATCGGCGGCGAAGTATTCGCAAACATGTCCTCGAACACTGCAATTTTACATGCTCTCTGCGTTGAAAGTGTCACAACGAATCCTGAAGGAGGAGTTGTTAGAAATTTGTTAAATTTAAGGCTCATGGAGCAATATAGAGAGTATCAAAATAATAGAACGAAATCGCTTTGAAATATTTGGAAATATTTCTCTCTCGACAAGCATTACTTCTAAGGACAATTACCAAATATTTATTCGATGTAAATGTGGATCGAAAGGCAGAAGAGTCTTTCGGTTTTACACGAGAAAGCGGTTTGGTTATTTATCCGAAGGACAAACTTGAAATATTTTTTAATATACCAAAGCCTCATGACAGCATATAAATGAGCGCATTTTGATCTGTGTAATTGTCAAGCGTGTCTCAAATAGCTTGTTATATCATGAGAAAATTTTCCCCTCAATCTGTGAACAATAACTCTGATGTTGTACTTGCTCCTTCCCATACACGTCCATATATGAGAACCAAACATATGAGTGAGATTTACTTAAACTTCCGTTTGAAAATAATGATCTCCACCCAAATTCGAAATTCTAGAGTCGCAAATTCTTTGCGCCTAGCGAAGCACCAGAGCGGCATTAGCGAAAAGATCCCTGCAATATAATGTATGGATGCGCAAAATTAATCGTGTTATGCATCAGTTTCCAAAACGGGTTGGTGCGGCAGGTTAAATAAGTAAGTCAACAATTTGGAAATATTATTGTACTATCAATGAATAAATGCGTCCAAAAGTTGTGACAACCGTTTTTATTTAATTTATTTACCCCTCATGGTCGCAAGTAGGCTAAAGCCAGGTGGCGACAACTTTAGAAATATCAGTCCTATAATTATATATATTTATATATATATATATATATATATATATATATATATATACACACACACACACACACACACATATATGGAATTGAGCTTCACAGCACAAATAAACGAAAAGTGAACAAGGTCTCCAAATGCCGTAATATATTATATAAAAATCTGATGTGGCCACCACATGACTTTCTCCATGCCTGTAATATTTCTGGAATAATATGAAACTATGCAGAATGGCATAAGCTGTAATTTGGGAATAATTTTGAAACAGGAAAAAATTCTGCTATGACCGGGAATTGAACCCAGGTCTTCCACATGCCGGGCGGATATTCTACCACTGAACTACCGTAGCAGATAATCTTTCCTGTTTCTGAACGCGGGTGTTTTTCTTAGTTGGGTCCGGGCTAGCCAAGCTAGTATCAACCAGCCCCAACGGACGTCCCCCAAGAGAACGTCGAAGAAAACCCCTCCCTCTCAAATGGTGAGATTGCCAAAGCCCGAAATTGATGGAATAATATGAAACTATGCAGAATGGCATAAGCTGTAATTTGGGAATAATTTTGAAACAGGAAAAAATTCTGCTATGACCGGGAATTGAACCCGGGTCTTCCACATGCCGGGAGAATATTCTACGGTAGTTCAGTGGTAGAATATCCGCCCGACAAGTGGAAGACCCGGGTTCAATTCCCGGTCATAGCAGAATTTTTTCCTGTTTCAAAATTGTAATATTTCTAAAAATTCCAAATGGGTTAAATCAGTGGTTCCCAAACTGTAGTCCACGGACCCCTGGTGGTCCGCGAGGTTACTACAGGGGGTCCGCGGAGAAAAATAAAATCCTCACTGCTATGCTCCGCAAATGTATTTGTCGAAGTAATGAATAAGAATGTCACAAAACCGAAAGAGTGAACAATAGAAACGATTATTGAGCGCGTATTATTCCTTTGTTATTACATTGATTCATATATAAAACGGATGTAAAAAACAACTAGTAGCATGTTGTGCTCCGCGAAATACTTAATGGTTGAAAAGGGGCCCGCGCACTCGGAAAGATCGGGAACCACTGGGTTAAATGATAATGAATATTTTAAGGAACTGCGAGAAAAATTTAGACTTTACAAATGACAGAAATAGACATACCGTAGCCTTCTGATATTGTACATAGCCAGGAATCTCCAACAATTAAGAAAATAAAAAGGAGCGTTACTAACGTAAGACGTAACTAAACGTCAATTGTTAACAATAGTCGTCGGTAGGTGGTTGCAACTAAAAATATAATTTTTAAGATAGCTCTTAGAAAATGCATTATATGGGAAAATGTTTCAAACAAAGGTTGTATAAAATTAAATTTTCTACAACATTTATTCCAATATTGTTTTGCATTAATCAAATATTAAAGCAAATATTTCAAAAAACGGATGTGACAAGAGTAAACACCCACTTTGGGTTGACCGATCTTTACCAAAAACTAATATATTCTTGTGACTCATAAAAATGTTAAAGATAAAATTTGACGTTGATCTGATTAATAGTTTTTGAGTTTGAGCACCCAAAAAACTCTCACACACACACACAGACATCATCGAGAAAATGGTCAAAACTTGTTCATGGGACCTCAAAACGTGTACTTCCGTTGAAATCACGAAATCGATTTTTTTCATGAAAACAATACTTGCCTCTATACTACGTATGGAGAAAGTAAACATGAGTTGGTGGTCGGTGGGTGGGACGACAGCCTTGGCACTAGAGCGGACTAGCGGCAAGAAATTCAACTATTTGTTGGATGGCGATGGTGGGTGGGATATAATTTGATTCGACGAAGGTGTCCGGCGTAGCCCGGGCAACGTTGGGTAACCTTGGCTAGTTTATTCTAAAATCAGGGGCGAATCTTCCATGGATGCAAGGGAAGCATTGTTTCCAAATTCGAAATTGAAATAATGATAACAGTAATAACAACAAAAATTACTCATTCACAAGCGCAATTTTAGAAGCACACGTTCAGTAAAACCGTGCGGCTGCGCGACATTTAAAAAATCCACAGTTGGCGCCACACAATGGTCGAAAATAACACTACTAGCATACTAGGAAGCAAAAATATTATTGCGTACACGTCGATGGGCCATTCGCTGTAATATACGAGCGGAGACTAATAAAACTAATATTAGGCGTCTGATCCAGTTATATTCGTTTCAATAACTCGCAATTCTGTAGTTTCACGTGAGCCTTCATGCTTATAGAAGTGTCTGTGTTATGGTACTGCATTAACAGATATTATTTCCAAACATTTTGGCACAGATAGGAGGAATTTCGTGGTTTATCTCCGTGCTATAAAGTACGGAGTGGAAGCAATTTTAAAATTGCAGACATAGGTGAATCGACCGCCTCAAATGCTTCTGTTGTGCTTTCAAGCAGCTCTGGTGAGGTTTCTTGTTGTACAGTGTGTAATTTATTAACGAAAAGTTTTTCGTCGAACAATTTTCAGGCAAAGAGTGAAATTATCCAAACAGGCGAAAACCCCGCCTAAATTTAAATATATAACTTAAATCATGCACAAGACATTTTAGCATAGATATTTATAACGCTGTCGAATGGATGACTGGATGTGAGAGCAAAGCAAAATTATTTTGTTGGCCGCGCTTACTTTTTCGAACGAAAAAAGTTTGGACTAAAACGAGATTTTCTGATTTAAATAATCTTCATAAGGTAATAACGAGATATTCGATATGTAAATACATTTACAGTCAATTCTCCAAGAAAAAACATAAGGAAGAACTCGAATAGAACACGTTTTAGATAAGCAGTTGGAAATTACTCATCGCCAGTACAACCAGGGCCGGTGGAGGGTGCAGAGGATGCGAGGCATCCGGGCCCCCGATTTTTAAGGGTCCCCAAATGTTGAGCATAAATAATATATTTACATCTTGCTCCTTCCATGTTTTTCGGGATTCTACCGCGTGTTGAGTCTTTTAATGACGACTGTTTCGCCACCATTCCAGGTGGCATCTTCACGTCATTAAAAGACGCAACACGCGGTGGAATACCGAAAAACATGGAAGGAGCACGAAAACACCGCGGAAGCCTTCGCAATAATATTTACATCTTTAAACAAATTTTTGCTTTTTTATTAAATTAATTATTATTATAGTTACTTTATAATTATAAGTACATGTTTTCTCTAAGCTGTAACATTGATGTGTACAAAATGGCAGGTTTTTTTTGACATACGGGGGCCCCAAAAACTTGCTTGCATCCGGGCCCCCGAAAGTGCTTGGCCGGCCCTGAGTATAACGAAGCAGTAAAGAAAAATCGGAAAATGTTAAAAAACTTATTTATATTGTTTGTTTTTTGGGAGAGCATGAACTTAACTTTCGTGGTCATGACGAATCCAGTGACTCTGTAAATCAAGGTAATTACGTGGACTTGGTCGAATTGGTTGCTAAATACGACGAAACTTTGGGAAATCATTTGGAACATTCCACAGTGTTTCGCGGCACGTTCAGTGCAATACAGAATGATTTAATATCTTGTGTTGCCCAAGTCGAATTGCAAAAAAATTAAACAAGATGCGTTCGATTCCCTCAAGAACAGTCACAGAAATTATTTCGACATAGCTGCTTTGCGTTCTGAACTTTCGCTTATATATCAAATAGAAGACATTGATAAAAACAGCGTTAGCGATTTATATAATTTCATTAAAGAAAACGGTTTAGACACAGCTTACTCTCAAAGGGCAAAATTATGTGAATTGGTATTGACAATACTTGCGACCAGTGCCTCAACTGAATCACTGAATGGAGTTTTTCAGCTCTCAAACTTATGAAAACATTCGTGAGGAATTCCACAAATCAAGAAGGACTCTCTGAATTATCAATCGAAAAAGCCCTCATCAAAGAAATTTCTCAAAAACCTGTTCTATGATGACGTCATTGCAGAATTAGCAAAGAAGGAAAGAGGAATTCCTCTGCATTTAAAATAACAAGTTAAGATCTGATTTTCGTAATTAATTGCTTCCGTATAAAATATCTCAGGATTTGCCACTGTCTAAAATTAAAACTCCCTAAAAAAGAAGAAAGGATTGGAAAATAAAAAAGCAGAAGAAAAAGATAACTCACCCAATCAAACACTCACTCACTAATTCATTCAACCTGCCGTGTAGGGGCTTTTTAGAGCCGGCGGCGCCAGGAACAGCAAGTCAACACACAGGTTTACGTGGTACTTCTCCGCGCCAGTGACCTTCAATCACATACCCGATTTGTGTGCGATTGAAGGTCAAGGGAGAAGCCTAATAAATGCATACAGAGTACAATACAGAAATACATCAGAAATATTAATTCATGGATTTGGCCAGACTTGTTGCCTAAAATTAATTTTCTTAAGACTTTGTGCGATTTTCAGTAAACTTTTTCGCTTTGGGGCATTTAAAAGCTCTAAAAACTTTCACAATTCATGTCAAAGTTTATACGTATGTCATGATTTCATTTAACTAACTGCTATCGTTTCGGAGATAATTATTAAGAAATGCGTTCGAGAAAAGCGCTGCTTTCACTGAAGAATTTACAAATTCTTTACTCTTTCATTTCGTAAATATATTTGAATGTTTAAAGACAGGTGCCCATACTTTTTCAATTGAATTTTCAACATTTCTCGACGTAGGTAAAATTTTCTAACCCGCGTTAATTTCGTCTTACAAACGAACTTCATAAACTTTTAAGTTTAATATTGTTGCAACTTTTAATACACCTTCGCATCTTAACTCTTGCGTTTTTACATTCAATGCCGTTAAAAATTGGAAGGGACCATTTTCCAAATCAAATATTTTTTAATTTAGTCAAGGGTACGATTATAAACTTCTTTAGCATCAGCGACGAACTTATTTTGATGCAGTTTCTTGATATATTTTAAAGAATTCTGAACTTTCCTGCCAAAAACGTTGTTCCTATTGCGGTATTCTAATTTTTCTTTTAGAAAAAAAACATAACGTACAGCTCGGTCGATGTCGATATCATGTTTTTCCAAAGTTAAAACTGATTCACTCGTAATACAGATAAAATGAAAACTGAAATATAAATGCAATTCGGAAAATGTAGGCGTGGTCATCGTTTGACCTTTCACGCAGCGATCCCAAGTTCGAATCCGGCGGAGGTTGGATTTTTCAACCTGGGACTTGCGTGGTTTGGGGAGACCGCTCCGCCTTTCGGAAGGGAAGTTAAGCAGTTGGCCCCCTTGATGCTCTTCGAAAAGAGTAGGCTAATGCCGGCACCAAGTTTCTCTCCTCCCTTCTGTGTGTGTTCGGCGTGGAAGGAGTTACGACTTTAATATATATAACATATAATAGGTTGATTGGCCACAAATACAAACCAGCAACAGCATCAAACTGAACCCTTCACGTGATACTTGACAACTGATCAGAAAATTCAACTGATTCGGCAGGCACTTTGTGGAAATCCAACGTTGAATAAGTGAGATAACTTTATAAGATTCCTAACATGAGAAGTTATAACATTGCAGGCGAGGGGCGGTACTTGCTAGGAAAGGGAGACATTAAGGAACTGGTGATGTTCTCAGTGGATTAAATGTCCGGGATCGGGTAGCAGGCTGAGAAAACGTAGTCGGCAACAACAATTCAACAAATTAGGACGGCAGCTACGATTCCAAGAATTTAAAAGAAATTGAGTATATAACCTGCGTAGTTAACACAGTTGCACCTGTCATAGGTGCAAATGTTAATATGTTTACCACTTTTTACCTATTATAATATGATTTTGTTGGGTCAGCTCGCTGACCAGAAGAAATTCATATAAAACCCAGAGTTCGGAGAAAGGTCTCTTGCACTGCTGACAAAAATATTCGTGCTGCAATAAGCTTTAATTTCGTTGTGTTACAAAATTTGAAAAGAAATTGTTTTATTGGACTGGTATTTTCGAGTAATAGCAAAAAAATATTTTTATCTCCAGAAAAGTTGCTCTGATCGATCTCGCTCCATTATGTCGTTCTCTTCTTCTGCTATAAGTATAAGTGCAATGAAAGCTTTGTTATCTGTCACGTATGGGGATTTGGGGGTGCCGGATAATCAAATTTTCCGGTTATCTGAGCTGCCTACCCATCTAGTCCTCTTTTGGTTTCGGAGTGGGAAACAAACGCTAGTAGTACACCTTTTGGTGCCTTAATATCATGGGTGGTTTAAGTACCAATATCGAATTCATTCATCGACACTTTCCGATTTTCACCTTTTCCCAAACAATTTAGATTTGGATAAGGAAGTAAATAAAGATATAATTGACCACCTTCAAGAACTAAAAACAGTATTCAGGAAATATTTCCCATCCCAAACCATGCAAAACGAATGGATTCGAAATCCATTCAATGAAGCAACAACTGAAGACGCAAAACTGTTTGTTCATGAAAAAGAGCTTTTAATTGACATTGCAATTTTAAAAACTCAGTTCGAGATATTGACTTTAGATCAATTTTGGTTGAACATTAAAGATGAATATCAAATCTTGTCAAAGAGTGCAATTAAACATCTACTTATTGCCATTTTGTACCACACATTTGTGTGAAAAGGGATTATCGGTGTAAACTCGAATAAAAAAATAAGTATAGAAATAGGCTTGAAGTTGAAGCAGATTTAATTGTATTCATATCCAATATTTCGGCAGATTTTTTAAAAATGTGTGATGACAAATTAGCCCAAATATCTTATTATAAAATAATTTAGAAATGGAATAAATTAAAATTTTCTTTCATATATATATTTCTTGTTTTGAAAATGAAAGTGTATTTACTTTTATTTTACAAAGAATTTGCTTCTTGTTATAATTCTCTAAAATTATTAATCAACTTTTGTGTACTATTAACTATATGGTTCGCCAGGGAAAAAAATGGAAAATGGTTCGTCAGTTGAAAAACGCTGTTCTAGAGGATTCCGAATGTATTTACAGTTTCTAGAATATTGAATTGTATTGGCGTAAATGGAAATATGCCGGTTCTTAGAGTTTTCCGGAAAATTAGGTGCCGGATAACAAAGCTTTTACTGTATTTACTATATACAAATTTTATCAAAATATTTAAACAGTATACCTCCTGATACCTGGGTTATACAGGTGAAAATCTGAGATGAATTACAAAATAAACACTTAGTTATCAAGAATTGAAAAATCAAGAACTTATCTTAGAACATTTTTAATGTACATACTTCGGTGAATCACCACTGAAGACGGCTGCATTGCAGCCGAAATGCGCATCTGGTTTTCCATAACCTTGCAATGGCTATTGAAGATACCTAAGATTTTCAATTTTTCATACTTAAATGCATATTCTTGAACTTGTTTTTGGCCATTAGATAGGGTTACCATATTTTTAATCTTACTCCAGGACAACAGAACACAAAAATCCGGACAAAACCCTGACTTTTAAAATTTAACTTTTTAAGCCCAAAATATTGTACTTGGGTGTTATATCAATAAAGGACATATAATTATATATTATAACATAATAATTCTGATGATGCAGACTAAATATGTAAATAAAATGTAGGAATATACATTTTATACATATCTTGAATAATATATACAAAAATATAAACTCTAAATCTAAGTTTACCAATTGACTTTGAAATAAAAGTTAAACTGATTATTAAAGTATAATAATATGACACATTATATTATTACCGCGGTTTGCGGAACGACTTATTTACAAATTTAAAGCAAAATGATCAAGTAAATCGTCAAAAATGATATTTAACAGCTCACGATATAATTAGGGATAAAACGATAACATCGCAAACTGCAATATGGACCCAAATTGTGTAGACGAATTCTTGAATGTTACTACTAATTCTAAAAATATATTCCAAGAATTAACGTAAGTTACATAAAAAATCTGATGTGGCCACCACATGACTTTCTCCATATCTGTAATATTTCTAAAAATAACAAATAGGTTACATAAAAATAAATATTTTTAGAAACTGCGAGAAAATTTTAGACTACAAAAAACAGAAATAAACTCAAACCATAGCCTTCTGATATTGGATATAGCCACAAATCTCCAACAATTAAGAAAATAAAAAGGAGTTTATTAAGACAACTAAGCATCAATTGTTAACAATAGTCGTCGGTAGGTGGCGCGGTGGTGGCAGAAAAATATAAGATATCTCTTAAACAACGTATTATATGGGAAAATGTTTCAAACAAAAGTTGTAGAAAATTAAATTTTCTACAACTTTTATTCCAGTGCATGTTTACATTTACCAAATATTAAAGCAAATATTTCAAAATAACGGATAAGTGACAAGAGTAAACACCCACTTCCAGTTTACCGATTTTTACCAAAAACTACTCAGTTCTTCAAACTTTTATAAAAATGTCAAATATAAAATTTTGTCTTGACCAAATTAATATTTTTTGAGTTAGAGCACCCACAAAAATGCTATCACACTAGGGTTGCCACCTAGCGAGAGGTTCATACTGGGAGATTTCTAATTTAGGTGGTGAAAATTCCGGGAGATTTTCTCTCGGTTGAAAAATATATAACCCAAGCAGTAAATCTTAGTTATTTGTTATTACTAAACAAACGATTAGTATTCGAACTGATTTTTTGTTGTGCTGGACTCCAGCCTACATTCTCATTGAATTTCAACAATAAAGTTAGAGATGAAACTCTGATACAGAAGGAAACTAAATATAATCTGGTATCATTCACCTAAAATCACTTTATCATGGAATATTTCTCATGCATTGAAAAAATTAAGCAAGACTTATGAAACTCATTTAATTACTATTTAGTATATATTAACCTAAATTTGACAATGATTGTATTTTATACATAATTATATCAAATATTGAACAGAGTGTCTTTTCAAAAAACCCTTATTTATTTATTAAATTTAAAATTGTACTTCGAATTGCTTCGTGCAGCCTCCAAAAGTTTTGGTTTTGATAGTAAAAATGCATGGAAGTCCTTACAAGAAAGATTAAAATTTATGCAGACTTGTTATAGCCTTGACATGATGTATGTTTAGTTTGTTTCTCTTGTTGCACCACAGTTCATTCATGACACTGAAAATTCATTCGCAAGCCTAATTAGACACTGGAATCGAGAGCACAAATGATACAATTTTTTTCAGTTCTTCTCCAACTCCTTTATTCACCTTAGAAAAGAAGTTAAGCCATCTTAAGTCCACCCTTTTTGTACTAGCCGCTACAACTTCACAGAGGCCACGGAATACACAGAAGTCTTCATATAGTTTGTCTTCATCGATTGCTAATTTTAGTATATTTCTAAGATTTTTGAGTTCATCCCATGTAATTTCTTTCTTCATTGATAACATAATCATGTTTTTGTATGTAGAACTCTTAAAATCATACCACTTTTCCAGGTAAGTTAAGCACCTTTAAAGAAATAGTTTACATCTACAGTAAACTGCAATCTATCCTCTTCATTTAAGCTACTCAATATATAAAATGTTTTCTGGCCATAAAATTTATCATTTTTCCTATTGGTTATCTTCTCGCAAATATCTAACATAACTGCATGCAACTCCATGCATGTAACATCATCACTTTCCAAAATTTTAACACTATGCTCAAATAAATTCAAAATATTTTTCAAGAAATACAAATAGCAAAGTGCTGGAGAAATGCTTTCCATATTATTTGGGAACACTCAGTTTCACCTTCCTCTAAAAAATATTCCCTCTAAGCTACCCAGTTAGAGAGCACCCTTTCAATAGCTGGTAGTAGAGATAACCATCTTGTTGACACGTGCCTTAGAATTTGTTTGTAATCTACATTGACAAATTGACAGAATGATTTTAGCTTTTCTGTGCGCTTAGCAAAAGCAGAAAATTCACTGTATACTTTCATAACTAACATCTCTACATCAAAAGGAAGTGCTTTTAGTGCAAATTTAACACATTTATGTAAAATATGGCATTTACCATTTGACTTTAAAAGTTTTTCATTATCTGAAAAAAGTTTTTGGTACACAGAATTGTGTTTACCAAAATTGACAGGTGCATTATCTGCAGACAATGAGGAAACTGACTGAATGTTAAGAAAATTTTTCTCTAGAACTTCAATCAGTCGATCTTTGATAGAGTCACTTGTTTCATTGGGTTCTTCATAAAAGTCCAGAGGACTGTATTTAATACTGTAGCGGCCAGTGAGATTCAATTGTCTCACATAGTTCCGGAATCAGCCGCTACCGGATATGAGCACAGGAGTGTGGCCAAAAAGACAGTCAGCCATGCGGAGTGTATTATCAAGCTTCATCAGTCTCTTGCTGCCGCTTCCACTTACATTACAGCATCTGTCCATTGGCCACGTGTCGTACGACTCCTTTAGTAATGTATTGCCTACTTCAATAAGAGAGCGTGTTCACTTAATAAGTTTTTATGCTACCACGTCCCGCAACCAAAATACCTTCTTTAGATGAAAAGTATTGCACCACAACGGGAATCATTTTTAAATTTCCTTTGTTTGAAGCGTCAATGCTGAGAGAAAAATAATTACAATCAGCTAAATCATGTAGAAGAAGTTCTTGAGCAGCAGGTGCCAGAATACTCTCACATATGCTTATGCATTTTGTTCTGCCACATGCTACTTTGTTTGCTGGAATCACTAAATACAACAGGAAACAACTTAGTGCTACAATCTTGACTATTGTAACTGTGATGGTGTTTAACCCCGTGATAAACAGACGTAACTTCACCTGCAGTAACTAACTTTTCTTGATCAGAGTATTTACTTTGAAGAATACTGGATATCGACTGAGACTCGGTCATTTGTTTTATCGCTACCTTATGTGCCACACTTTCTGAATGGATTTTTAATGCTCTTTTTCCTTCATGTTTAACAGAGAATCCTTTACTACATAATTTGCACTCACCATTAAACTCATCTCACTTCACAAGCCAACTTTGCATCTCTGGTTCATTTAACCATCCATCATTAAACTTTGTGGAATATTTAATTATTTTGAAGTTGCCATTTTTCTGGGGATGATTATTGAATCTAAAAGAAAATGTAATTAGGTGACATTAATACTATATATATTCAGGCTTATTAAGATAGCTACAAGACAACCAGTGCATGAAAATAGAGTAGTACATACTGTAGATAGTGCACATAAGTAAGAGTTAAAAGAAACAAAATAAATGTAAAAATATAATATTTTTTAAAATTACCAGTCACTTATGTAATGAAAATAATATGAATAGTTTAATGTAAGCCACATGAATACTTACTGGACAATGCCTATTTTATTAACACTAATATATTATTGACTCCACATACGACACAACCATGTGACACCAACCTCACGGAGTGATTAATCAGACAAAACATAAACTCATTCTAGGGTGCAGGTCGAAAAAAAAAACAGTATGCACTGACAGCTGTCTAGACAGCTGGCGCCTGGTGAATAGAAAAGCATGACTTTAATTTGCAACAAAGTATTAGCCATCTCACCAACCACAGTTAAAGTGAGACCTTCACTATAATCTACAAAGTTTCAAACCAGAATGAATTTTCAAGGAATATCACAACATTCTCTAAGAAGGATCAAGTGTAACAATCAAAAATGTTTGTGAGTACATTGTTAAAAAATCGTCATCTCCATTGAGAGGAACATGAGTGAGTCACCGAGAAAGTTCTTTGCATTAAGATATCCATTACTTTGGATTAAATATACCGGCCAAACTAAATTTATAAATTTCAGCTAGGTAAGTATAGCCATGGATCGGCAGATTCCTAAATTTCAGGAGATTTTGACCTCCACCCAGGAGCCGGGAGACACGTGTCTTATACTCCATAATTCCGGGAGTATCCCGGAATTCTGGGAGAGGTGGCAACCCTATATCACACACACACACACACAGACATCATCGAGAAAATGGTCAAAACGTGTTCAGGGGACCTCAAAACGTGTATTATCGTTGAAATCCCGAAGTCGATTTTTTTATGAATACAATACTTTCCCCTATACAACGTGTATGGAGAAAGTAAAAACGTACAGTAGAAGTAAACAATCATATCCTGAACAGGCGTTAAAATCCCGCCCGGACGTCCCCGGACACCCTAAAAAAAAGGACGTGTCCGGGAAAAACCGGACATCTGGTAACCCTGCCATAAGAAGAGTTTGATAGTTTTCAAGTGCAACTAAAAAGAGTTTCATGGCTTAGGTTTGATATATGACACCCATGACTGGTGCTGCCCCACATTCAATGGTTAAGGAAGGCGAGGGTTTAAGGGGACTACAGCCCTCTTCATAATAGAAAGAAAAGTACAAATTAAAGAAAGAACAAAGGGTTGGGTTAAATTGTTTGGGGTTGGATTGGTTCAATTCTCCCCCCGGTTGGGTTAAGTGGTTTGGGGTTGGATTCGACCCACTTTTCTTACCCAGGTTGGGTTAAGTGGTTGGGGTTGGATTCATTCCGTTTTCCTCCCTCCCCGGGTTGGGTTAATTGGTTGGGGTTGGATTGGTTCCATTTTCTATAGGCAACATTTAAACAAGCGCGTATTACAGTAGTTTATTTTCCCGACAGGTAGTGCTGCGGTCGTGGGTGTCTTACATCCATAGAGTAATAATATATATAGAGACCGCCTACCGGCTGCGCAGTGGAGTGAAAGTTGCTCCAATATCTGTCAGCGCTCGAGTCATGTGACTGCTGGCAAAAGACCGTGCCAATACATTGAGAGCGCTACGTTTTTGCGGCTTTTGAAAGTAATAGTCATGTTTAATTGAATCACTAGTTGCATTTTCTTATGATCATTAACAAATATAATCATATATCTATTTTTAAATATAATGTTGTAGCGATGTAGTTCGTCGTAAGGTCGCCTCATCATGCGGTATCCGCTAAGCACGACACGTGTATTTTTCATTTGCATTTAAAAATTATGTACATTGATCGTACGAATTCAGGGCTTGAACCATAGTAGGTCTAAAGGAATATAAAATAATTTTCCTACCGTCGATTTTTGAATACGTGACGATTAGGGTAACAACTTCGTTTTGGGCGAGAAAATTTGACGGTTTTTTAGGTGAAAATATGTTGTCGTCCAGGGTAAGACCAGTCAAAAGTATAAAGACCACAATTTTCAAGTGATTTATTTTATGGAACTTTTAAAATGAATAGGTATTTATTAAGCAAAAATCCCTTTCTGCTTTAATTTTATAACTAACACAAGGAATGGTCAACAGAATAACTCCTTTTCAGTTATTTGTGTAATACAAACAGTAACCTAGAACAATTTTACACTAAGTGTATAGGATGCAGCATACATTGTCACTATATTAGAAAATGACCAATATTACATTGTGATAGTTATTTTTTAATAGCCAAAGCCTAATACAAAAGTGTACGAATAATAATAATTTATTGGTCCAAAGATCAAAGTACATCAATGTAGAACAAGTCAGAACAAAAAAGACAGTACATAGTAAAAAAAAATTATTTTTTATTTTATTTTAAATATACACGGCAATCACCATTTTTTACATTAGATGACAAATAGTAATAGTAGAATGAAATACATAAAAGAAAAAATAATAGCTATATAATTACTGTTGTTAAAAAGATAGACAATAATAAAGATAGACGCTTTCCTTGCTTTCCGGGGTGATACCATATCTTCCTCAGAGAAATCCCCAATGTACCTTGAAAAAATATTAACCTCAATCTAAAAAACCATCATTGATTTATAAGCTACATTTGAAACAACGGGAAGAGGAGGAAATTGGTACTTACCGGTACATTTTTCGCTTTCCATTGGACGTTGTTAAGGTGGTATTTATATTAGAAATGCCTATTTGTGAGGTGGTCATGAGCATATCACTAACAGGTACTGTGATATCTTCCCGGTCTGCACCAGCCGAGGAAGTAAATATGTAGGAAAGATAAATTAATTTGAAATATGTAAACACATAGTTAATGGAACACAAGTAATGAAGCATCTTACCATGAACATCAGAAGTAGAAGGACTTACGTCGATACTCGATGTCCTTTCTTTAGGGAGCTTTCGTTTCAGTTTCTTAGGAAGAAGATGTTTGGGAAAATCGAAAATTGTTGGCACAGCATCTGTTTTTAACTAAGTACCACCAAATTTCTCTCGGTCAAAACAATCTTCTGTAAAGTGTTTGGAACAGTCTAGATCTTGCTGTTGGTACAAAGTTTTCCCGTCTCAAATTCACAGTCCACACTTTCCTCCTACATTCATCTTTAGGAAAGCTACAATAAAAATCAACATCAACGATATGGTTAACTATTATTGAAGATAAATATGTTCCCGTTTTTAAAAGGATAACTTCTGCGTCGGAGATTAGAGCTTTATTACAATGCCCTTTGAGCAAAATTTTACCAACACACAGAATTATCTACTTCCATACCATGGGGATGTGTTCCCTGTATAACTTATCGAATTAAAGAATACGATTTTATTTAGATGTATAGCTACTAAAAATCAAATTACAAATATACAGAAGCTTGCCAAGCGTCACGTGATCACTGGCTTCCAATGTTGGAGCACATGCGCAGTAGACCATTCTCTCTATGTATATTATTACTCTATGCTTACATAAAATCTGTTCCGAGTTCATGTATATATTTATCGAGTGAATTTAGTATTTCAATTGTTTACTATTTCGCGCCAACGGTAGTCGTTTAGAAGGGATTCTGTTGTCTCGGCATAGTAATGTTGTTAGAAACAGGCTCTTCTGGTCAATTACTTTCTGAAGTGACTTCTAAAAGATTTGAAGATGTATTCGAAAGGGCGAGTTGTCCGTATGAGGACTTGTCTGATAGATTTAGGCTGAAATCTAAAGAGTTGGTGAGACAATTTGCTCATATATATGCAGTTAGGCTTTTTAAAATGAGGAATAATCTCATTGAAAAGTCAAAAAAGAAGTGGGGTTAGTAGTACGTTTATGAACTTATTATCTTGGCTTATATATGGTTGTGTGAAGTTAGATTTTTTTTCGTAGAGATATGATAGATCTCGTACGTACTTTACAGGCTCAAATGTTGCTATTCGTAAATTATTTGAATTGCGGGAAGAAGATAAGGAAAAATGTGTTGTTGTTGGAACTTTGTTCAAGCATCAAGAGTTCAAACCAAGCATTTTAAAAGAAATTAGTGAAGAAGTAAGAAGATACTGTACTTGATAATTTTAAATTAATTTACTTTTGAAGCCGTTTTAATATCTTTTTTTACTACAGCATAACTTATTACCCCAGCCTCCCAGAAGCAATTTCGCCGATGACTCTGATAAACTCATCCTGGAGGATGAGTTGCAGAGGATCCGTTTGGTCGGAAACGTAAATGTTCAAAATGCTGTAACAGGTATTTACATTTTGGATTGTTATCGTTCTTAAGCCCTCATTTTATTCGTTACGAATTATAAAATGCGTTTTTAAACATTTCCATGCATTTTATTCGTTCGTTTTGTTGATTATCTAACTGCAGGTATTTTGTGTGCGGTCTATGGACATGAAAATGAAGATGGACAATTTATTGCCGAAGATTTCTGTTGGGCTGGACCTCCAGAGCAGAATGAAACTTCTAAATTAACACTTAATCGGCCTCCATCTTCATCTGATGCTCCAAGGTTGGCTTTGATTTAAAATATTCAATCACACAGCTCATGATATAAACTCTTCTGATCGTGGTTTTAAAAAAAATCAACGATCATGAAAATAAAAACCAAGATTTCTGTTTATCCGTAATTCAACTTGTTCATTACGTTTATTTGTTATGTTTCCTTTGTACGTTTTTTGGGTCTCCCCCACATTCATTCTAATTAGTGTCAACAATATAATGTGCAACTAAACTGTCGTAATTATCAAAAACTTTTCATTTAAAATATAAATTTGTCCCAAATAATCTGCGTATGGCATTTCTATCAGAGAAATTGAATCAGAAGTATAATAGAATCCGATAATAGTCCAATAGGCTGATTCGCAATCCAACACACACAAGTATAATAGGATCTTCGCTTAAAAGGAAAATTCTGAATAATGTCATGAAAATGACTTTTAATGGTCCTAGTTTGACAAGTTCCAATCCCAAAAACACTATAGGCAATTGATGTTATAATGTATAATTTGATAGACATAATGATACAAATATCAAAGGCCCAAAGTTAAGGTGATATATGCTTCTAATGCGCTCATCTCTAAACAGTAGATCCATAAGAAAATTAATTTTATGCACTACAGTAATATTTTTTTGTTATTGAAATATAATATAACTAGAACATATTGTATGAGTTGCTGGTAAACTAAGCTGAGTCCTATTTGTAATACAAGTACATCTTCCTACTTTCAGCTATATTCTTCTAGTTTCTGGACTGGAAATTTCTAGTATGTCCGGTGACTCTCTTCTTCCAATGCAAATGCTGGCTGATTGGGTCACAGGAATGGTCGGAGAGCCCTTAGAGCAAGAACAAAGGCTATGTAGGATCGTTCGAGTGTTTATTGCCGGTTTGTGTACATGTTTTATTTTTTTCTATTGATCATCGGTTGTGATCTTCAAGATATCTTCTTCTTATTTGTGTATTTTTTACATCTGTTTCTAAGTCTAGTGTATGTTTTTTTTTTCAAGCTCTGATAAAAATGATATTCTGCACGGGTGTTAAAGCTTGATCAACTCTGGGAAGGAACATTGTTGTAGTATCGATCTATTATACTTCTGAATGGGATGTAGAACAATGTCAATATAAAGTTATTCATTGCTTTAATATTAAGATTGTTTTTTCTAAATCCTAATTCCTGCCACTTAAATATTAAACGTCATTCTTGAAAAAACGTGGCATATTCAGAATTTGAGAGAATTTGTCCAACTGGTCACTGAGGTCATTCCCCAATGTCGTTATTTCTTGTAAATATATTCTGTAAAGCTGTCCTTTAAAAATATCCTTCACAAAAGTATGTATATAGCTTATTAAAATATTGCATGTTCTTCGGTAGTTATAATAGTTACCATATACATATTTTTAAACTAAGAAATTACAGGTCGTTCTCGCTTAACACGAGAGATACATTCCTAAAAAGTGTCGTGTTAAGCGAATTCGTGCTAAGCAAATAAATAAATCCCATAAGAAACCAAATAAAATGCGGGAGATACATGTTCGAGCGAGAGAGATCGTCGTATCAAAAGTATAAAAAGTTTTCATTAGCTTAGTGGTGGGTATTTGATATTCGTCATGATCATGATGTGTCTTATGTTTTGTTACCGTTTTTGGTTTTACATCTACAACTACGAGCGTGCTTTTTTCACAAAAGGCATTGCAGTCAGAATTCGCATGTTTTAGTCTTAGTGGTCCCTCATTCGTGTACAGTTTCTCTTTTCTGTCTTTCTCTCTTTCATGATAAATGTCACAAAAAAGTCTATGTGAAGTTTTACTTCGACTGTAGGTTGCAAATTATAAATTATCTAGTATTTTACAAATAAATATAAATTAATATACGTTTCCTTAATAGCAACATTTTATTTTGTTTTTACGTAATGGATCGTGTTGCAACTTGTGTAAAACCGGGTATTCTTTATGTAACGTGAACAGGTTCTCCGAATGGTAAATTGTGCTCATGCGAATTTCTTGTTAAGCGAACTCGTGTTAAGCGGGATCTATCGGTATTGATGTGTGATTGAGTGAGGCATTGAAGAATGAACATAATGTATGAAACAAAATCCTTATGTTAAGCAATTTCATTTTATTATGAGAGTATCCATAATAGTAACCTGCCATAATCTGATTCTGAAAAACTTCTTTTGGTGGTGTATGGGCATCCCTTGTTTAACATGGTAGATACATTAAGGGAAAATGCCGTGCTAAACGAAAATGCACTAAACAAAAATCACTTTTCCATAAGAATACATGTAATAATGATGAGATGCATATTACATGGCAAAACACTGATATGGGAGAAGAGGGAAGACTCTCGAGTCTCCAGTGTATTCTCTGCACCAATTGTGGGAGACAGCTTAATTAGTTTTGCCAAACTCATGAGTGACCCATTCTTATTTGAGTCCTTTTGAAGAGACTTGAAGGGATTTCCCCCCTCGTGTTATTCACAAGAGTAGGCTAAAGCTGACACTGGGTTTCTCTCTCTTCCCTTGTCTTGGCTGAAGAGGGTGAAGTGGATATACCCTCTTTCCAAGAGAGGGTAGCAAGTGTCTGATATGTGTGAATATTAGGCTACAACCAGCTGTTGGAATGAATTCGAAATTTGGAGTTTTTAAAATTGATTTTTTCGTGTTACTACAATGCGAATTTCACAAAAATTGCTGGAGAAATGTGGGAACATTCAGCATTTCTATTTAACCTTTTAGGGAATCAAAATAAAAATTATTCCTGTAGCTCGTATCTTCTGGAGTGATCTCGAGATTATGTATTTCTTGCTTTAATCAAAAAAAGGTGGGAAAAATTAAAAATTCATTCAAGTACCTATACTCTCAAGAATATGAAGCAAATTTTGTCAGGTGTAGCTATATGGAATTCCTTCATCTTGTAAATATATTTACGAATTTTTGTCTAGTTCCAAGGTTGGCGGAACAAAAATCATCATTAAGCCCCTTTTTGCTTGTTAATGTTTAGCCTAAATTTAAAGAGCTCTATAGTTTCATGAGACTAAAAATTTCATTAAAATATTTTATTAGGTGCATGCAACTGTTATCGTTCATTTTGGCTTTCAAATGTAGATAAATTGTATGAATGAATATGATAAATAGGACAACAAATCGAGATACATATAAATCCTTGGAATTAAAACTGCACAAATGCGAAAATTATTACCGCATTTAATGAAAAAGTTTCCCGATTTGATAAATGCGTAAAAGCGAAAGCACGCTAAATGAGGGATGTCTGTATTTCTTTTTAATCTGAATTTTTATTCAAGCAAGACTAAAGGAAGAAAAGGTACTTCAGAAAATCAGTTCTAGCAGACTTAGGGTTAATAAAAAGTGTTTTATTCTTCTGTAACATAAATTGTGCTGCATTTAATTTTTTAGTATATCGTTTGCTGAATCTGTAATGTCTTTAAAAAGTCTGCCTGATGATTTGATAAATGTGGCAATTATAAATCCAGAAAAATCTCAAATCTGACACTGCTGTACTCTTTATCTGGATTTTTGTATTCACACAGTGCTTCATTTATGTACCTAATCCAAGTCAATAGGGGCATTTGAAAGATTTTCTTTGTTTGTTTTCCCTTTGAAAAAGTCCCAGATCGAGCTTGGAAAAATTTTAAAGTCATTTCTCTAAAATATAGTCAAAAATAAGTTTGTCCTTCAAAACAGTTTTATTGGTAGGAATTTTTGTCTGCTTTCATTAATTTTTTATATTACTTGAAAATTCAGTTCCTTTGATTTTGGTTATTTTAAATTATTTTGTGATTATGAGTTAGTCAAAATAACTTTGTAGATGTAACTTTAAGATTATATGAAATTATTTATATAAAAATAATTGTTTTATAAACAATTTTCATAACTTATTTAGAAGTTATGTAAATGTTGTTTATAAAAATTATTTTTATAGAAATGTCAAATTGAGATGCCAAATATTGCAATGTAATATTTATTGGTTTTAATAAATATATTTGGACACTAATTTGCATACATAAAATGTCATTGGTCTATCATTTTCCATTCACATTAAATATGAGAGAATTTTTTCTCTGGAATTTTATGATAAAATATAGATGTGATGATTCACTTGCTTGTTAAGCATCTGGATCTTTGTTAATGTTCACCTTTGTGATGCTAAAAAATTTCTTTTATATCCCAGTGTGATAAATTGATCATGCCACTACCAAACAGGATACAATTTATCTGCTTGCGTTTTTGGAAAAGAGTGCTTTTGTTCTCAGTCTTTGTGTCTTGAGTTTTATGTAATTTTGGAAATTCTTATGATATAATGCTCAATGAAAGTGCTTTTCCCGATGATGTCATAATTTATAAATTTGCCAGCAGTTTAATTAAATGAAACAATTACTCAGTCCTCCCAAATATTGGAGCACTCTGAATAAAAGATGACATTCTGTCTAGAACAGGTGTATCCAACCTATGGCTCGCGAAGGGTTTTTGTGCAGCATGTGAAGCTATGATGAAAAAGCAATCCGAAAGATTTAACACAAATTCATACATTATTATCAAAATTTTTATAATAAAGCTTGTGATATTTAAATGTTAACTATATACACTCACTTTCCACTTATACAGCACCTCAGAACCCGATTTAAACTCGAATCTTACATGACAAAGAATTGGCAACTTCCATTGCGGCCCGCCAAGGGATTTGTAACCACTAATGTGGTCTCTCATGTAGATAAGGTTGGATACCGCTGTTCTAGAACTTCCTGTCTAAAAAAATTAACCTACTACTAATGAAAAAACTTGATATATTACATTTGTAAAATTTTCTCCTCAAACTGGTCTTTGTATGGTCGCCATTTTATTCACATCCATTTGCAGAAGAACTGTTGAACACTCTTTCATCTCTATCTCCCCAGGAAGACATCTTTCAATTTGCTCATGTCAGCTCTTGAATCTCTGAAAATTAGATTTTGGGATGGTGTTATCAATTTAATTAGGGAAGGGAATACGTTCATGAAAGTAATTTGTTCTTTAAGGTAACTCTGTAAATGGAAAGCAAGGAAGCAAATGTTTTGGCGGTGAGAGTGCCATCACTGCACCCACTGGTAGAGCATCGAACCCTAATGGAGTCACAGGATCACTTAAAGCACTACAGATGTTTGATGATTTGCTCACCCAACTGGCTGTGAGTATGGCTTCTTAGTTCTGAGGTAGTGCTTTCTGTCTCTGCACTCTCAATTCCTATATTTCTTAGTTGTTTTGAATTTTCTTATTTTAAAGAATGTGGATTTTGCTGAACAATGTTATTTCAAATAACTTTGTAGAATCACATGGTTATTAATTTATCACAAATAGCTTTGCTGTATTATAGCATCATTAGGTGTTTGGTGACAAATTTTGGAAACATTTTTATGAAATGAAATCGATGTCTAGGAATGGAGATCTAAGTTTCCTTTTATAATGTAAGGTTTAATAGACTTATGCAATGAGTTCAAAAGTACAAAATAAATGAATTTGGTAGTCACTTCCAGTCCAAAGTGAAAGTAAAACATCAGCTTAGGAAGATGAAGAAGTGCACTCTGGACTGAAGGATTGCAAGGACAATGTGACGATTTTAGGATGTTCTAATGCAGCAGGCACACACAAGTTAAAACTGTTGTTGATAGGGAAAAGCATGCGACCAAGAGCTTTTAATGATGTTAAAGTGTTTCCAGTTTTATACCATGCAAACAAATATGGCTAGATGACGAGCGAAATTACAATGGATTGGTTTGAAAATCATTTTGTAACCGAATCTCAACGTCACTGTAACAATATATAACAATATAATTATTCAGCTCACCCTAAGGCAGAACTTAAGGTCAAAGACAATGTGTCTGTGATTTTTCTCCCTCCAATCTGCACTTCTCTAATACAGCTTCAAGATCAAGGCATATTACGATCACTGAAGTTTCGGTATCAATCTAATTACATGAGGCAGTTTCTCAGTGGTCTAAATTCAGGGAAATCAATCACGAAAATAATAAAAGAATACAATCTAAAAGATATAATTTGGGCACTTTCTCGTGCATGGAAAAGTATTCCAAAATCCATTTTTAAAAATTCATGATTTAACTTATGGCCTGCTTTAATTAGGGACAGAATTAAATGCCAGAAAATAGCCAATTTGTTACCTTATTGGGAAAAGTCCGGTAGAAAAAGAACATTAACTCAAATCTGCTTGAAACTTTCACTGAGCCATACTAAGAGTCTATATAAACTATTAAAATACTTACTGAGGCTTTTTTCCCTTAATTATTGGAGATTCAGATGGAATTCTCTGAAGCAAGTGTCAATGCCCAGCCCTTGCTCATAAACAGAACAAAAAAAATTGTCCACTTCCTAATTACTTTTCCCCGGCATACCACACATTCCTTTTGCAGAAGTTTATTCTTCTCATTTCTTTTCACTTGATCTGGATAGTGGCACTCTCCAAAATTATGTGAAGGAGGTAGTAGCCCTACATCCACATGCCTTTCTGCTACTGTAGCCTACAATGAGATCTCTGGTTATATCCAAATAGAATTTTTTAAGGGAAAAAGTTGGCTTATTGGTAGCTTGCTTGTAGTAGATATAAGAATTTACTACCGTCCTATTTATTAAATCAAACATCAGTCTATGCCACCACTTTTTTGAAGGAATGTGCAAACTGTAGTAGCTATATAATTGATCGTTTCGATCTAATCCTCCCATAAATTGATTGCATAACCTCACAATCTTAGGACAGCACAGTTCCACCTTCGACACATCCTTCTCCTTCCTTTTCACATACTGCATTTGGTGTGTGGGTGAGTCGTAACCCAATGACAAAAAGAATATAGACCTTTTCTCAATCCAGCCGAGGGAAACGAGTGGGGCGGAGGAGAGCCACTCGCAGTCCTCATGGTTACTTTGCTTCCAGTCCTTTGTGTTTGCTACCAATTCTTTGGGATAATCGACGCGGTTGGTGTTTGCAGTCCCTTTGGCACTCAAACCTTTTTTGGAGAGTTCCATAAATAGATCTGGCGACGTAAAAAATCTATCGCAAATAAGGGTGCAGCCTGACCCAAAGAGAGGCTCTGCAAGTTGCATCACGACATTTCCACCCAACCCCAAATTATTCTTCTTAGTAAATTTCACTATCGCTTCATCTATTGTCTGATACTCATAAAAGTTATAATATTTTTACTTTCTCCATGCGTATTGTTTTCATGAAAAAAAATCGATTTAGAGTTTTAACATAAATACATGTTTTGAGGTCCCCTGAACACATTTTGACCATTTTTGTGATGATGTCTGTGTGTGTGTGTGACAGCTTTTTTGTGGGTGCTCTAACTCAAAAACTATTAATTAGGTCAATGAAAAATTTTATATTTAACATTTTTATGAAAGCTGCAAAAACTGATTAGTTTTTGGTAAAAATTGGTCAACCGGAAGTGGGTGTTTACTCTTGTCACTTATCCGTTATTTTGAAATATTTGCTTTAATATTTGATATATGTACAAACGTACTGGAATAAAAGTTGTAGGAAATTTAATTTTCTACAACCTTGGTTTGAAACATTTTCCCATGTAATGCATTGTTTAAGAGATATCTTAAAAACTAAATATTTTAGCTGCCACCACCACGCCACCTACTGACGTCTATTGTTAACAATTGATGCTTAGTTACGTCTTAGTAACACGCTCCTTTATAATTTCTTAATTGTTAGAGCTTCATGGCTATATCCAATATCAGAAGGCTATGGTTTGAGGTTATTTCTGTTCTTTTTCAAGTCTAAATTTTTCTTGCAGTTCCTTAAAATATTATTATGTAACCTATTTGGAATTTTTAGAAATAATACAGGTATTTTTTATAATTGCAATTCAAACTATCCAGAATAGGTCTAGTTTTGTAGAGTTTATCAAAATCTAAGCTATCTTGTAGAGGCTGCCATGAATTATCATTTACGTGAAAATTCTGCAAAATTGACAAAAATCTATCCCTTATCATGATTTCTGATACACCTGGTACATTCAAGGCCCTATTTGTGGACCAATAGGCTTTCAGGCATGGAAGATCATGAAATCCCATCATAAAAATAACACCTAACCAAGCTTTCAACTCATCTACTGTAAGATCTTCCCAAATATTTTCACCTTCAACCACAGTTGACATTTTTTGTGAGACATATAAACTGTCTGTAAGCTGCCAGCAAAATAAAGGAACTACAAGTAACTAACACGCCCCACACAAGAGGGCAGAAGAGGATGGTAACCTAACATCACTGTGGTGGTGCTCTGTCCTTAATCGGATAATATTTCATGATGATGAAATTACAACTGCAGATTTCAAAGGCTTCCACATTCCGCAAGAAAAATGTATGATGATGGAGTTGCTTAACTATACAAAAGGTATCAATAACCCCAAGTTTAAGAAAATGGAAATTGAAAATTTAGAAGAATGGATAGATATTGACCAAGATAGTCCAGCTGTGCAACATTTTACAGACCAGGCGATAGTAGAAATGGTGCCAAACAACAACAAAAGTGAAAGTGAAGCCGAAGATGAAGAAGCTGAAGTTATTCAAGAAAGGATATCCATTGATGATTGTATTTATCACATGACTCGGCTCATAGCAGTATTAGAACAGCATAGTTTTATCACTGAGCAGCAAATCTTGAGCATTTACATGCTGCAAAGTCAACTTGTCCGCGAAAAAACAAAAACATGAAACAAGCACATCTAACAGATATGTTTAAGAAGCTATCAAAGGCTAGTGACATGGAAAATTCCAAAGCTTCCAGTTCAGTCTCCCGTGACATAATACCTGATGCCTAGCAGTAGCCGAGTTGGATCAGCTGTTCACAGCTAAACTGAACGCGACAATTTAAATGGTGTGTAATTCCAAGCTGTGTTTTCCTTTTCATTATATGGCAAAAATTTAATAGTTCCTTATATCACATCAATTCTCATTGTCTAAGCTAAATCTCAAAAGGTTAAGCCTTTACATTAATTTTCAATCAATCATTGTTCTTCATGTGTGTTTTTGAGTGTAAGTTAGGTGTAAATGCACTGAAAACATGGAGGACAACAATTCCAGTAACCTTCTTGTGAAATGTTAACAAATCTGGAAAAATTCTACTACAATCTTAAAATTCGAGGGAACTCGAATTAGATAAGTGAATAGACAATAAGAATCTACATTCTTTTCTGCGTAAAATTGTGCAAATTCTGCGATGATAACTCAATTCTGAGACATTTAAAAATGTTTATGACTATAGGTCTAAATGTTAGGCTTTAATCAAATGGAAAAATGGAATATGTCTGGAATCGAAGCAACGAACTTGAGAAAAGAATGAACACCTGTAGCACCCTCACGGAAGTTTGTGTCTTTCAACCATACCACATTTAAAGGGGTTTTTCTTCCATTTTCACAAAACTACATGCATTTGAAGATATTACTCCTCCTTAATTACCATTAACAGTTAGTGGTGATTAATAATTAGAACCAATTAAACATGGAGGCAGCAAACACATTATCTCTCAGGAGGTCGTAGAGGCCTCGCTGCCCTTGCACGCTAGATATGCCCTGTACCCATCTCACACAGGGCCATAGGCCATGGCCTACTTGGCCTATGCCTTAATCCAGCTCTGATTATACTCATGAATAATTTATAAACACTTGGTATAGTTTTCACAGTGAAAAATACTTTGAATTGATTTTCACATTGATAAAACAATAAGTAAGTAAAACTTTTATCTCTTGCTTTGGATAACAGAATATCGATGCTCAATTAACACCTTGCATGCGGGGCATTTAAATGTCTCCATATCGCCTGTTCCGGGCGAATTTATAGTACTCAATTTAAAATGTAGTTAAATTATATCAATTTTCATAACTTAGTTATTTATTAAAATTTCAAGTTGAAATCTTGAATATACTCACCAACGATGTTAATACTTTTTGCTGGTATGATAATGCAGGAAGCATTTTCCCTTGTGCAACGGGACACCGCAGAATGAGCAAACATACCGCCTCTCTTTCCTCTTGTTGTTTGCTGCGCACACTTGCAAGCCCTGGAAGGATATTTTTTCTTCCCCTTTCCTACAATCGGCTCTAGATGATGTTTGCTCAAGCTATCTAAAAGTCTCTCTGGATGTTCTTTTTTCGCAGCGTGTTTAGTAGGCTTTTCAGTCTCTTCAACCTCGTCATTTGAAGACTCGCCCAATTCTTCCCTACTACTCGTCCAATGTTTCGCAATGTCAAGTAAAAAAGTTTTGAATCTAATTTTACTGGAGTTATTCAAAGTTTTATACACTCTAAATGAATTGAAAAGAGCACAATTTATTAGCCATAACACAACCTTTTTGGACTATGTAATTGTTTTCCTCGAGATTTTATAATAGGACAAATACATGTCTGCCCAATCTACTCCTTTCAAACACTGATTGTATCTTAGAATGCACTTAGGCTTCTTCACTGGCAGTCCCGTGATTCTGTTCTTCTTTTTGGTATTACTCATACTAGCATTGTGAATCGTACTGATCATCCTAACCTCCCTTTTGTCCCTCCAAACGAGAAGTAAAACTTGACCTTTACGATAATATGTGAATTCTCACTTTTTCAATTTTTTTTCCCTCACCCTTCAATAAGACAGGAAGGCCCCTATTTGATCTAATTGTCCCACAAACTCTTGTATTCTGTTTAATTTGAAGTTCTGCTATTTTAACGCTATTGTAGTAGTTATCCTGATATATGTGATGCCACAGATTTGATACTGGTTTCAAAAGTGATAAAATAGTCTCCTCTAATTTTTTTCCTTCTGCCGTGTATATTTCCGAATTTGCAATATAGCCTTAATCTCTTTCACATACCATGCGAACAAATAAGCCGTATTTCACTATTTTTGCAGAGTTATACGTCCTAAATTTGAGCTGTCCCCTCCAAGGTATCACCGCTTCATCAAGAGATAACTCCTGTTTTGGTTTATATACGTTTTGAAATTTTTCAATGAAGTAATCAACCACGGGCCTTATTTTGAATAGTCTGTCTGTCGTGTCTGACAAAAAATCATTATTGTTGAAATGCCATGATCTCCATATCTGTTCAAACCTGTCTCGACTCATTATTTTTCCAAAAATGGCAGTCTCAATGAAAGGATCAGTGCTCCAGTACTCTTTTAGGGTATCTTTCCTTACTTGGCCCATTAGGATTATTATAGAAAGGAACTTTTTCATTTCAGGAATTGTAATGTTCAACCACTTCTTTGATTTGGGGGAATATTTGTATTTATCTATATTTTGACTAATATAGGTTATATTCATAACAGAATTTTGAACAAGTCATCATCAAAAAAAAGTTTTACAACATCAGAGAGGCTTTCACAGTTTTCTGGTAATTGTTTTACCCCAGGCAAACATAAAAGTCCCTCCATATTTATTTCCGTATCGTTTTTTCTCCAAACGGTATCACCTGCGCTAGCTAAATTTTCCTCAACTTCAGATTCACTATCACTAATTACACGAGGAGCTTTTCTTTTTCTCACACTGAATAAAACACTATCATCACTTTCTTTCTCAATACTGTAAATTTCTTCATTGTCCTCACTCGGTACATCTGACAAATCGTCTGTATATAAATCATCCCAAGTTTCGTCATCGTATATCTCTCCAGGTCCCGCCATGGGTAGTGAATAGAACGTAAATTTATAAGAGAAGTCAAAAATTAATACCTATTATTGTATAAGATAATTGTACCATAATTTTTAGATGTACTACATCTTCACTACGGCATATGATATAAAATGACACACGATAACACCGCGCACACAAAACATCCGAACGCTGAACCAGCTATTCCAAAACTAATAATTTCTGCTGATCCGTCTCTTCTTGTCGCTACTGCTGACAAACTCCTGACACTGAGGTTATAAATGACTCAATGTGCTTTCTACGTCATAGAAGAATAAACAGACTCCAACAAGTAAACAAGATTCAAAAATACAAGGAGCGCATTTTTGTCCCAAAGCTGCAGCTCGGAATGTTAGATGAAATGAAAATAATTTATTATGGTTTAATGGATATGAGAAATTCTACAAAAATCTTTCATTAAATGCATACAACCTTTATAATTGAATATGGTTGGAAAAAAAACGAAATATCGGAGTTAAAAAAGACAAAGGAGAAAACAAATGGCATGAACGAAGAAACGGAGATTTCCGTGCCCCGTACACTACCATTGGCACGAAAAAACGGAAATCTCCATGACCCGTACGCAACTTGTTAAAATTACCGTTGGTGACTCTTGGATTGCTGTCAATATTTACAATAAAATTTGTTTACAGAATATGATGCTAGATGGCATTGGGATAATTTTGAATGCAATTGCAAAATTACCCTTGGCAGCTTAGACATCACTATTAACAATTAGAAAACTTGATCATAGCAACAGAAGCTGAGGTATCACTTAGTGACTAACATAAATTCAGATGGATTATCTAAATATCTCCTAAGCAATCTTTTTTATGAAAAAATGTTTCAAACAATAGTTGTAGACAATTATACTATCTACAACTTTGATAACACAAATATGTACATAAATTAAGTTGTAAAGGAAATATTTAGCAAAAACAAAATTTATAACCTCCACTTTACACCAATTTTAGCCAAAACCTATTAAGACTTTGAATTACTAATAAAATCTTAAATTTAAATGTTTATTAGATTATTAGTTTTTGACTTAGGGTGCACTCAATACTCTTCTCTCAAAAGGTATTTCCATTGAAATGTTGAATTTGATTTTTTTCTACAAAAACAATACTTTTAAAAAATGAAACTTATATTTTAATTTGATTCTTGGTACATATTAGTTTTTATATATTTTATATGCACATTTAGTGTACAAACTATATCTCCAGCTCTCTTGTTTAGGCTTCTGTGCCTGTGGATTTAATGCCTGGTGAGTTTGATCCTTCAAATCATATGCTCCCCCAGCAACCCTTACATCGTTGTATGCTTCCTCAGGTAAGCAGTTAAATGTGGGATATAGTATCTCTTATGCCATTTAATTTTGTTGTTAAATTTTCACTTATGAGTTAAAAATCTTTTGAATGCTTGGCAATAAGTGTTAGAAAAACTTATCTGAACATTTTACTTATTGATTCATAGCAAACTAAAATTGTCTTTCAAATGCAATTCCCTTATGGAGTTCTTGTTTATTTTCTAATTCAATTTTGACAGAAAATTACTCATTAATTGTTTTAGCTATTTGCAATTATAGCTAAAATATTCAAATTTGATATAATGTTTGAATTGGACAAATTTGGTGATACTGAGTGGCTTCAAATAAAGTTAAAAACAAACATTCTCGCTTATTGGAAAGGAAAGAAACTTAGCCACATGCAACTCTTTGAGTTTTGGCCAAGGTAGTTTTTGCAGTGCTTGCCACTCAAGGAAGTGTGGAATGTTTTTTCAACATTGAAAATTATTTTGACAAATAAAAGGAGAATAATAATTTAAATTTTTGGAAGACATTTTATGTTTGAAATTAAATCATTAGTTGTCATTTAGTTACCATTCACATGTAACCAGTATTTATTTTGCTCCTTATTTTTGATTTTTTTCTAATAAGTTTTTTATTACTTTCTCCATACGTATTTCCGTCAAATTCACAGTCAATTTTTTTGTGATTACTATACTTTATATATTATGTATATCAGAAAGTAAAAATTGCAAACTGAACCACGAACCAAACAATTCCAAAATTTGGGTTGGTTTGCTGCTCTGCTTGTAGGTCAACGTCTAAATGTACAATTTGTACTGTATTATTTGTCTTTTATCACAGTTACTCTGCCCATATTCTTCTCCTCATGGAGATTGCATTTAATTCATGGCACTTTTTAATAGCACTTATTGAACTTTATTCCAATTCAGAGGCTTAATTTCACTAATATATTCTACAGTCAAGTTTGTACCCAACCCTAAATGGAGTCACAAACCCTTATGAGTGCCGTATTGGAGGAAAGGTGGTTCTTGGATCATCTGGTCAGCCTGTGGATGACATCGGACGGTTCTCTCGCTTGGATGATCCGATTGCTATTCTTAAGAACACCCTGAAATGGTCACACCTCGCCCCTACATGCCCAGATACATTACGTGAGTTTTTGCCATTGTATTGCAAATGTTGGATAAATAGTAAATACGGATAAATAATTCTAGGTTAATTCTAGATAAGTGCACAAAATAAAAGTTTGCCATTATGAATATCTACTATAAATTCATTTTCTTGAGGAATGTTCTTGGTTGACTTACATAGCTAATGATTTATTTAATGATTTCAGCTCCTTTTTATAAGCAAGTCAATTTTCAGTTGAATTTAGTTTATTCTAACTAAGAAAACACCCATATTCAGAAGTGAAAGAATTAATCTACTATAATTCAGTGGCAGAATATATGCCCGGCAAGTGGAATAACCTGGTTCAATTCCTGGTCATAGCAGAATTTTTGTTTCAAAAATATTCCCCTTAGTTTATTCTATTACTCGTAAAGCCTCAGACTCACAGAGATTTGGATGAATCTCACTGAGGCTCTGCTGTTTTACCGACAGAATTACCACAAACTTGGCTGTGACCATAAGCAGCAATGCATTCCATTCATGATAACGCCTCCCCATGGAGGAAATTTGGGCAGCTGAGTTCTGCAGTTTTCTGAATGTCTCGCATCCTTATTTTATTTCCTCGTGTTCTGAAGAGTTTCTACTGGTGTGGCCTTATGTTCTCTATTGATTTCCATAACATTTTCCTTTTCAGTATCCACTAATTCATATGCATGCAGTTCACCCCACAATAATAGTCGCATTTTTTGTTTTTCTAAATTTATACTTCACTTGATCAAATTTATGTTAGTGTTTATGTTTTTTCAAAAATAATATTTTATTCAGTTTCTTTTTAAATCCATTGGCAATTTGGATGATAATCGATGATTTTTGTAAGTGAATTCGGTTAGGCAGTGGTAGATCTAAAATAAGGTTATGGCTAGGGTGTGGTCAAAACTTTTACCTTTTAATCAAAATTTTTATAAAATTTGTTTTTGGAAACAAACGTTTTATGAGTTTTCAATATAAATACTAAATGGCTTTTGGGCATATCTGCCTCTCTGGGTAGCTGTTGTTTTTAGCAATCAGACACTCTCTGCTGAAGCAAGTTTTGATATGGGATTTTCTTGAGTCAGTAAGTTTAAGCAGAATTTATGCCCAAGACTGACAAGGATATTGTTAAATTAAATTTGGTGATTTGGGAAAAAACATACAAGTGAAACTTGAACCTTTAAGGGATGGCTGACACCACTGTGGCGTCACTGATTCTATAGCTTAGCCGGACGGCTGACACCAATGTGGCGTCAGCCGATACCTCGTATGTTAAAAAAATATTTACTCCGTTATATTTCAATATTTCGTTCCCAAAATGTATATATATATATATATATATATATATATATATATATATGTTGGCAATAAAGCTAAAAGCAGTCCCAGTGGACATGCTGATAATCCAGGTATATATGCCAACGTCAGCTCATGACGATGAAGAAATAGATGAGATCTATGAGCAAATTAATGAAATTTACGAAGAAGACGGAAGAGGAAAGGTAAACTGCATAATAATGGGAGATTGGAACAGCATAGTCGGAGAAGGACAGGAAGAAAATGTTGTCGGGCAATACGGACTTGGGAAGAGAAATCGAGGAGGGGAGAAACTCGTAGAATTCTGCATCAATAATGACCTTGTAGTGACTAATACATGGTTCAAAAACCATAAACGAAGGTTATACACATGGAAAAGCCCAGGAGATAGAATGAGATGCCAAATAGATTACATCCTTGTAAAACAGAGATTTAGGAACAGCATAAAGAACGCCAAGGCATTGCAAGGAGCAGACATTGATTCAGATCACAGCCTTCTAATACTTGACGTGAGTACAAGGCTCAAACAAATAAGAAAAACGAGAAGAGAAAGACAGACCTGGGACCTAGAAAAACTGAAAGAAAGGCAGGATGTAGTCAGCATGAAGTTGGAAGATAACCTAAGAAAGTTGGAAAACAAACCGAAGACCGTCGATATAGAATGGGATGAAATTAAAACCAGTATCAAGGATACCATGGACAAAGAGATTGGAAAACAAGAGAAGAAAATCAGAAAACCATGGATCACGAAGGAAATGCTGGAGAAAATGGATGAGAGACGAAAATGGAAAAACGTTAACAGTGAAGAAGGTAGAGCCAACTATAGGCGTATAAACAATGAGTTGAGAAGGGTAACAGATAAAGCTAGAGAAAATTGGCTAAAAGGAAAATGTGATGAAATAGAACAAATGGAGAAATTAGGACGGTACGATATGATGTACGCTAGGGCACTGGAATTAGAAGATAAGAAGTCTAATGGAATTTGTGGTAAAGGAATTATGAATACGGATGGGAAGATAGTCTCAGAAACAAAGGATGTAGCACAGGTATGGGAAGAATACATTAAGGAATTATACAGCAAACAGACAGGAGCGGCAAAAATAGAACTGGAAAATGAGGAAAACATTGAAGTAGACAACTTAGGACCAAGTATTATGGAGAGCGAAGTAGAAAAAGCGATAGTGGAACTTAAGAAGGGGAAAGCCACGGGCAGCGATGGAATACCGGCTGAGATACTTAAAGTCATAGGATCAGAAGGACTAAAAGCGATCACGAAATTAATTAATAAGATTTACGACACGGGAGAGTGGCCTCAGGATTTCCTAGAAGTAACAATGATCCCTCTAAAGAAGAAGCCAAAGGCAATGCAGTGTAAAGATTACAGAACTATAAGCCTTCTGTCACACACATCGAAGATCATCACAAGGATTCTTAATAAAAGGCTGGAGAAAAAGGCAGAAGAAATAATAGGGGAAGATCAATTCGGTTTCAGAAAAGGACGAGGAACTAGAGATGCTATAGGAGTAGTTAGAATCATATCAGAAAGGGCAATAGAATACAGTCAAGATATCTGCGCATGTTTCGTAGACTGGCAGAAGGCCTTTGATAGAGTAAATTGGGTAAAGTTGATGAAGATATTAAAGGATATAGGTGTAGACTGGAAAGACAGGAGACTGATTAGGAATCTATATGAGAATCAAGTTGTAAAGGTCAGGTTTGAGAATGTGGAAACCTGCGGAATAAATATCGGTAGAGGAGTAAGACAAGGATGCTGCCTATCGCCAACCCTATTCAATATATATGGAGAAAGTCTAATGCAAGAAGCTTTAGAAGGCACAGGGGATTTCAAAATTGGAGGAAGGATTATAAGAACAGTAAAATACGCAGATGATCAAGTACTTCTAGCAAGAAAGGAAGAGGAGCTACAAAAAATGATAAATAGACTAGTGATAACAGGTAGAAAATACGGTATGGAAATAAATACAGAAAAATCCAAGGTCATTCGAATATCGGGTAAAGAAGAGAATCTGAACATAACTATTGGGGGAAAGCCATTAGAACAAGTTTCAGAATATAAATACCTTGGAAGTATCATAACACGAGAGGCAAAATGTACGGATGAGATCAAAACTAGAATAGGAAAAGCAAAAGCGGCTTTCAGGAGAAAGAAACAACTACTTACAGGGAATATAAGGGAAGATATCCGCAAGAAGTTGATAAAATGCTACGTATGGAGTATAGCATTGTATGGGGCAGAAACATGGACGCTAAGGAAAAATGACATAAAATACTTGGAAAGCTTTGAAATGTGGACTTGGAGGAGAATGCTGAAGATAAAATGGACAGATAGGATGAAAAACGATGAAGTGCTACGAAGAATAGGAGAGAAGCGAATGATTATACAGACTATCAGAAAGAGGAAGGCTAACTGGGTTGGACATTACCTGAGGAGAGAGAGTATGATTAAAGACGTGTTAGAAGGAAAACTAGATGGGAAAAGGGAAAGAGGTAGGAAAAGGTTTCAGCTGATAGACGATTTGAAAGGGAAAGAGAGTTATCAAGATATAAAGAGGACAGCGGAAAATAGGAGTATATGGAGAACCAGGTTTAACCATGAATAATCACGGACCTGTCTACGGACAGACTACCTATGATGATGATGATATATATGTTATGGAGCCATGTCTTTAGAAAACACTTGTTATTATTCTTTTTCTGTCATCAGAAGTCAGAAGAAAAAAACTTATTTTGAATGTTCATTTACATTTTATATTCATAAAAGCTACGGCGAGTCGGATCGCATTTACTGTTTCGTGTGCGGTGAGATCCCATTCATATTGAGTTTGCATTCTTATTGCGAGGATATCCCATTCTTATTGGGTTTGTTTATAAATAGAATGGCTCACGGGGCTTGCAGATCTGCTGAGGTCAAAAAATTTTGAAAGGAACTTGAATAGCAGAAGATAAGTGCTCAGCAAATGTACGGGTGGCAATTCAAGGGGAATAAGCATGAGTCGCCAGATGACGAGGAAATTGTCGAAGGAAAAGTGCTGCCAACAGGGCAGTTCTTTGCAGTGCGTCGTGCTTGTGTTTTCTACTTTGGATTTGCTGAACTCACCTTCAACAATGGATAGAGGGCTAAATGAAGAGGAGATTGACGTTTTCCTCGATGAAGATTCGGAGGCTGAAAGTGAATCCTCAAGTGAAGATGAAGTAGAGTTATCTGATTGCGATTTGCCAGAGGATTGGAACTTTCGCTCATCAGCTGACAATAGGAAAATGCACAATTTCACCGGTAACCCGAAGGGACTAAAACGGTCCGTGGCTCCCTCCTTCAGTAGGTGAGCAATTACATCCGCTTGACTTTTTCCTTTTGCTCTTCAATGAAGATATTTTGGAAGTTATTATTAGGGAAACAAGTATTTATTATCGCCAGTGACTCTCTTGAACAACCTCCTACCATTCCAAAACCAGATATTTCGAAAGAAGAAATGTTGAAATTTTTAGCAATAATATTGCTAATGGGCCACACACAGAGGGACACCATAAAAGAATATTGGTCAAAGGATTATTTTTACTGTTTTGATTTTTTTGGAGATACTATTTCAAGGGATAGATTTCTACACATTCTGTGCTTTCTCCATTTTTCAAACAATGCTACGCCACCAGATAAAAATAATCCCGAATATGATCCCTTATGGAAAATGAGAGAAGTTTTTGAGAAACTCAATGACTCCTTCAGCAAGTATTACAATCCCAGGGAAAACTTGGCAATGGACGAGGTGATTGTCACATTCAAGGGCCACGTCATATTCAGACAGTACATTCCCAAAAAACAAGAGATCTATAAATTGTGCGAAAAAATGGAAGAAACTCATTTCAAGGGATTTAAACGCAAAAATATTCCGGCCGGCAGACCTGTCTGAGGGCATTTAAATTTCGCCCATTATAGGTTAAATAACCTTTATATTTTATTTTGTTGAAAACAATGAAATGGAATGACATCTCAAGGACTGCATGACTCATGCTTTCTTCTTTCCTTTTCAGCTTGTTATCCATATTATGACAATGATCCATTCATCATAGAGAATTGTCCTGATATTTACTTTGCTGGGAATCAAAGCAAATTTCAAACTGAACTCTTTCAAGGTATCGTATATTTCCTCTGTTTGGATGTGACTTTCATTTTTTAACTAGCACTACTTAATAATCTCTGTTTTTATCTTGCAGGGACCAGGTTAATTTGCATACCCGAGTTTTCTAGGTCCAAAACTGCCATACTAGTTAATTTGACCACATTAGAATGTGAGCCTATTCATTTTGAAGTAAATGATTGAAATAGATTTGTTTAAAATATTGTACCATTTATAACATCTGCGTATTATAAATTATGGACTGATCCAAATGATATCCATTCATCAAAACTCATCTGTGCATATTCATACTTTGTATGGGCCAAGATATCATCCTGGCACAAAAATACGTTGAATATATTTTCCAAAGTGGGTTTACTGAATATGGATTGTACTGTTGTAATGTTTTTATTATACATTATTGAAATAATTAAGAGATCCCATGGTAGATTATTATATAACAAAAAGGTGTAGCTTCTGCAATTTAGAAATATTTAGGTTTTCTCCATATTCTGAACAACTTCCAATTATGAAATGATATTCCTTTCTGAAAAATCCAGACTTTCTTTCTTGTTTTCTCTGACACATGATGTTTCTCATCTAATAACAATAATATTACTAATTATTAATAAATAGTATATAGTAATGTAGATAATTTTTCTCGTTGGAGAGTTTGAAAAGGGACTATATGGGGCAGAAAATAAAATGTTTGGTGAAATATTGTGTGCATATGTACAAATGGGATGTAATGTAATGGATGTAATATTACCATATTTACCTGAATGCAAGACGAAGTTTTTTTTTTTTTTCAAATTTCAATTACACCATCTTTTTGAACTTTGTGAGTAATTGGTTCCGGAAGACTGATGCTAAATGCAAATTCGTGAAATGCAAGTCCTATTTTTCCCATAAAACACCATGTTATTATGAGAGAGTGGTTCCCAGCCAACCTAAAAATTTCACTATTTTATCATAAATAATGCAGTTTTACAGAAAATAAAAGAAAATGTAACCACAAATGAAAAACCTAGCATTATAAAGTAAAAAATACTTTTAATTACTTTCAAAATGCATAACAGAAAATCAAAACCTAGCGTAATAAATTTATAACATTTCTTTTAGTAATCGCGTTCAAAATTTTGTTTCAAGATGATAACAATTCTTAGATTTACATTAAAAATTTGTAATAAACAATGAAAACCTAACAAAACAACAGTTCCTCAAATTTCATTCAAAATACAAAGATAATAGCATTAAATCATTAAATATTTTGGTCAAAAACCATCAACTTCATACGCAAAGAACGAATATTTTCAATATCATACTTGTAAAATTTGTGAAAAACTAAACGCACAGGACGCTTTTCCATTAAGCCAATAATTTCTAATTAGACCGCTAGATGCCAGCGACTTCGACTGTTATCGAAAATAGAGCCGTTGGCAGTGAGGTTTAAACTGAGCTACAAAAGTATTAAGTCGATGGTTATCAGGTTTGTTTACTTTGAAAACTGTTAATAACGAGCATTATAAATATAATATAATAATAATGTCCATTTCTAGGGTGTTAAAGTTTAAAATGAACTTCGAAACAAAAAAGTAGAGGGAGTTCACGCTTGTTGGCATCGTAAACGAATGACGTGAAATGCAGGTAATGGTCATAAAACATTGTGTCGCAAATTCTGAATTCACGAACCACAAGCACGCGAAGTTCAAAAAGGTGGTGTAGTGAAAATTGAGAGTCGTCTTAAGTTTGAGTAAGAAGTAGGATTACACGTTTAATTCATGTTTTTATAAACAAATGAAACAAGATAAAATAATAGTATCTATGAAAAATTTATAATTGCAAACTTATGATCTTGATTTCAGTTAATATCAGCATTAATTTAAAAAAATGGTTTTACCCTCAGACAAATATTTGCAATAAATTATTTCAATGAAGGAACGAACTATACCTATACTGAGTATGTGTTCAAAATATACACAGAATATGTACAAATGATGCATTTTTTAACAAACTAGAGAACTAGTGAATTTTATTTTTAACTATGACCAGTGGTGGATCCAGGGGGGAGGCATCGGGGCACATGCCCCCCGTCATACGACCCGCAAATAAACAAGTACTTATAGTAAATGTATTAAACTACTATACAAATTAAAATACAACAGTTGGGTAAAAAAATTTACATAAAACATATTACCGGCAACAGGATTTGAACATATGACCCCAGTGTCAAGGTTCGGGGAGCATGCACTAGCCGACTGCACCATGACCGACTCAGCTGAACCCGTTTTGCTAGGCATACAGTAATACCCCGCACAACGAATGCCCATTTAATGAATATTCGCTATAGTGTATGCTATAAATTAGCGCCAAAAATTCGCTGAACGAATGTCAGACTCGCTATAACAAATGCAACATTTTCCGTTCGTAACAAAATTTACCGAATACTCAGAGAGTCTCATATGGAATGGTTACGAGCAGCTTAATTAAAACAAACATGCAGCTTGCAACTCGAGACTTGCCTCATATAGTATGTACAATGTCGCAAAATTTAGTCAACCAACAGAGTGCAACATTTTATACGAGTACATACTATTGTAGGCTATGAAGTATCAGTTGGTGGTCAGCCCTGGGATGGTGAATACATGCCCATTTTTTGTGCTACGGTCTGTTGAAAACTTGACCCTCTTAACAATTAAAAATGAGTGGAAAAAGAAAAGCAAGTAGCAGTGAAGTGAATGATTCTGCTAATAAACGAAATATGAAATTAGAGGTTTTGTGTCGTTTCAATGATGGTGAAAAGCTAAATGTGATTTCTAAGGCTTTAGGCCTTTTACTCTGTGCATCATTCACAAGAATAAGGATTCAATTAGGGCAAGTGTGCAATCTGTTGCAAATTCAATGGAAATATGTGCGTGCTTCGCTTAACGAATATTCACGCAACGAATGATTTTTGTGGAACGTATCCCATTCGTTAAGCGGGGTATTGCTGTGTATGGCTCGCTCATTAGTTTTTCAAAACAACAAATTCTAAGTGGACCGGCAAATTTTAGGGAAATAATCACTCCCAATCATCTACCGAAAAATGCTCTCGAATGGCCATGCTCCCATATATAATGCTCATTGTAAGATGTAACTAAGTGTAAAGTGTTCACAAAATTTACCTCCAAGTGGTCTGGAGGTAGCAGCTAAAATATATATTTTTTACAGTCTCTTAAACAATGCATTATATGGAATAAAGTGATCCGAAGATCCTATGCAGACAGGCATAAGCTGTGAAGTTGGGAATAATTCTGCAGAATTTTTTCTCGTTTTAAAATTATTCCCAATGCATTAAATGGACAAATGTTTCTAACAAAAGTTGTAGAAAATTAACTTCCTACAACTTTTGTTCCAATAATTTTTTAAATTGATCAAGTATTAAAGCAAATATTAAGAAGTAATGATATAAAAATGAATTTTTATAAATAACTTTTATTTGACTTTATATGCATTAACATAATGTTATTTTTAATTACTTAGGTTAAAGTATTTAAAATATTTTTACTGAACTTGTTTGAAGCACTTAAAATATTCATTCAGCACTTGTTTATTCATACTTAATTTAGTAAAAACTTACTATTGGCTGTCATGGGTGTATATTTACAAACTATTTCTTGTTTTCCATGTCATCTAATGAAATCATACTATAATGGAGCAAGCGTGAGTTTGTCGGTCTGTATTCTGATTGACTGTCGAGAAGCGACAGCCCTGCCTCTGTCGACAATGAATCGTAATTTTAAAATAAAAATTTAATGTATTTGTTTCTGAATTGAACCAATTTTGCATGAATTTCTAAGTCAGATGACTCTCTTAGAACATATCCTTATGATTCATCATCTTTGCAAAATTGAAGATAAAATGTACAATTGGAGGAGATGAATGAAAATTACCACTAAAAAGGATTTCCAAAGGCCATCTCACAACAAACTAACACTAAACGATACACAATATAAAAAAGCATGAAAACTAACAGCAGACATTATCGTGTGACCACAGTTATATTCAGAATCAATCTCAAAATAAATTGTTTTTTTATCATCTCAAGTAAATATAAACATTTATGTTGCCTTGGAAGTGTCAATCTATGAATAACAGTTAAAGAAAACATCAGTATTGTTGCCAATAAACTGAAATGAAGATAATCATTTATTTTGCCCATTAAATAAATAATTATGCTAATGAAGGCAAATGCAGAGATTTGAATTGATCAATATTTGAAGGACTTTGAGGACATTTTCTGGGAAAGATGCATGTCTTGAATCTCTAGCTAAAATGAGAAAAAATATTTAAATTTATTTTTTGAAATCCTGTTTTGAATGCACTAAAAAGTAAATAAATCGCTATTTCTATTTTGAGGCAAAGAGGTAGATCCCACCCCATTAAGACTCCAATAGAACAGTTCAACCCTTATATTAATTTTTTGCTAATTGCCTCTGCAATTCACTGGATATTCCTAGATCACTGATATATTTCGTAGGACTCGCGGAGAAGTATCCAGAAAAAATATTCAAATGTCTGTATAAAAATACAAATGAGTAATTAATGAAGGCTGGCAAACAAAAAAAACAATATTTCTAAATACAATAATTACATTAAGTATCATTGATTCGAAAATATCAACAATGTGCAGTGTAAAGACAAATATGATTTGCATCTTGCTAGATTATTCAAAATAACCTCTATTTTTAAAATTTATTTATTTCTTCACAAATGATGATTCCCAACCTTTGAGAGGGAAAAAACATATAAAGTCTTATAATTAGGTAAATATGGTATTTTGTCTAGAGAGTCAACAACTAGATCCTCTTTATCCCATATCCCCTTGGATTTGTGTATGCAGTACTTTCCATGAATGTAAGCTCTGCAGGTATTTTAGGGACTGCTGTGTGTGTGTGCATGCACAGATACAAACATAAGATTTAATAGAAAGCAATTTTAATATTCACAAAATTAAGAAATTTACAAATCTTAATTGTCATATGACGGCATTTCTTTTCTCATGTTCAAACTAAAATTTAGAACATTTTTGCCTTTATTATGCTTTGCAAGGTCTATGCCATGCATGGCTAAACCTATCAATCCTTGAAGCTGCATTTGCTAATACAGTGCAGCCTCTATAATCCGAACTATGTAATGCAAGGGCATGCTCGGATTATCGAGGTGTTCGGATTACAACATTCTAAGTAAATGACATGCTTTTAAGAAAAAAATTTATATTATAATGTGTAGTAGGTACATTTCCACAGTAAAAACTTAAAATTTATATATGCATACATGATTACATCTTGTTAAAGTAAATAGTCATCCATCTTTTTTGTTCCTTTTACTAGGTTCTTATATGCCTGCTCACTCAGCTGACGATGCAGTGGTAGCATATCAGTAAAAATCTGTTATGTATTAAATTTCTGTAAATTAAACACCAATTAATGTACTTACAGTTCACTAAAATGACTGTGAGAGATCCGCGTTGATGGACGGGAAAATTGTACTCCATACTGGTCTGCGGCAGTAGGCTGGTCGTGCCGATATATCGCTCATTCCTTTTAAACCAGTGTTTCAAAGAATCATCTATTCAGCCGCAAGAGGCGTTAGTAGTGGACATCTGTGCCCGACTTTGTTACAAAATAAAAGGTTCAAATTTCACTTTCCGACGCTCACTTCGCTTAACCGACAATTTACACCTGATATGTTGAGAAACAGTTTGGATTACTGGGAGTTCGGATTACCGTGGGTTCGGATTATAGAGGTTGCACTGTATATGAATCATTCCAGAGAGAATACTTGTCCGCCAGCCTTAAGTCGCACTGTCAAATATATTCAGTTGTGAAAAGTGTGATGTGCCTAAAAAGGAACCGGTTTCATATTGTGAACCAGTAAAAGAGCCACACTTTAAGGAAAATTAGCAGTATGAGACTTGAGAGCCACGATTTGGCCATCCCAGATCAGTACTCTAATACAGGTAGTTCTCGATTTGTGCGGTTAATGCATTCCTGAAAACTACTGTGTAAATCAAATTCACATAAAACGAGAACAATTTTCCCATATAAAATAATTGAAATGTCCAGGTTATGGGGAGTACGTTCCTGTATTAGCCTACCCAAAATCACCAAAATTTCAAATTGTAATGCACAACCTTTTTGAACTTCGCGAATAATTGGTTCCGGAAAACTGACGCAAAATACAAATTCTCGAAGTGAAAGTCCTATTTTCCCATAAGACGCAATGTAAAAATAGCAGTACGGTTCCCAGTGAGCCTAAAAAATTCCCTTTTTATCATAAACAACGCAATTTAACAGAAAAGAAAACATAACCAAATGAAAACCTGGCATCATAAAGTGAAATAAATTCTTTTAATTATTTTCAAAATGCGTAATAGCAAATGAAAATCCAGCATTACAAAGTGATTACACTCCCAGCACATTTTTGCATGCGATTTTTGATCTTTTGTTCATTCCAAGGAAATGCTTTAATTTAAATGGATTAACTTATGAAATGGAATGTTGAGTGTGATACACGGGTGTTTTCTTAGGTTCTGAAACAAACATATCCAAGCCGCAAAAAAACACGCATTATAAAGTGGTAACATTTATTTTATTAATTACATTCGAAATGCGTAACAGATAAATGGTACCTAGTGTAAGAAAGTGATAAAATTTCTTTCAATTGTTCAAAATACGTCATAAAAATGAAGCATTAAAGATAACATTTCTTTTAGTAACTGTGTTCAAAATATACAGCAGATAATTTTACGTATACAAGATGATAGCAATTCTTAGATTTACATTAAAAATTCGTAATAAAAAATTAAACCCTAACAAAACAAAATAATATTTCCTTAAATTACGTTCAAAATATGTACAAAGATAATAGGAAATTAAAAACTTACATTCCAAAATGATGGCATTTCTTTAAATTTTAACTAAATTTTCACTGAGTTATAAAATAATTAATTTGAGAGTTATCATGTTTGTTTACTTTGAAAACTGCTAATAATGAGCATTATAAATATAATATAATAATAATGTTATTTTCCATGACACCAAAGTTTAAACTGAACTTTGAAACAAAAAAGTAGAGGGAGTTAACCCTTGTTGTCATCGTAAACGCATTTTGGACTGTGCAAATTGAGAACATGCCTAACCGCATAAATCCAAATTCTCATAAATCAAAACCACGCAAATCAAGAACTTCCTGTATGATATGGTTTGGAGCTTTAGTAGTACTAATTTGATACAGAAAATTGGATCATTTTGATGCATAAAATCCAAGGTGACAAGCAGTATAAATATATGTTATGCCTAATTCGTGTAATTGCCCAATTCACGAAATTGGCAATTTTTTTCCTCATTTCATGAAATGGTTAAAGCTGTTGCCCATTTCATGAATTAGGCAATTTTACTGCCTAGTTCATGAATTGGGCAAATAGATTTCTATTTCATGAATTCGGCAGCTGTTTGTGAACAAATGACAGTCGCTGTCTGCAGGGCCAGTCCTAGGTGTGGGCGACCACCCAGAGCGGCCCCTCGCCAATAAAAATACAAGTATTGGAAAAGAAAAGATGTAATTTTGTGGGAAAAAATGACTGCTGAATAATGAAATCCATGTAAAAAAAACCCACACAAGAAGGGGGTGTGTGAAAACCCTGCGAAACCTACTGAGATTCACTAAAGACATCAATAAGTGAAATTTAGAACAAGATAAATACATGAAAAACTTAAAGGTATACGTCAGGGAAAATTTGGCACAATACAATTACATCATTGATGGAATGAACATATAAAAATGACAAAATGAATAGATATTAACATTGTTATGACTAAACAAAATAGAGGAGAAAAAAACAAATGAATAACATAAAATAACAGTATAAATCATACACAATAAGTATTGTTTTGTCAAAATCAGGATTAAGAAACATTGAAGCAATAAGTGTGTAGTTTTTCCTAAATTTAATTTCGAATTGTTCAGGGACAAACATATTGATACACTGAGCACGGGACTAATTTTCTTTTCAAAATACGAATTATCAAGGTTTTCAAATTATCCAGGTGCTTTTATATGTAAATTTGCCTCCTGGGCCTTAAATTTAAAAGAAAATTCAAATTATACCAAAATTTCGAAGTAAAGGGCTTCAAATTAACCAGGTTTTACTGTAGTAGGGGACCCAAAATTGAGCCCTGTGGGACGCCTCTCCCATTGATAAGCCAATCAGAGGAAGAATTAATGGAAATCACTTGATGGGAACGATCGCTTAAATAAGATATCCAGTTTATGGACGAAGGCGAGAAATTCATTGCGAGCAGTTTAGATTGAGAGCTAATAAAGGAAGCATCCATAGCAAGTATTGAGCAACTTTTTTTATATCTTCTTAAATAAAATAAAAATATTTTTCAGAGATAAAAAATTTAAAACACTCAATAACACAATTATTAGAAGAGTGAAAGCTATTTCTAGTGATATGAAAGTTCAATTGCACACTGATCTCATAAACTGTGGCTGGTGTTCCCTTCAACTTGATGGAAGCACAGACAATTAGCAATTATTTAAATTTGTAATAAGGTCTAATAAGAGAGGTAAGTAATCACATGGAAACATAGCTAACCTATCCTCTAAAAAAAAAGTCGCAAGGAAAATTTGATTTGTTATGGGTGGCCAAATGAAACCTCACCCACACCTATCAAATCTCAAGTCATCTGAAACAAGGGTTAATTTTTAATAATGAAAATAAAATCAAAACTTAAAAACAAAATTATGAAAAATATCAGAAAAGAAAATTGAAAATGAAGCAGATGAATGGTTGATTGATTGAATGGAAGTTGTGTTTACAGAGGAAAAATTAAACGCTCATACAATCAAACCTACCAGAACCGACGGGATCAAATTAGACAGTAAACACTTTTTAATTTCAACAATGGCAGAACAGAGAGGATTCATAAATGTTTCCTTACAAAACAATAGATGCCTGTTAGTGTGATTGTGATTAACAAAAAATTTCTTCTGAAAAAGAGCAAATAATTTTTTTAAATTTTCTAACACTGTAAAAATCAAAACCAAGATAAAATTCTTAAAGGATAAAAAGTATTCTGTGATTGAAATTACTGTGTACTTACATCCTGCTCTGATGTTGACATTTCCAAGTCAAATGCACAAAAAACCACTTAACTTTTTGAATGAAAGAAAGCACTGATACAAAAGCACACTTTTGAAAATAGATGCAACTTCAACAGAGGCCACCATAAGACTGCTGGTATTGATTTTGAGTCCAGTTGATTCGCCTCTTGCCTATGCAAAATGGTATCTAAGAGGCAGTGCAATGAATAGCCAGATAAGAAGGGAGGAGCGAAACCTGGTGCCGGCTCTTAATGAAGAGCACCAAGGGGCCAACAACTTAATGCCCTTTTTGAAGGATGGAGTGTTGATTTGAGCGCACTCCTCATTTCTCTTTTTCTCATTGGCTCATCCTTGTCTCCTTAGTTCCAACAACACAAATAGAGAGTCGGGCGTCCTCGGGAAAAATCCTACAGGATTCAAACTGGGTGTCGTTTTAGCTGGTGGGGCCAACACTCTAACCACTACACCACCAACTGGGGTCCTTCTTCTAAAAAACCTTTTAGGACTAAAAAGTTAGAGCTTGAGGCGGTGTTAAAGAAAAATGACCATCTTGCGAAGAAACATAAATTTTGAAAACTTTCATGTTGGAGACTTGGAATACTGTAAACCATTGCGATCGCCCCCGCCCCCCTTGGGTACTCTCTGGGACAAGAGAATAAGCAGGCTGTCAGGTGGCGGGATGGTTTCTTCAGTAGGCTTAGGTTATTGAATAGATTCTTTTTCGAAATTTCCCATGCTGCCGACGTATTGTCCTAGCAAAAAGGGTCTGTTGGAGATAGTGTCACCCTGGGCAGTGCTGAAACTTGCTAATTGGGGTGGTGGGGAGGAGAATGGGATTCCCAGGATTTTCAACGAATGGCGAGTGAAGGGGAAGGAACCTATCGGCGTGGGACATTGCCTTCGAATGCGCTCAATGTGCGCACTCCGGTCGCCTAGCCTTTTGGGAACCCTCGCACCGGGTGCAGTAAAGATAGTATCATATGAATCCTCTCTCTCTCGAACTGTGAGTAGGGGCGATGACCTACGCTATCGGCTAGGTGCCGGTAAAAGGATGAAACAAACCCATCGGTTTATGCCTTGGTTCTCCTTCCACCCTCATTCACTGGTGTCGGTTCGTTTTGTTCTTACGAATGGCTATAATTTAAGAAGCTTTTTAGATGTCTCTTCTTGGGTTTACCCAAAAGGACTACAATGATATTTCTAAATACACATTTTGGGATTTACCTCCCCCCCTCCCGTTTGCTTAGAGTGCTTCCCCACTTCTGAGCTCTTCCATCTCCCAAAATCCTTTACAAGGGACCTTTCTCTATCATGGGTTTTCCCGTCATTGTTTTCAAGAGCTTCCGAGCGTTTTAAGATCATTCATTCGGTGATTCCCTTGCGCGTGTGTGACAGTTTGCCGGAGAAGTGCTATAAGTTGAAAGTGTCGCAGAAGTATATAGTCGGTACAGACAATCAGGTTTTGCGTTTTATCGTGTCCCACAATTTAGCATTGCAGCAGCAGTTCTACAAGTATTCGAAATACCATCACTTCAAGAGTGATTATTACTTCTTTGGAGATAGTCGACGAACATTCAGCGGAAGAATTGTACAATTATCTGTAAGTGATTTCTTACGAAGTTTTTATTGTTTATTTTCTCTATATTCGAATTCAAAGCACTAAAAATGCAACTAATAAAAGTATTACGATTTTAAAAATTATTCCGTGGAATTTATCTTTAAAAGGGAATTTATATATTTAGTCATAGTATTATACTTTATTCAGCATTGAAGATGTACAGTTAAATTTTGTATATTATTAACGTGAATCATTATTTGAACATTTTCAGATATACCTTGATTAAAATGAAATCAAACAGACAAAAGCGCCAGAAAACGTTGCATTTTTATCTCAATTCTTGAGAAAAAGAATTAATAATAAATTCGAGCAATCAAGAAGTGGAAGTTGCAGTGTCTACACTACTACCTGTCGACTCCTTGAAGAGAGATGTATACGCTTATGAAGATAACAGTTCAGTTATTTCATCGGTTCATTCGGTAGATATCGAACATTATAATAGTGATAGTAGTGCAACGGTGAAGAATGATATCGGAATTTCCCAAGAGGAAAATTATATAATTTAACAAAGAAAGAACTTTTAGAAAATCCGTTTTGTCCACCTAAAAATTATATCTTTCCTTTTTCTGAGCATCGAAAGAACGGCAAAGATGAAAAGAGATACTTCAATCAAACTCACTTAGATAGATTCACTTGGGTAGTATATTCTCCAATAAAGCAGGGAATTTACGGTAAATATTGTTCCTTGTTCGTTCCTACAACTGTGGTTCAATTAAATGTAAAACTCAGACCGGGGTTTTAGTTTCAATGCCGCTTACTGCATTTTCAAAATTATTGGGTAAGGATGGTGTTCTTGAAAAACACCAAGGCAAAGCTTATCATAATAGCTCTGTGAAATAGGCAAAAATGTTTTTAAATAACTTTGGCAAGCCCCAAACTGAAGTTCAAAACATGTTAATTTCAGGGAGACTGAAGCAAGTTCAAGAGAATCGAAAGCGTCTTTTGCCCATTATTGACACGATCATCACTATAGTTAGACAAAATATACCATTTCGAGGCCATAGGGATGACGGCCATTTTTCAGACAGGCCTGAGAGCAGTGAAAGCATTACGAACGAGGGAAAATATCGCGCTATATTAAAATTACGTATCCGAGGTGGTGACCAGGATCTTGAAAATCATCTGAAATCCTCTAGCGCAAATGCCACATACATTTCAAAAACGACTCAGAACTCAATTATTGATTGTTGCGGCGATGGAATTTTGGAAAAAATCCTAAACTTTGTGAGGGAAGGAAAATATTATTCCATTTTATTTGACGAATCTACTGATATAACTATGGTGTCTCAATTAAGCCTTGTTATTAGGTATGTTTATGAAAATAAAATTAGGGAGGATTTCATTGGTTTTGTGGATTTGCACCATGACAATTTCACATCAGGAATTAGACAAGACCTAGAACCTAAAATAGGAGGATGTGCTAGGAAAATCAGTTGTTCAGTTATTAGTAAAAAATAATCTTGATATGAAAAACTGTGTTGGTATTTGCACCGATAAATGCCGTGTCATGGCTTCTGAGCAGCGTGGTGCTGCTTCAGAAATCCGTAAGGTTTCTCCTCATGCGGTTAGAGTTTCTTGCCAAAGCCATTCATTGAACATGACTTTGTCGAAATCGTCCGAAATTAGGGCAATTAGAAAATGTTTTGAATTAATAGGCGAAGTTATAAATTTTTATCATTTGTCTGCCAAGAGAAGTTTTCTTTTAAAGAGAGAAATGGGTGGGGGATTAAGTAGCTTGTGCGATACACGCTGGGTTGTTTAATGTTTGAGAAAATTTTTTCCACAATTACCAAGATATTGAACGATATCAGTAATTGGGATGATAGGACATCTTTAACAAAGGCAGATGTACTCGGAGCAAGTGAAAGTATGTGATTACTCACTCAAATGTAAAAATGAACCCCAGCGCTTGACCATTAGTGTGTCATGCCGAAAATTCATTTAAAACAGGAAACGACGTAAATTTATTAAAATAATGCTGGAGTCGACACGCGAACAAAGTGGCCTTCAAACGATATTAGACTGAAAACGATTGCTTTCAGAACATGATAATAAAATGTAATTCTAAGCAGCAAAAATGTCGTGACAGCTTCGTGTTTTAATACATAATTTTAATATTGATGGAGTTCGCTAAGCACTGGGTATCGCTGAATTCTATTGCATCTGGTTTTGTAAAGAAATAACAATTTAACAAAGATATTTTGCGAAAATTTTCTTAAATGAAATAGGCGCTGGAATGGATCTTTTTTCCAGAGCGCGAAAATAACTTCATCCGGCATATGCAATCAGAATTTAGCTATATGTATTTCCCAAATTTATAGCTTTATTTTAATAAAACTAGCATAATAAACAAGTATAGTTTGTTCCGGAAATTGCCCCAGGTAGAAGATTGATTGTGTCCTGCGATGCAAATCAGTCTTATGATGACTGCAATAACGTCATCTTCACATGAGACACGTTATCCGAGATGATATTCATAGAACCGAACAGAACACACACAGCGGACGCTTTTCACAATTCGTTGTTTCGACTGGCGTCTAATTTGAAATGGGAACAACCAAATTTTACTTATTTAGTGATCGCTCCTCTTATGTAAGTGTGTACACATTTATTTATTTGACAGAGAAGTTCTCTCAACATAGTAATATATGAAGCGGCTCTGTCCAAGTGTTTTCTGACGCGGTTGATGGGTGATGGCATCAGGCGATTTAAAGTCCACTCGGCGAAGGAAACCGAAAAAATCGAAAGGGAAGATGACGACCAAAATCTGGGTTTTAGGAATACCTACCTCCGGAGTGACAGACAGACAAACGAATTTATTAAGGGCGAAATTGGGACTATATTAGTCCCTTCTCCCTTTGGTCATGTATGACAAAATATTATTTACATATTAATTACATGTATGGTTAGTAGAAGAGAGCGGAGATATAGAGTGTATTAATGAGAGAGGGAGGGAACAGGAAGAATGACAGCAAATCCTTCCACTTCCACCGAGGTCACTCTGACGGAGAAACTGTTCATCGTGATATGAACAGCTAGCATTAAAAGCTTCAACACAAACAGCTAAACGTAGCCAGGATTCAAATTCGGAAGGGGTTATGTCTGTCAGATTTTTAGAACTATGCGATTTTTCGCTCGGGATTTTCTCTAATTGTTTTCTCCGAAACTATAACTCGTAATTATGTGGTCTTGCGGACTTCTTTGTGGTAAATGAAGTCTGAACAGCAGTAATTCCCTCGGACGAACGAGCTTTCGGAGAGGGGGAGGGGTTGACACCCAAAACCCTTCGTATGCGGCCCTGGTTGGTAGATTGCGTCACACTGAGATGGCAAAAACCAAATATGTATGAGTATATTTCGTTTTTCCGTGATTTCGAGGAGAAAATGGAAATCCTTGGCGCTGTGCACATCCTTCGGGTCTTTCTCGAGAAAGCGTATCCCACTGCGATTCCGGCTATCCATAAGACCTCGATCAATGTTTAATTGCAAAATTTCCATGGCAAGAAGAGAATAAGGAGATTCCAACGCGCGCAAATATCTTAATTTTGCAGAGAAAAATTGTAACTTGAATAGATTTACAAAGTAAAAAATTACCAGATCAGAAAAGAATTCTGACGCATAAGCATTGAAAATGGTCAAAAGATTTTAAAATTTAAAGGAAATTTCATAATATTAAATTTCCAGGATTTTCCCGAGGAATGTTTATGAAAACTCGTTTAATTGTAGAACGCCCAAATAATTGTTCCTGCATTTTTTACTTTCTTCCGAGTAGAACGCGGAGAGGAAAAATGAAATGCCGAAAACCAAAGGTTTATCTTGGAAATTCTACAAGCGTAGAAAATTGCGCAAAGTCTGCTTCTGTGAAATCGGAAAGCGGAGCGATCTCCGAATGATCGCAGGTTGAAAAGAGAAGAGAGAATCGGAAGAGATGAGAGAGAGAGAGAGAGAGGATGGTGGAAGAGAGGCGGAAGACACCGTGCCGGAGGAAGAGGGACGATTCGGGAATCGCCGGGCCCCAGAGAGAGAGAGAGAGAGCGAGAGGGGGTTGGGGGAGGGGAAGGAGAGGCGTCGAAGGACGCGCAGGCACGGCCAAGGTTCGAAGAGGCGGAGGGATGGTCGCCTCGGATGCAGGGAGCTGCCGGGTGGAGGCGGCGGCTTCTTAAGGAGGGAGGGGGGAGGAGGGCGAGAAGAGACCCCGAGGAATTGGCGTCTGCCGCTCTCTGCTGCCGTTGGGTGGGGTCGGGTGTGGTGCTGTGGGTTGAGGGGGTCACGTGACAGCCACGCCTTTTTTTCTCCGTCCCGACGCCCTGGGCCGCGAGAAGACCCCGTCGGGAAGGGGCTGTCTTGCGCGTATATAAGGCTGCGGGTGCCGAGAGGAAGGCACCACATCTCCAGCAGCCGATAGAGAAGCAGCATCACCTCTCTCTTTTGAAACTCGAGATTCGTCTTCCGACAAACCTGCAAGATGTACGCCAAGTTGGTAAGTCCTTGGACGACTACTACTGCGCCCCGCTAATCTAACCCCCGAAGGCACTTCGAATGCCGCCAATCCAAGATTTTTCCCGGATTACTCCGGAAATATTTAAACTTCCTTATTTTACAACTACGTAGTTTCATTATTATGCTACGAGGCATGAACATGCAAAACATTATTTCCAATCAGATCGGCGTGCATATGAGCGTGCTCTTGAGAATAATACTTCGCTTTCTCGAGCCTTAGCACCCAAGCACTCGGTCAAATCCTTTAAGGGAAGTTTTCTCTTGCAAAACTTTCATTCCTCCGCTACGGACAATGTTTCGCTTTAATTTTCACATGCATAGCTCATTCGCTAAAATATTAAACATCTGAATGCTATCGAAGGCCTCGCCGCTACAAAACGCGACCTTTGGTCCGATTCGTTCCCTGCAAAGGATACGCGCAAATGCGAATCGTTTTCCTTTATTCCCGCTGCACTCCATTATCTCATGTCTATCTTTTGAAAAGTGATCGGTTTCGGAGCCTAGCTTCTTTATTACCTGCGTTCGCGATAAAGCGAGTAATATTTTATCTAATGCGACGTCTTGAGGCGCCAGCAATACTCGGTGATTACGGACAAATGTTTTATTTTTGCTGCGCTATGTTACGGGATAATTTTTGATTTCATTGTTTCCCTTTGATTTCATCTTTTTAATTTTCAATGCGTCTGCCTTAATAACACGATGACACCATTTCTTATTTTCCATAATCAATTTTTCATATCATATTGTAAACCTCCGTTTTATTTTTCGCTATAACTGACCTTAATTTCCGAGAATCCTTATTTTAACTATTTTGTCTGCAATTCCCGCCATGTTTCCCAACAATTTTCAACTGATAATAGCATCGCCAGCTTTAACTCCATAGTAAGATAACTTTAAACAATATTTCCCAGCAGTTTAAGGATATTTCGACGCCATGTTCTCTTTTAGTGCCTTGAGTATACCAAAGTATATTACGGAACTTGCACGAGTCTCTTTTTCGGACTCGTAAGGTTCGCCGAGAATTTTAATTCGTAAACTATCGATTGCCTTCCTCCCAGCGTCGAATCAGTCCCGTCGTCTCTTAGCTGCGGGAAAATTACCTTCGTTTAACACATTCATAACTCGGAAAATATTTCGCTGGCTTTGGATTCGCAAATCGTCGGTTCGCGCACAACGGACGATAGATGTGAGCGGATCAACGAGCTCTCTACAGCAGATTCACGGAGATATCGGTCCAGAGGAGTTGTAAGGATCTGAATGTATAATAGTTACGCGAAGACTCCCTGATACTCGCTCGACCAAATGCTCGTGGAAGTGATACGACTCCATGCTGCCTTCCTATCGATCGATACCACGCCTAGGTTACGTCGACCACCACCTTCTATTCGATCACCGGACCCCTTGCTTGGCTAGGCCTCCATCACGCAGATTGGAACATTTCGATCACACATCAACTCTATTTCAAAATTCCACTCTCTAAATGTCGCATAAATGCAGTCAACGCAACGCTTCATCGAAGGGCGCCTCTATTCACACGTAATTCTCTTTTTTCTAGATTGTCCTCGCCGTCTTCTGCGCCGCCGCAGCCCTTGCCGTGGCCCCAGACAAGTACCCCGCCGGACTGAACCCCGCCCTCTGCCCCAACTATCCCAACTGCGACAACGCACTCATCGCCCTCCACAGTAGCAACCCCTCTGCCGTGTCCCCTTACTACGCCTATCCCTACGCCCACGGCCACGCCTACGCTAGGGAATACCCCGCCGGAGTGCACCCTGCCACCTGCCCCAACTACCCCTACTGCGGCACCTACGCTCCCATCGCTTACGCCAGCCACTATGCTCGCGAGTACCCAGCAGGAGTAAACCCCGCCGCCTGCCCCAACTACCCCTACTGCCACTGATGCGTTGAACATCTAAACCGCTCACCACAGACGCAAGCACCATCATCTGACAGCGGCAGCGCGCGGGCGGAGTCTCCGGGATGCACCCCAAGGACTCCCTCTGCCGAGGAACGTCGGAACCTTGATTGCCGCCTGCCTTTTCCGGTCTTTCGCCGGCCTGTATTCCATCTCCTGTGATGTCTGCCTCTTTATCGGCTCGATGCTTCGGATATCCGTCTTTGTGTTGCATATTTGTATAAAAACATAAAAAAATCTATGTAAAAATAAAGCTAGCAATTTTTTTACGAAAATCTTTTTATTTTTCAAATCTTTTCAGTCCGATCCTATCTTCACATTTATAAGTTTTAAGAATCTAGTTTCCAAATAGGAACAAGTCTAGGATGCCTAAATTATTTCTTGAACTATCGGAACTTCATCTTGGGTCAGTCATCCTTGCTAATGCGAATCCTTGCATACTCCACATACATGTGGAGTACATGACAAGTGTCGGAAAGGATTTTCCGCGTGTCTAAAATGTACGCTTCCAACTTCTTGACATGCGGCGCTCATACGAGATTCCGATCTGTTTTCCCACGAAATAACCCCCGAACTATGAATTTTGCTCCGCATGCCAAAGATATTTTTCAAAAGTGAAATCAGGGGAGACAATACATAGCCACTATACATTAGCTCTCTTGCCGCATTGTCTTTTCATCTAGAAACAGGGCATCAAACCGGAACCGAACCGAAAACCGAAACCGAAAAAAACCGTTATTTTTGCTGGAGTGAACCCGAACCGAAAATAAATATTTTTCTGAACCCGAACCGAAACCGAAAACCATTATTTATTTCGTTCCATTTTTTCGGTTCGCATAAACCAGGGGTCGGCAACGTTTTCCCGTTGAGTGCCACTCTTAACCAATATTCACTAACTATGGCCCTTCTCGCGTGCCACCCTTCAAATAGTTTTGACCATAACGCTTACAAAAAGGTGAGTCTTATATTTTAACAATACAATGCGGTATAATAGGAAATTCTAGTGAAATCAAAGAAAATTTCTTTTAAATACATATCTTTGTAATTCTTCTTTGAAATATCGTGCCATGTAAAATCTCTTCGCTTGCCATAGGTTGCCGACCCCTGGCATAAACAGTGGGAGCGAAAGAAGGGTTTTTCCTTTCGCTGCATCTGCATTTTTAACCGAGCAGTCACACATAGTTCGGAGATTGATTTATCTTGCAATTACCTACGACTTGTCTGTGAAAATGAGGTTCACTTAATAACGAAGTGGGACGAAGTGATGATGGCCGCAACAACAATTTAACTCAATGAGTTATCAAAAAGATATATCGCATTACAATCTCGTGCTTTCCGTCAGCTAAAACGACTTCTTACGTCGGTGTTTATTAACGTGGAATATACGGTGAATGCTATCAAGTAGCATGTAATGGAAGAAGAAGCTCTGCAAGTCTTGTTTTTTACTTTTTTAAATGCATATATCTCGACCGTTTTTGAGAGTTGTGCCTTGTCACTTTCGCGATTTCTCTTATGTTACGAATACTATCGAACCTGGAAATTTGATAAAACCGATGAAATCGTCGATTCGAAATTCGCAAATCCACTCGTACTTCTACTATCGGAACTAATTAAACAGCGAGTGTGCGTCGGCCCTCCACCAACAACCACTCACTTGGATGAAAAACAATTCCATGGGCCTGCTTGCGATATCATCACGACGCAAGAATGACTGTTAAAAACAATGGCAAATTAAAATAGTACGTTCGAGCGATCGCCCAAGACGCGGAATACTCTTTGTTAACTCCGGTCGACACGCAAGAATATTTCGTATTTTATGCAATAATTAGGGCATTTTAAGCCCGTTAGTTTAAGTCTGATCCCACCGGAACTTAAAATCTCCAACAATTAATGAAATAAAAAGGAGCGCTACTAAGACATAACTAAGCGTAAAGTGTTCACAATAGTCGCCGGTAGGTGGTGTGGTGACAGCTACAAAATATAGTTTTTAAGGTATCTCCTAAACAATGAATTATATGGGAAAATGTTTCGAATAGAGGTTGTAGAAAATGTTACTTTCTACAACGTTTATTCCAATACATTTTTACATATATCAAATATTAAAGAAAATATTTTTAAATAACGGATAAGTGACAAGAGTAAACACCCACTTCCGGAGGACCGATTTTTTCCTGAAACTGAAGAATTCTTTTGCCTTTCACAAAAAAGTCAATTTTAAAATTTCGCGTTCATCTGATTAATAATATTTGAGTTAGAGCGCCCACAATAAACTACCACACAGACATCATCGAGAAAATGGTCAAAACGTGTTCAGGGGACCTCAAAACGTACTTCCGCCGAAATCTCTAAATTGATTTTTTTATGAAAACAATACTTTCTCCTATACTACGTATGGAGGAAGGAAAAATTAAATACTTATTTCAACGAACACTTACTTGATATAAGTAAAATATGCCTTCTAGTATGGCGCTTCCTCGATGACTGAAAAGGTAAAAGGATTGGTTGCTAGACTATGGTCTGCATCTCCACGCATGAAGTCCTTGTTGCATTGCATTATCCATCAAAATTTATTGTGTGCCAAACGTTCATTTGAGCTTCAAGTAGCGGTGAATACGACCATGAACTAGCTATTTTACTATTTTACCCGGGACAAGCTACCAAATACACGCCCCTCCATAAAAAATTCTCTAATACCTATATTTTTTACTATATGCGTTTTGGGTGACCAATTAATAAATATAAATAAAATATAAATGACGTAATTTCTCACTATAAATGTACATAATTTAAATATATAATTATAAATATAATTACGTACATACATAATTACATATATAATTAAAATACAGAAAGTATAAATATTTTAATATTAATTAATATTACGTGATTTTAATACAGAAAACTCATCACTAACATAATCGAAATTTATAGTTTCTGCTGTGCGTAATGTCTGGAACAATTGAAATCGCCCCCGTCCTTGTGCCATGCAATCTCGTACAACTTTACATCAACAATTTTTCCTTTGGTTGCGCCCGGGGCAGATGCCCCGCCCTAGTTACGGCACTCATCATGGAAACTGTTATCTTTATCAGATCAACGTCAAGTCTGCAGCATAGGTTTTTTTGAAAATTCCTTGCTGAATTGTCCGCTGAACATCATGATCTCTTTGTTACGCAATAATGTGAGCTAGCTCAGCAAGAGTAAGATGCTGGAGAGATTTATTGATCTCAAAGATGAAATAATAGAATTTCTTGAAGTTTATTCTCACACGTGTGCTACGAAATTTAAAATTCTAATTCAAGACGACGATTTTATGGCGGTTGTGTGTTTTCTGTGCGACATATTTACTCACTTAAATTTTCTGAATGAACAACTCCAACGAAGAGATAAAAGCATTGTTGATCTTGTTGAGAACGGAAGATGAAGACGAACATATATATTCGCTGATTTAATTTGGATGAAGCTCCTCTATTCCCTAAATAGCGTGAATTTATCGTTTCTACTTCTGTGAAAGTCACGACAGATTTCTTAATCGATCTAAATAATAATTTTGAGAGCGATTTCAAGACTTTAACCTGGTCGATGAAATAGTGATGTTTGCCAGGAACCTCTTCAGTACCTCACTGGGAGAAAAATTTTCTGCTAAATGTAAACAACTTCTTCCTGTGATTGAAGAAGATCCATTACAGTTGAAAATCGTTGATATGAAAACATCATCTTCATTTATTTTCAAGATACAGGTACTGTGAAGTTTTGGATTGATGTTGATTTAAACGCATTTTCATATGTGAAGAAACTTGGAATGGTCTTGCTTACAATGTTCGGGTCAACGTATCCTATCTTCGCAAAGTTAGCTAGAGACAGGAAACGCCACTTTTTTACTAAGATATTAAAAATGTTCGCTATATTTTATGATGTAACTATTATACGTAATACAACAAAATTTCTTGCTCATTTCGTTGAATTTTTTTCTAATCCCACTTATGAAACAATATCTAAATAAATACCAAATATCTCAATAAGAAACATATATAATTCTGTTAGCCCGCCAAATCCCCGAACCTACCCAAAGTGGCCAGCTCCACATACTAATTGAATAACTCTGGTCTGCGGTCTTCCAGAGATCTCCGTTTTATCTCCTTCAATAATGATGCGTCGCTTTCCATATTTTCGTACTTTTGTTTAACGAATCTGGCTGCTCTCTGCTGTGCTCTTTCTAACTTTCTCAAACGGATCCCATATACTGGAGGCATATTTCACCTGCGGTATGACTTGTGAAAAATTACCCGCTTCGCGTACTTTCTCTGCGCTATTCCGCACTATTCTGCCTATGAACGCCGGTGTATCTTTAGCTGCCCATATAACACGACGAATATGCATGTCCCACGAAAGGTCACGACAAATCCTAACTCCTAAATGTTTTTTTGCTCCGCTGCTTGAATATTCCGTGTGTTGATTTCCTACTCGAAATCTATTTCTTTCTTCATACTTCTCCAGAGCGGTACTGCGGCACATTTACCGTATTTAATTTCGTTTTTCCATTCATTACACCAAGCGGAAATGGCTCTTAAATCTTCCTGCAGAGACTGATTAAGAATAGTAGACAGCCCATTACACTTCCATGGGTAACACCTGACGCGAATTGAACGAGGGGCGAGTGCATTCCATCGACGGTCAATATCTGTTCTCTATTCCAGAGGAAGTCTCTCGCCCGATTCACAATTTTCGGATTGATACCATATTTTACTAGCTTCGTTCTTAATTTCCGATGAGGTACCTTATCAAACGCCTTGCTGAAGTCAATGAAAACAGCATCGACCTGAATACATATTTTTCTCTCCCCATTGTAATATATCGCTCACCGTAATTTATTTTTTTATCTGTGAATCCAGAAATATGGAAGAACGGATTTTATGCCCGTTTGTAACTACGTTTCCTCGAAGTTATCTTTCCAAATATTTTACGTCTCTTCCTCCTTTCATCATCGCCTATCGCTATAGCAATCCTTCCATCCTCTATTGTGTACTAATAGTCAAGTTCATGGATTTCTCCGCAAGTCAGCATCTTTCCCCTCTCCGCTCCAACTAAACACACGAGTTTGGTCAAGATGGAAGTAGCCCTTCTCGAATAGCATGTGACAGAATAAACAAGTGTTCCAAGAACACATTTAAATAATTTTTCAACGCTCTCTACTCCCAAGCGGAGTTCAACCAAGTCTAGGCCTGGCCTATTTATTTCATCAATAACATAATGAATTGTTAGTTGGGACTCCATGCGTCGACTATTGCGATAAAAGGAAGGAGATCTCTGTAAATGAAACGCGCCGTCAAATATTTCGGACAAAACAGAAGTCTGTATCTAAACCAGGGATACTCCATCGAAAACAACATAAAATGTATCAGATCACCCAGTTGTTTTTAGAGATAACAAATCTTTAAGAGTCTCAGGTTAGAATTGTTTAAAGCTTAAGAAAAATCGCACCCTAAAATAGCCAATGAAAATTTACTTTGCTCTTTACAACTGACTTAAATGTACGAAATACATTCAGTCGCTCAGCGATCTCTAATCTGTGCAAGCGGCGATCGGTACATGAGATTTAAATTTTTTTAGTCTGGTTTCCATAGGAAACATAGGCTTATAAATGATTCTCTCTGTGTGTATGTATGTGTGACCCCAACTAACAACTTTTGCACCAATGGACCGATTTTAATGAAACTTGATGTGAGACTCGTGCTGCCAGGTCCCACCTCCGGGCTATATTTTATTTGGCGAAGATTGAAGTCCCGGGTTCGATTCCATGAACGTTTTTCCCTATTTGTTTTACGTAGGAAGTCTGAAGTCCATCGTGCAGAGATGTTTTCTTTAATACTTTAAAATATCTTAAAATTGTAAAATCAGAGCGAAATTTGTACTGTTATAAGGGGAAAAATGTAGATTCTAATTCTTATTACCGAATTTTGATTATTGATCGTATTTTCTTGAATTTCTACTAAAACTTATAGGTTTTGCGTTTTAAATCGCATTTTATCGGATTCTTGCTATGGAGACGATCATTACCGAACTCGGCTTGAGCATAGACGAGTGAAAAAATGGGTTAGATTCTTTCCAGTCGACTACCCTTCAGCAATGGGCTGTTGATCCATACACATATTACTGTACAAACAGTAACATTTATTATATTCGTTTATTTAAAATAATACATGGGAAAAATAATTTCAAAAAGACATTTTGACATTGCTTTTAGTATTTTAAACCTGATAATGCTCTATTAATTTGTTTTCCAATTTTTCTCTATCATTGATAATCTATGAACTACAAGTGGTATTTGTGGTATGAGAATTCCTTGGAATGACTAAGACACGCTGAAACATTTCCTGTCAATATAAGTAATCAATTCGGGACGTCGACTTTGGGAAGGCACCTGCATTAGTCCTGGGTTGGACTTCTTTATTTTTAATTAGCAAAATCGGAGGGGTGGTCTACGGATTTCATCACCGCATACAGATAATGCTGGTTACTTTGGTGTCACTTAAAACTGGAGATATTTCAATCTGGTCCTATACTATATTTAACCTCCATTATAAACTAAGCACTGGTGGGTTACTGAAACTCAGAAAATATATTCTAACGACCAGAAATTTGCGTAAATTTAAAAAATCTGATTTGGCCGCCACGTGACATTCTCCATATCTATATTATTTCTAAACTTCCAAATAGGTTATATAAATATTTTAAGAAACTCCGAGAAAATTTTAGACTTTATAAAGAACAGAAATAAACTCAAACCATAGCCTTCTGATATTGGATATAGCTACAAAACTCGAACAATTAATGAAAGAAAAAGGAGCGTTACTAAGACGTAACTAAGAGTCAATTGTTAACAATAGTCGTCGGTAGGTGGCGTGGTGGTGGCAGCTAAAAATATAAGATATCTCATAAACAATGCATTATATGGGGAAATGTTTCAAACAAAGGTATAGAAAATTAAATGTCCTACAACTTTTATTCCAATACATTTTTACATTTATCAAATATTAAAGTAGATAACTTAATATAACGGATAAGTGACAACAATAAACACCCACTTCCGATTGACCGATTTATACCAAAAACTAATCAGTTCTTGTGACTGTCATGAAAATGTTAAATATAAAATTTTGCGTTGACCTGATTAACAGTTTTTGAGTTTGAGCAACCACAAAAATACTGTCGCATGCACACACACAGACATCATCGAGAAAATGGGCAAAACTTGCTCAGGGGACCTCAACACGTGTATATCCGTTGATATCTCGAAATCGATTTTTTTCATGCAAACAATACTATTCCATATCTATAGAATTCTACGTTTACTTTTTTTGAAAATCGACGATTTAAATACACGTTTAGTTTCCCGAGACATTATCGACGATTAAAATTACTACTACTATAGGTTTGGTAGTTTTCCGTTTATTTTTCTTAAAAACCGGCGACCAATATCGAAGTTTACTTTAATACATTTTACTAGGCTTGGTAATTTTCGGCTTTAATATTTCTTAAAAAGAGACCACTATTTTCCCTAAAAATCAACGATGTACATCAACGTTTATTTTTTTACATTTCATTGAACATTTTAATTTTCGACGTTTATATTTCTTAAAAGGCTATATCTAACATCGACGTTTATTTCAATACACTTCATCAATTTTTATCTAGAAAACTTTTATCAACTGAATTCTTTCTAATTACATTTAACCAAAAGTGTATAAATAGAAAAGGCATCGTTTATGCCGCTTTGTTTGTTGTTATCTATATTTTAGCGAATGTGTTGTTGTTGACTTCGGCCTCCAACCTGAAACAGTTAATTTTTCGCAATAAATCAGAAAGTATATTCTACTCGTTAATTCAACCCCCATATTCACGAAACCGTGATCATTAGTGAGAAATTAATGTGACGTGAATATAATGCACATCCTAATGTATGAATTAATATTTTGATGAAAAATATATCGCCTTGTTGAGTAACAAACGACTACGAATGCGGAAAAAAGCCCAAAGTGCGTATATGGAACGATGCTCCTTCGACAGCGATGCAAAAGAAACTAAGCACTGGGGACACTCTCAGATGGAGTATACAAATTTGATGACAGGGCGCTTTTGGAAATGCCATGAGGCCATCTGACGATCGTTACTCATTTTTCAGTCTGGGGAAACCTTTCATTTTGCCTCTTGGGGGAGATCGGCAGATAATTTAACCGCGGGGCCGGCGTGAAGCATGTTCAGTCGGTTCCCTGGAACAGGGCCCCGCGCTTTATTAGGGGCCCGCACAAGGCTTGACTATCATGTGTTGATGGGGCAATTTTTTACCCTCTTTATACGTGGAAATTGATTTTTGATAACGATTCCGGAACACATTAACAAAATTAACACTAATTCTAATGGAAAAACCAATTCAACCTGCGAACATTCAGCTTACGAGCACATTTCATGGTACGCATGATGTTTGTATGTTGGGGTTCCACTGTATTATTTCTAACGTAGGTACTACCTTTCATATATTTCGTAGGTGGCTCGCCAGATACTTTTTATATTATATTTGGTTCATGGTCGGTAAAAAGTTTAGGAGCCCTGGCGTAGAGTGCCGTTGATCTCAGAACAGAAGCAGCAACCAGTCTCTCTCTCTCTCTCTCTCTCCCGGTTCATTCCCAAATCCCTCTCTCCACTACGAAAGTGTGTGTGTGAAATTAAGACGAAGCATAAACAGAACCAGAACCGCAAGACGCGAGAATGCTTATCTTTCCTTCTCTGACGCTCTCTCAAAACACAAACATATTTTTCACATAATTATTTCTGCCATTAGAGCATCGTTGTCTTATGTTCGTCGGCAAAACCACTTGCTTGTACTTTTTCGATTTGATAAATTCCCCTGTGCCTTCTAAAGCTTCTTGCATTAGACTTTCTCCATATATATTGAATAGGGTTGGCGATAGGCAGCAGCCTTGTCTTACTCCTCTACCGATATTTATTCCGCAGGTGTCCACATTCTCAAACCTGACCTTTACAACTTGATTCTCATATAGATTCCTAATCAGTCTCCTGTCTTTCCAGTCTACACCTATATCCTTTAATATCTTCATCAACTTTACCCAATTTACTCTATCAAAGGCCTTCTGCCAGTCTACGAAACATGCGCAGATATCTTGACTGTATTCTATTGCCCTTTCTGATATGATTCTAACTACTCCTATAGCATCTCTAGTTCCTCGTCCTTTTCTGAAACCGAATTGATCTTCCCCTATTATTTCTTCTGCCTTTTTCTCCAGCCTTTTATTAAGAATCCTCGTGATGATCTTCGATGTGTGTGACAGAAGGCTTATAGTTCTGTAATCTTTACACTGCATTGCCTTTGGCTTCTTCTTTAGAGGGATATATATATACACACACACACACATATACATATACACAAACATTCGTTATTTGTAATCCCGTTTAGCCTCTATCGCGCTTTTTAGAACCCGCATTCCGTATTACCCTGCACGATGGATTTCAGATTTCCCATGTAAATCAAATGGGAAGGATATTTCCTGGAATAGAACCCGGGACTTAAATATTCGCAACAAAAAACTCGGCCCCAGTAGCAAGAGATTTTCATCAAATTTCATGAAAATCGGTTTTTTGGTTCAAAAGTTAATAGGGGAGACGGACAGACAGACAGACACGACAAAGAACTTTTAAGCAAATTTCCATTCTTGAATGTAAGTTAAAAATCGAAGACTGTGATAATTCATGAAGGGAATGTTTTCTAAGAAATCGGAGGGGAAAATGTTCGTTGGAAAGAGAAAATTAAGCAATAGGAATGCAAACGTATTTTGTGCGAGATGAATGCCGTAATTCGAGGTATTTCACACTCCTAGAGGAGCGCGATTTGAAATATGAGAATGTTTGTTCTTCTCCTGGTTACGTACCGTCCATTAATAAGAACACGCCCAAAACACAGACGATAATGATCTTGTTCATTTTTGCTTCGGTGAGTCTGAAAATAAAGTTCCGGGTGTCGGTTAAGTAAAATTACGATGACTAGGATGTCTGTTGCAGCTTCGCTTGCAAAGAAATCAATAAAAATTAGTTATAAAGGGTGTTGGGAAAATTGCGCAAACTAACAATGGGGGCGGCTAGAAATCCTCAAAACTAAGCAAAATGTATGAGGAACAAATGCTCTAGAATGAATAGATACCGAGATATGGTAGGACGTTGCCAGGCTCTTTCATTCGCTGGTCCAGCCGGAAAAACACATTTTTGTCTGGATTTCGGAGTGCTGGATTCCTTTCTGCATAAGCCCTGGCTGCAGCGTAGGCCCGGTTGCCTAACGCACCAAGGATCAAGTACATTTCATAGTATTCGTGTAACTTGTAGTCCATATCATTTCCCCTTTCGTGCTGACAGCGTACTGCTATGGAACAACCACAGTATTCAATGGCGGCTTTTCAAGTGAAGTTAGTGAAGTGCCACTTTACCTATAATTTATGAATGTTTTTCAGCTGATAGGTACAATTCGTTAGTTGAAAATATATAATTTCAAGTCAAAATATTTCAATTTTGCTTTGAATTTTGTCAGAAGTAAAGCCACAGTTTCATTCTCTCCTTCAAAACGTTATTTCACAAAATCTGACTATGAGCTATGTGAGTAGCCGCTATTTGAGCTGCGCGCTAAGCGGCCTCCCAGTTGCGCGCGCAGTAGTGAAGTCGAGACACTTATTCGGCTCCTAGGCTGCACCGGTGACGTTCGTTACCATGGTAACGATGGACGCACCGACTGCCTAACGTTGACCTTGGTTGGCTAGAGTGCAGCTCTTCTCACCCACGCGCTTTCCAGCTTCACCCGCCCAGTTGGGACAAGCCTGTGTAACTTCGCTGGCCGTGGACGTTGAGCGCCCGTTATTTCAGTTAACCCTGCGAGTGTACGTACTATTGTTAAGTACATTCAAAACGACGTTTCAATGCCAAGAGGAGATCAAAATGTTCTTATTTCTGAGTGTTAAATAGTTAAGTAAATATGAATCTTTCCAATGACGCAGTGTGTGTAGTAATAGAAACGCCCTTTTTTGCGATGGAGGACGATAAAAAGATCTTTTACTTCTTGGGAGACCTACACCTCTTATCAGCGTGAGTGTAAAAAAGGAGATTAAATGTTCTGGAAAATCATATAACAAACATTTTAAAAGTTCGTGGTACAATGAATATCCATGGTTATGCGGAAGTCATTACCATTCAAAAACTATTTTGTTGGCCTTACCTGCTTGTTGGAGTCAAGAAGCACATTTGGAACAAGGTAGGATTTTGTGACTTCTTGAACATTAATCGTGCTCTTCACAAACATTCAGATTCATCTGAATACCTTAAGTGCATCTTACAGTTAAAAAATCTTGAAAATGATAGGAAAACAATTGTCGACGCCCTGAAGGAAAATTCTCGGCTTTATCTCGCTCAATACAATGAAAATGTTCGATTAAACAGGCTCTTCATGCACACGGTCATTGACGCAGTCTTGTATCTAAGCAAACAAGAACTTGCATTCCGCGGACATGACGAAGGAACTTCTTCTCTGAACCGAGGAAATTTCAAAGAACTTTTATCCTTGTTGATTTCAAGAAGTCCTTTAGAAATTCAAAGTACCTCTAAAAATATTAGTGGTGTATTCACTGGAGAGTCTAAGACAATACAAAACGAATTAATTGAATGTATTTCAGACTACATTCAAGAGTATGTTAAAAATGAAATTAGTATTGCGGACTTCTTTTCTGTCCAGATAGACGATACTACCGACATTACTCAAAAATCACAATGTTCAATCATATTGAGATTAATTAATTCAGATGCTGAATTGGTAGAACGTTTCTTAGGATTTCATAATATCAGTTCTGACCGAACATCACAAACTCTATTCAATTTAGTAGACACAGTTTTAGGGCAGTTTTATTACAGAAGAAAACAGGTTGGCCAGTGTTACGATGGCGACAGCGTGATGTCTGGGCATTTGAATGGACTTCAAAAGAAAGTAAAAGAAGAGGCTCCCCAAGCTGTCGTTGTCCACTGCTTAGCGCATCGTCTGAACCTTGTATTGCAATAGAGTTGCAAACAAATTCCAAAATTCCGCATATTTTTCGCTAGTATTAGCGTGATACCCTCTTTTTTCCATCATTCGGCAAAACGAATTTACACAGTTATTGGAAGACGTATACCAACAGTGACAGATACCCGCTGGTCTTCAAATTCAAAACTTCTCAGTGTAATTGCCGAGGAGTGGGATGCATTAAAAACTGTTTTCGAAAAAATCTGGCGGACACCGAGTCAGGAGAGACAGTCGCTCGTCTTTCGAGAGGGTTCCTGAATGAAATGTAGGATTTTGACTTTGCATTCTTAGCTGTAGTTTTTAATGACATTTTCCAAGTGTTTCATTTAATGGATGTAAATTTCTGTGATTCCAAGATTAACAGCACCTGCAATATAATTGGCAATAAGAGGAATGAAGAATGCTATCCCAAAATCTTTGAAACGGCCAAAAACAGAAGTGACCTATCAGGAAGGAAGTACAGCAACTTAACGGAAGAGGAAATGGTTCTGAATTACAGAATGTTTTACTATGAAATAATATATAGCGTTTTAATGGAGATGAACACTAGATTTCAAGACATTAATAAGCCAAGTTTTCTTAGCATAGCGGATACTTCAAAATTTGAAGAGTACTCATCAATATTCCCGAATAATGCGCTTTCTTCTTTGCAAGAAACATACCCAACTCCATTTAAGAAAATCCAGCGACTGAAAACTGAACTTGAACTGCTCTACCAAGAAATTCAATATAGGAAAGTTCCCCTTAAAGGAGTGAGATCGTATTCCAAGAGGCGTCCAGACTTTCAGACTTTTTTCTTTCATTCTGACTATCGTAAATATCCGCGTGAATGTGCATATATATATATATATATATATATATATATATATATATATATATATATATATATATATATATACACACACATATACATATACACGCACATTCGTTATTTGTAATCCCGTTTAGCCTCTATCGCGCTTTTTAGAATCCGCATTCCGTATTTTCCGCAAATACGCTTCCATTAATATCTTTTTACGTTCTAGCCATGATAACTCGCGTTCAGAACCGGCTTTTTTCTGCGGTGCACATCATTATCAACGCGTAATGTTTTTAGTGCTTTTCGTCAATGCTGAAAAGCACTATTATCTACGTGATGTCCGTCCGTACGCATATATCAGGGAAGAATTGGCTGAACCGATTTCAACCAAATTTGGTACACACAATTTCCACATAAAATAATGACCAAAATGACATATTTCGACCGAATTGACCTATCAGGGGTACCACAATTGCAAAATAAAAACTATTCGGTAATAATAAATTTGGAAGGTATTGGCCGAACCGATTTTAACGAAATTTTTTCTGAAGAAGGTTGACAACATTAAAAAAAATCAATATTTTTAATATAGATATAGAACACAGGGCTGCCACAATACAATTAAAAATAAAATTTCTTTTTACAAGTATTTGTGTTGAACTGTCTCCATCAATATTAACCAAATATAATTTTTATCATGTACAAATATATGTATTTATGTAATAGCATATTTGGACCGGATCAACCAAACAGGGTGCCACACTGACATATTAAACTCTTTCTGTAATTATGGATTTGGAAGGAATTGGCTGAACGAATTTCAACTAAATTTTGTATTAAAGATTTGTACAACACCAGGATATTTAAAGCGGAGCTTTCACAATAAAAAGGAAAATAATATTTATTTTACACGTATTTCTAGAGAAATGACCGTAAGGATAAGCCAATATGGTTTACCTATATAATCTTCATATAAATAAATAACAAAAAATAGCATATTTCAACTGGGTCGACTAAACAGGGTTGCCACAATATCAAGGTTAGAATTTTTCTGTTACTATGAATTTGGAAGTTAATGGCTGAACCGAATTCAAAAATAAATTTCGTTTGTAGGTTAAATATAGAATTGCAAAACGAAATGAACATGTGTAGAACGAACCTTAAAAGCAGGGCTACCACAATATAAAGAAAAATAATTTTTCATTATACATGCATTTGCACCGATATTTAGACGAAAAGCACTTCTGTACCACGGACTACCCGTGTGCATCCCTACTTGTTTTAAAATCCTTTCAGAAAAGATATTGTGGGGCGTGGGGGACACCCAATTCGGTATCATCCGAATTTTCATAATTATGGCTCGATGTTTTTAGCGCAATATTTTTAGCCCAATAAATCCAGCAGTACCCTTCCCCACTTCAACTGTATATAAGTATTTCGTAATAAGAGAGAGACTAACTCCGAGAGATCGAACAGTTCGCTCGCGTTGTCTAAATTTTTTCTTTGAGATAGGGCAGTAATGTTAGCTTGACAAAGCGCGAGCATGAGACATTTGCGAAAAACATAAATGATGTAGAAGCAAAAAATCATTCGACTTTAGAGTTAGGAATTATTTTGACTCATAATTTCAAACATATTTGTTCAATATTTCTTAATAGAAGGTAAGCGAAAGTTATCTAAATTCGCATTAAAATTTGTTTTTTTCGTAATATTTTCATTGAAGATATTAAAATTTAATATTTATAATAAAGACGAATGTGCCAAAGTTTACACGCGATCAGATTGAAGGCTATTCTCGCAGTTCATATTCATTAATTTAGCAATGCCAAATTAATTGAGGTGCCTTTGTAGATCGTAAACGTTGCTTTTTAATTTCTCCATACGTATTATAGGAGAAAGCAGGTATTGTTTTCGTGGAAAAGCCGATTTCGATATTTCAACGGAAATACATGTTTTGAGGTCCCCTGAACACGTTTTGGCCATTTTCTCTATGATGTCTGTGTGTGTGATAGGAATTTTGTGGGCGCTCTAACTCAAAGCTACTGATCAGATCAACTCAAAATTTTATATTTATCATTTTGATTAAAGTGACAGTAGTTGATTAGTTTTTGGTTGAAATAGGTGTATCGGAAGTGGTTGTTTACTCTTCATTTATCCGTTTCTTTCATATATTTTCTTTAATACTAGATAACTGTAAAATATTATCGCAACAAAAGCTGAAGAAAATTTAATTTTCTAAAACATTTGTTCGGAACATTTTCCCATATAATACATTGTTTAAGAGGAATTTTATAAAACCATATTTTTTTAGCTACCTCCACCACACCACCTAGAGGCAAAGTTTGTAAACACTTGTTTACGCTTACTAGCAGTTCAGTCTTAGTAACGTTCCTTTTTATGCGCTTTCCGCTTCCAGCATGAGTGCCTATTAGCTTACGCAATAGACGTCCCACGACTATCCGGTAAATCAAGGTCGGCGTTATTATTTGCGCGTTCGATAGTGAGTGGGGGCGGGTCCTATTTCTGTATGTATAATATAACCGGTGGCGCAAAAAATGACGTTTTTTAATGAAAATGGTACTTTTTTAATAAAAAATAGTTAAGTACTGTTAAAATTAATTTTTAGTAGAAACTTTATTTTAAAAAAATCTGCTAACGTAAATGTTTATCAATGGAAAATAAAACAATACCATAATGGAATAAATATCATATGTGTAAATTAGAAATTAATAAAATCATATATAAAAACACATAACATGGACGATTAACTATCACAAATTTTTATAAAATCTCAAAATAAAATAGTTTTATTAGATATATGGAAAATATTTAAAAAATAATTTTTCTCTCTTTTTGCTGCAAATTCTTGACATATCATCAAAATTTAAAGTTTTTGCTGTGTCATTTTCTATTGATAACATTGCAAGGGAAGCGAATCGCTCTTGACTTAGTGGAAATCTATTTTTAATTAATTAATTATTTATAATTCTAAGTTTCGAAAATGAGCATTCTGCGGATGCAACTGTAACAGGTGTAGTGAGTAGTATTCTTTAATCCATTGTTAAATTTGTGTAAATTTGCAGACATTTACAATAAAAGGAACTTTTGGGCGTATTTTTTAAGTTTAATAGAATTTATCAAATCGAAAAAGTACAAGCAAGTGGTTTTGCCGACGAACATAAGACAACGATGCTCTAATGGCAGAAATAATTATGTGAAAAATATGTTTGTGTTTTGAGAGAGCGTCAGAGAAGGAAAGATAAGCATTCTCGCGTCTTGCGGTTCTGGTTCTGTTTATGCTTCGTCTTAATTTCACACACACACTTTCGTAGTGGAGAGAGGGATTTGGGAATGAACCGGGAGAGAGAGAGAGAGAGAGAGACTGGTTGCTGCTTCTGTTCTGAGATCAACGGCACTCTACGCCAGGGCTCCTAAACTTTTTACCGACCATGAACCAAATATAATATAAAAAGTATCTGGCGAGCCACCTACGAAATATATGAAAGGTAGTACCTACGTTAGAAATAATACAGTGGAACCCCAACATACAAACATCATGCGTACCATGAAATGTGCTCGTAAGCTGAATGTTCGCAGGTTGAATTGGTTTTTCCATTAGAATTAGTGTTAATTTTGTTAATGTGTTCCGGAATCGTTATCAAAAATCAATTTCCACGTATAAAGAGGGTAAAAAATTGCCCCATCAACACATGATAGTCAAGCCTTGTGCGGGCCCCTAATAAAGCGCGGGGCCCTGTTCCAGGGAACCGACTGAACATGCTTCACGCCGGCCCCGCGGTAAATTATCTGCCGATCTCCCCCAAGAGGCAAAATGAAAGGTTTCCCCAGACTGAAAAATGAGTAACGATCGTCAGATGGCCTCATGGCATTTCCAAAAGCGCCCTGTCATCAAATTTGTATACTCCATCTGAGAGTGTCCCCAGTGCTTAGTTTCTTTTGCATCGCTGTCGAAGGAGCATCGTTCCATATACGCACTTTGGGCTTTTTTCCGCATTCGTAGTCGTTTGTTACTCAACAAGGCGATATATTTTTCATCAAAATATTAATTCATACATTAGGATGTGCATTATATTCACGTCACATTAATTTCTCACTAATGATCACGGTTTCGTGAATATGGGGGTTGAATTAACGAGTAGAATATACTTTCTGATTTATTGCGAAAAATTAACTGTTTCAGGTTGGAGGCCGAAGTCAACAACAACACATTCGCTAAAATATAGATAACAACAAACAAAGCGGCATAAACGATGCCTTTTCTATTTATACACTTTTGGTTAAATGTAATTAGAAAGAATTCAGTTGATAAAAGTTTTCTAGATAAAAATTGATGAAGTGTATTGAAATAAACGTCGATGTTAGATATAGCCTTTTAAGAAATATAAACGTCGAAAATTAAAATGTTCAATGAAATGTAAAAAAATAAACGTTGATGTACATCGTTGATTTTTAGGGAAAATAGTGGTCTCTTTTTAAGAAATATTAAAGCCGAAAATTACCAAGCCTAGTAAAATGTATTAAAGTAAACTTCGATATTGGTCGCCGGTTTTTAAGAAAAATAAACGGAAAACTACCAAACCTATAGTAGTAGTAATTTTAATCGTCGATAATGTCTCGGGAAACTAAACGTGTATTTAAATCGTCGATTTTCAAAAAAAGTAAACGTAGAATTCTATAGATATGGAATAGTATTGTTTGCATGAAAAAAATCGATTTCGAGATATCAACGGATATACACGTGTTGAGGTCCCCTGAGCAAGTTTTGCCCATTTTCTCGATGATGTCTGTGTGTGTGCATGCGACAGTATTTTTGTGGTTGCTCAAACTCAAAAACTGTTAATCAGGTCAACGCAAAATTTTATATTTAACATTTTCATGACAGTCACAAGAACTGATTAGTTTTTGGTATAAATCGGTCAATCGGAAGTGGGTGTTTATTGTTGTCACTTATCCGTTATATTAAGTTATCTACTTTAATATTTGATAAATGTAAAAATGTATTGGAATAAAAGTTGTAGGACATTTAATTTTCTATACCTTTGTTTGAAACATTTCCCCATATAATGCATTGTTTATGAGATATCTTATATTTTTAGCTGCCACCACCACGCCACCTACCGACGACTATTGTTAACAATTGACTCTTAGTTACGTCTTAGTAACGCTCCTTTTTCTTTCATTAATTGTTCGAGTTTTGTAGCTATATCCAATATCAGAAGGCTATGGTTTGAGTTTATTTCTGTTCTTTATAAAGTCTAAAATTTTCTCGGAGTTTCTTAAAATATTTATATAACCTATTTGGAAGTTTAGAAATAATATAGATATGGAGAATGTCACGTGGCGGCCAAATCAGATTTTTTAAATTTACGCAAATTTCTGGTCGTTAGAATATATTTTCTGAGTTTCAGTAACCCACCAGTGCTTAGTTTATAATGGAGGTTAAATATAGTATAGGACCAGATTGAAATATCTCCAGTTTTAAGTGACACCAAAGTAACCAGCATTATCTGTATGCGGTGATGAAATCCGTAGACCACCCCTCCGATTTTGCTAATTAAAAATAAAGAAGTCCAACCCAGGACTAATGCAGGTGCCTTCCCAAAGTCGACGTCCCGAATTGATTACTTATATTGACAGGAAATGTTTCAGCGTGTCTTAGTCATTCCAAGGAATTCTCATACCACAAATACCACTTGTAGTTCATAGATTATCAATGATAGAGAAAAATTGGAAAACAAATTAATAGAGCATTATCAGGTTTAAAATACTAAAAGCAATGTCAAAATGTCTTTTTGAAATTATTTTTCCCATGTATTATTTTAAATAAACGAATATAATAAATGTTACTGTTTGTACAGTAATATGTGTATGGATCAACAGCCCATTGCTGAAGGGTAGTCGACTGGAAAGAATCTAACCCATTTTTTCACTCGTCTATGCTCAAGCCGAGTTCGGTAATGATCGTCTCCATAGCAAGAATCCGATAAAATGCGATTTAAAACGCAAAACCTATAAGTTTTAGTAGAAATTCAAGAAAATACGATCAATAATCAAAATTCGGTAATAAGAATTAGAATCTACATTTTTCCCCTTATAACAGTACAAATTTCGCTCTGATTTTACAATTTTAAGATATTTTAAAGTATTAAAGAAAACATCTCTGCACGATGGACTTCAGACTTCCTACGTAAAACAAATAGGGAAAAACGTTCATGGAATCGAACCCGGGACTTCAATCTTCGCCAAATAAAATATAGCCCGGAGGTGGGACCTGGCAGCACGAGTCTCACATCAAGTTTCATTAAAATCGGTCCATTGGTGCAAAAGTTGTTAGTTGGGGTCACACATACATACACACAGAGAGAATCATTTATAAGCCTATGTTTCCTATGGAAACCAGACTAAAAAAATTTAAATCTCATGTACCGATCGCCGCTTGCACAGATTAGAGATCGCTGAGCGACTGAATGTATTTCGTACATTTAAGTCAGTTGTAAAGAGCAAAGTAAATTTTCATTGGCTATTTTAGGGTGCGATTTTTCTTAAGCTTTAAACAATTCTAACCTGAGACTCTTAAAGATTTGTTATCTCTAAAAACAACTGGGTGATCTGATACATTTTATGTTGTTTTCGATGGAGTATCCCTGGTTTAGATACAGACTTCTGTTTTGTCCGAAATATTTGACGGCGCGTTTCATTTACAGAGATCTCCTTCCTTTTATCGCAATAGTCGACGCATGGAGTCCCAACTAACAATTCATTATGTTATTGATGAAATAAATAGGCCAGGCCTAGACTTGGTTGAACTCCGCTTGGGAGTAGAGAGCGTTGAAAAATTATTTAAATGTGTTCTTGGAACACTTGTTTATTCTGTCACATGCTATTCGAGAAGGGCTACTTCCATCTTGACCAAACTCGTGTGTTTAGTTGGAGCGGAGAGGGGAAAGATGCTGACTTGCGGAGAAATCCATGAACTTGACTATTAGTACACAATAGAGGATGGAAGGATTGCTATAGCGATAGGCGATGATGAAAGGAGGAAGAGACGTAAAATATTTGGAAAGATAACTTCGAGGAAACGTAGTTACAAACGGGCATAAAATCCGTTCTTCCATATTTCTGGATTCACAGATAAAAAAATAAATTACGGTGAGCGATATATTACAATGGGGAGAGAAAAATATGTATTCAGGTCGATGCTGTTTTCATTGACTTCAGCAAGGCGTTTGATAAGGTACCTCATCGGAAATTAAGAACGAAGCTAGTAAAATATGGTATCAATCCGAAAATTGTGAATCGGGCGAGAGACTTCCTCTGGAATAGAGAACAGATATTGACCGTCGATGGAATGCACTCGCCCCTCGTTCAATTCGCGTCAGGTGTTACCCATGGAAGTGTAATGGGCTGTCTACTATTCTTAATCAGTCTCTGCAGGAAGATTTAAGAGCCATTTCCGCTTGGTGTAATGAATGGAAAAACGAAATTAAATACGGTAAATGTGCCGCAGTACCGCTCTGGAGAAGTATGAAGAAAGAAATAGATTTCGAGTAGGAAATCAACACACGGAATATTCAAGCAGCGGAGCAAAAAAACATTTAGGAGTTAGGATTTGTCGTGACCTTTCGTGGGACATGCATATTCGTCGTGTTATATGGGCAGCTAAAGATACACCGGCGTTCATAGGCAGAATAGTGCGGAATAGCGCAGAGAAAGTACGCGAAGCGGGTAATTTTTCACAAGTCATACCGCAGGTGAAATATGCCTCCAGTATATGGGATCCGTTTGAGAAAGTTAGAAAGAGCACAGCAGAGAGCAGCCAGATTCGTTAAACAAAAGTACGAAAATATGGAAAGCGACGCATCATTATTGAAGGAGATAAAACGGAGATCTCTGGAAGACCGCAGACCAGAGTTATTCAATTAGTATGTGGAGCTGGCCACTTTGGGTAGGTTCGGGGATTTGGCGGGCTAACAGAATTATATATGTTTCTTATTGAGATATTTGGTATTTATTTAGATATTGTTTCATAAGTGGGATTAGAAAAAAATTCAACGAAATGAGCAAGAAATTTTGTTGTATTACGTATAATAGTTACATCATAAAATATAGCGAACATTTTTAATATCTTAGTAAAAAAGTGGCGTTTCCTGTCTCTAGCTAACTTTGCGAAGATAGGATACGTTGACCCGAACATTGTAAGCAAGACCATTCCAAGTTTCTTCACATATGAAAATGCGTTTAAATCAACATCAATCCAAAACTTCACAGTACCTGTATCTTGAAAATAAATGAAGATGATGTTTTCATATCAACGATTTTCAACTGTAATGGATCTTCTTCAATCACAGGAAGAAGTTGTTTACATTTAGCAGAAAATTTTTCTCCCAGTGAGGTACTGAAGAGGTTCCTGGCAAACATCACTATTTCATCGACCAGGTTAAAGTCTTGAAATCGCTCTCAAAATTATTATTTAGATCGATTAAGAAATCTGTCGTGACTTTCACAGAAGTAGAAACGATAAATTCACGCTATTTAGGGAATAGAGGAGCTTCATCCAAATTAAATCAGCGGATATATATGTTCGTCTTCATCTTCCGTTCTCAACAAGATCAACAATGCTTTTATCTCTTCGTTGGAGTTGTTCATTCAGAAAATTTAAGTGAGTAAATATGTCGCACAGAAAACACACAACCGCCATAAAATCGTCGTCTTGAATTAGAATTTTAAATTTCGTAGCACACGTGTGAGAATAAACTTCAAGAAATTCTATTATTTCATCTTTGAGATCAATAAATCTCTCCAGCATCTTACTCTTGCTGAGCTAGCTCACATTATTGCGTAACAAAGAGATCATGATGTTCAGCGGACAATTCAGCAAGGAATTTTCAAAAAAACCTATGCTGCAGACTTGACGTTGATCTGATAAAGATAACAGTTTCCATGATGAGTGCCGTAACTAGGGCGGGGCATCTGCCCCGGGCGCAACCAAAGGAAAAATTGTTGATGTAAAGTTGTACGAGATTGCATGGCACAAGGACGGGGGCGATTTCAATTGTTCCAGACATTACGCACAGCAGAAACTATAAATTTCGATTATGTTAGTGATGAGTTTTCTGTATTAAAATCACGTAATATTAATTAATATTAAAATATTTATACTTTCTGTATTTTAATTATATATGTAATTATGTATGTACGTAATTATATTTATAATTATATATTTAAATTATGTACATTTATAGTGAGAAATTACGTCATTTATATTTTATTTATATTTATTAATTGGTCACCCAAAACGCATATAGTAAAAAATATAGGTATTAGAGAATTTTTTATGGAGGGGCGTGTATTTGGTAGCTTGTCCCGGGTAAAATAGTAAAATAGCTAGTTCATGGTCGTATTCACCGCTACTTGAAGCTCAAATGAACGTTTGGCACACAATAAATTTTGATGGATAATGCAATGCAACAAGGACTTCATGCGTGGAGATGCAGACCATAGTCTAGCAACCAATCCTTTTACCTTTTCAGTCATCGAGGAAGCGCCATACTAGAAGGCATATTTTACTTATATCAAGTAAGTGTTCGTTGAAATAAGTATTTAATTTTTCCTTCCTCCATACGTAGTATAGGAGAAAGTATTGTTTTCATAAAAAAATCAATTTAGAGATTTCGGCGGAAGTACGTTTTGAGGTCCCCTGAACACGTTTTGACCATTTTCTCGATGATGTCTGTGTGGTAGTTTATTGTGGGCGCTCTAACTCAAATATTATTAATCAGATGAACGCGAAATTTTAAAATTGACTTTTTTGTGAAAGGCAAAAGAATTCTTCAGTTTCAGGAAAAAATCGGTCCTCCGGAAGTGGGTGTTTACTCTTGTCACTTATCCGTTATTTAAAAATATTTTCTTTAATATTTGATATATGTAAAAATGTATTGGAATAAACGTTGTAGAAAGTAACATTTTCTACAACCTCTATTCGAAACATTTTCCCATATAATTCATTGTTTAGGAGATACCTTAAAAACTATATTTTGTAGCTGTCACCACACCACCTACCGGCGACTATTGTGAACACTTTACGCTTAGTTATGTCTTAGTAGCGCTCCTTTTTATTTCATTAATTGTTGGAGATTTTAAGTTCCGGTGGGATCAGACTTAAACTAACGGGCTTAAAATGCCCTAATTATTGCATAAAATACGAAATATTCTTGCGTGTCGACCGGAGTTAACAAAGAGTATTCCGCGTCTTGGGCGATCGCTCGAACGTACTATTTTAATTCGCCATTGTTTTTAACAGTCATTCTTGCGTCGTGATGATATCGCAAGCAGGCCCATGGAATTGTTTTTCATCCAAGTGAGTGGTTGTTGGTGGAGGGCCGACGCACACTCGCTGTTTAATTAGTTCCGATAGTAGAAGTACGAGTGGATTTGCGAATTTCGAATCGACGATTTCATCGGTTTTATCAAATTTCCAGGTTCGATAGTATTCGTAACATAAGAGAAATCGCGAAAGTGACAAGGCACAACTCTCAAAAACGGTCGAGATATATGCATTTAAAAATGTAAAAAACAAGACTTGCAGAGCTTCTTCTTCCATTACATGCTACTTGATAGCATTCACCGTATATTCCACGTTAATAAACACCGACGTAAGAAGTCGTTTTAGCTGACGGAAAGCACGAGATTGTAATGCGATATATCTTTTTGATAACTCATTGAGTTAAATTGTTGTTGCGGCCATCATCACTTCGTCCCACTTCGTTATTAAGTGAACCTCATTTTCACAGACAAGTCGTAGGTAATTGCAAGATAAATCAATCTCCGAACTATGTGTGACTGCTCGGTTAAAAATGCAGATGCAGCGAAAGGAAAAACCCTTCTTTCGCTCCCACTGTTTATGCCAGGGGTCGGCAACCTATGGCAAGCGAAGAGATTTTACATGGCACGATATTTCAAAGAAGAATTACAAAGATATGTATTTAAAAGAAATTTTCTTTGATTTCACTAGAATTTCCTATTATACCGCATTGTATTGTTAAAATATAAGACTCACCTTTTTGTAAGCGTTATGGTCAAAACTATTTGAAGGGTGGCACGCGAGAAGGGCCATAGTTAGTGAATATTGGTTAAGAGTGGCACTCAACGGGAAAACGTTGCCGACCCCTGGTTTATGCGAACCGAAAAAATGGAACGAAATAAATAATGGTTTTCGGTTTCGGTTCGGGTTCAGAAAAATATTTATTTTCGGTTCGGGTTCACTCCAGCAAAAATAACGGTTTTTTTCGGTTTCGGTTTTCGGTTCGGTTCCGGTTTGATGCCCTGTTTCTAGATGAAAAGACAATGCGGCAAGAGAGCTAATGTATAGTGGCTATGTATTGTCTCCCCTGATTTCACTTTTGAAAAATATCTTTGGCATGCGGAGCAAAATTCATAGTTCGGGGGTTATTTCGTGGGAAAACAGATCGGAATCTCGTATGAGCGCCGCATGTCAAGAAGTTGGAAGCGTACATTTTAGACACGCGGAAAATCCTTTCCGACACTTGTCATGTACTCCACATGTATGTGGAGTATGCAAGGATTCGCATTAGCAAGGATGACTGACCCAAGATGAAGTTCCGATAGTTCAAGAAATAATTTAGGCATCCTAGACTTGTTCCTATTTGGAAACTAGATTCTTAAAACTTATAAATGTGAAGATAGGATCGGACTGAAAAGATTTGAAAAATAAAAAGATTTTCGTAAAAAAATTGCTAGCTTTATTTTTACATAGATTTTTTTATGTTTTTATACAAATATGCAACACAAAGACGGATATCCGAAGCATCGAGCCGATAAAGAGGCAGACATCACAGGAGATGGAATACAGGCCGGCGAAAGACCGGAAAAGGCAGGCGGCAATCAAGGTTCCGACGTTCCTCGGCAGAGGGAGTCCTTGGGGTGCATCCCGGAGACTCCGCCCGCGCGCTGCCGCTGTCAGATGATGGTGCTTGCGTCTGTGGTGAGCGGTTTAGATGTTCAACGCATCAGTGGCAGTAGGGGTAGTTGGGGCAGGCGGCGGGGTTTACTCCTGCTGGGTACTCGCGAGCATAGTGGCTGGCGTAAGCGATGGGAGCGTAGGTGCCGCAGTAGGGGTAGTTGGGGCAGGTGGCAGGGTGCACTCCGGCGGGGTATTCCCTAGCGTAGGCGTGGCCGTGGGCGTAGGGATAGGCGTAGTAAGGGGACACGGCAGAGGGGTTGCTACTGTGGAGGGCGATGAGTGCGTTGTCGCAGTTGGGATAGTTGGGGCAGAGGGCGGGGTTCAGTCCGGCGGGGTACTTGTCTGGGGCCACGGCAAGGGCTGCGGCGGCGCAGAAGACGGCGAGGACAATCTAGAAAAAAGAGAATTACGTGTGAATAGAGGCGCCCTTCGATGAAGCGTTGCGTTGACTGCATTTATGCGACATTTAGAGAGTGGAATTTTGAAATAGAGTTGATGTGTGATCGAAATGTTCCAATCTGCGTGATGGAGGCCTAGTCAAGCAAGGGGTCCGGTGATCGAATAGAAGGTGGTGGTCGACGTAACCTAGGCGTGGTATCGATCGATAGGAAGGCAGCATGGAGTCGTATCACTTCCACGAGCATTTGGTCGAGCGAGTATCAGGGAGTCTTCGCGTAACTATTATACATTCAGATCCTTACAACTCCTCTGGACCGATATCTCCGTGAATCTGCTGTAGAGAGCTCGTTGATCCGCTCACATCTATCGTCCGTTGTGCGCGAACCGACGATTTGCGAATCCAAAGCCAGCGAAATATTTTCCGAGTTATGAATGTGTTAAACGAAGGTAATTTTCCCGCAGCTAAGAGACGACGGGACTGATTCTGATTCGACGCTGGGAGGAAGGCAATCGATAGTTTACGAATTAAAATTCTCGGCGAACCTTACGAGTCCGAAAAAGAGACTCGTGCAAGTTCCGTAATATACTTTGGTATACTCAAGGCACTAAAAGAGAACATGGCGTCGAAATATCCTTAAACTGCTGGGAAATATTGTTTAAAGTTATCTTACTATGGAGTTAAAGCTGGGCGATGCTATTATCAGTTGAAAATTGTTGGGAAACATGGCGGGAATTGCAGACAAAATAGTTAAAATAAGGATTCTCGGAAATTAAGGTCAGTTTATAGCGAAAAATAAAAAGGAGGTTTACAATATGATATGAAAAATTGATTATGGAAAATAAGAAATGGTGTCATCGTGTTATTAAGGCAGACGCATTGAAAATTAAAAAGATGAAATCAAAGGGAACAATGAAATCAAAAATTATCCCGTAACATAGCGCAGCAAAAATAAAACATTTGTCCGTAATCACCGAGTATTGCTGGCGCCTCAAGACGTCGCATTAGATAAAATATTACTCGCTTTATCGCGAACGCAGGTAATAAAGAAGCTAGGCTCCGAAACCGATCACTTTTCAAAAGATAGACATGAGATAATGGAGTGCAGCGGGAATAAAGGAAAACGATTCGCATTTGCGCGTATCCTTTGCAGGGAACGAATCGGACCAAAGGTCGCGTTTTGTAGCGGCGAGGCCTTCGATAGCATTCAGATGTTTAATATTTTAGCGAATGAGCTATGCATGTGAAAATTAAAGCGAAACATTGTCCGTAGCGAGAGGAATGAAAGTTTTGCAAGAGGAAAACTTCCCTTAAAGGATTTGACCGAGTGCTTAGGTGCTAAGGCTCGAGAAAGCGAAGTATTATTCTCAAGAGCACGCTCATATGCACGCCGATCTGATTGGAAAATAATGTTTTGCATGTTCATGCCTCGTAGCATAATAATGAAACTACGTAGTTGTAAAATAAGGAAGTTTAAATATTTCCGGAGTAATCCGGGAAAAATCTTGGATTGGCGGCATTCGAAGTGCCTTCGGGGGTTAGATTAGCGGGGCGCAGTAGTAGTCGTCCAAGGACTTACCAACTTGGCGTACATCTTGCAGGTTTGTCGGAAGACGAATCTCGAGTTTCAAAAGAGAGAGGTGATGCTGCTTCTCTATCGGCTGCTGGAGATGTGGTGCCTTCCTCTCGGCACCCGCAGCCTTATATACGCGCAAGACAGCCCCTTCCCGACGGGGTCTTCTCGCGGCCCAGGGCGTCGGGACGGAGAAAAAAGGCGTGGCTGTCACGTGACCCCCCTCAACCCACAGCACCACACCCGACCCCACCCAACGGCAGCAGAGAGCGGCAGACGCCAATTCCTCGGGGTCTCTTCTCGCCCTCCTCCCCCCTCCCTCCTTAAGAAGCCGCCGCCTCCACCCGGCAGCTCCCTGCATCCGAGGCGACCATCCCTCCGCCTCTTCGAACCTTGGCCGTGCCTGCGCGTCCTTCGACGCCTCTCCTTCCCCTCCCCCAACCCCCTCTCGCTCTCTCTCTGGGGCCCGGCGATTCCCGAATCGTCCCTCTTCCTCCGGCACGGTGTCTTCCGCCTCTCTTCCACCATCCTCTCTCTCTCTCTAATCTCTTCCGATTCTCTCTTCTCTTTTCAACCTGCGATCATTCGGAGATCGCTCCGCTTTCCGATTTCACAGAAGCAGACTTTGCGCAATTTTCTACGCTTGTAGAATTTCCAAGATAAACCTTTGGTTTTCGGCATTTCATTTTTCCTCTCCGCGTTCTACTCGGAAGAAAGTAAAAAATGCAGGAACAATTATTTGGGCGTTCTACAATTAAACGAGTTTTCATAAACATTCCTCGGGAAAATCCTGGAAATTTAATATTATGAAATTTCCTTTAAATTTTAAAATCTTTTGACCATTTTCAATGCTTATGCGTCAGAATTCTTTTCTGATCTGGTAATTTTTTACTTTGTAAATCTATTCAAGTTACAATTTTTCTCTGCAAAATTAAGATATTTGCGCGCGTTGGAATCTCCTTATTCTCTTCTTGCCATGGAAATTTTGCAATTAAACATTGATCGAGGTCTTATGGATAGCCGGAATCGCAGTGGGATACGCTTTCTCGAGAAAGACCCGAAGGATGTGCACAGCGCCAAGGATTTCCATTTTCTCCTCGAAATCACGGAAAAACGAAATATACTCATACATATTTGGTTTTTGCCATCTCAGTGTGACGCAATCTACCAACCAGGGCCGCATACGAAGGGTTTTGGGTGTCAACCCCTCCCCCTCTCCGAAAGCTCGTTCGTCCGAGGGAATTACTGCTGTTCAGACTTCATTTACCACAAAGAAGTCCGCAAGACCACATAATTACGAGTTATAGTTTCGGAGAAAACAATTAGAGAAAATCCCGAGCGAAAAATCGCATAGTTCTAAAAATCTGACAGACATAACCCCTTCCGAATTTGAATCCTGGCTACGTTTAGCTGTTTGTGTTGAAGCTTTTAATGCTAGCTGTTCATATCACGATGAACAGTTTCTCCGTCAGAGTGACCTCGGTGGAAGTGGAAGGATTTGCTGTCATTCTTCCTGTTCCCTCCCTCTCTCATTAATACACTCTATATCTCCGCTCTCTTCTACTAACCATACATGTAATTAATATGTAAATAATATTTTGTCATACATGACCAAAGGGAGAAGGGACTAATATAGTCCCAATTTCGCCCTTTGTCTGTCTGTCACTCCGGAGGTAGGTATTCCTAAAACCCAGATTTTGGTCGTCATCTTCCCTTTCGATTTTTTCGGTTTCCTTCGCCGAGTGGACTTTAAATCGCCTGATGCCATCACCCATCAACCGCGTCAGAAAACACTTGGACAGAGCCGCTTCATATATTACTATGTTGAGAGAACTTCTCTGTCAAATAAATAAATGTGTACACACTTACATAAGAGGAGCGATCACTAAATAAGTAAAATTTGGTTGTTCCCATTTCAAATTAGACGCCAGTCGAAACAACGAATTGTGAAAAGCGTCCGCTGTGTGTGTTCTGTTCGGTTCTATGAATATCATCTCGGATAACGTGTCTCATGTGAAGATGACGTTATTGCAGTCATCATAAGACTGATTTGCATCGCAGGACACAATCAATCTTCTACCTGGGGCAATTTCCGGAACAAACTATACTTGTTTATTATGCTAGTTTTATTAAAATAAAGCTATAAATTTGGGAAATACATATAGCTAAATTCTGATTGCATATGCCGGATGAAGTTATTTTCGCGCTCTGGAAAAAAGATCCATTCCAGCGCCTATTTCATTTAAGAAAATTTTCGCAAAATATCTTTGTTAAATTGTTATTTCTTTACAAAACCAGATGCAATAGAATTCAGCGATACCCAGTGCTTAGCGAACTCCATCAATATTAAAATTATGTATTAAAACACGAAGCTGTCACGACATTTTTGCTGCTTAGAATTACATTTTATTATCATGTTCTGAAAGCAATCGTTTTCAGTCTAATATCGTTTGAAGGCCACTTTGTTCGCGTGTCGACTCCAGCATTATTTTAATAAATTTACGTCGTTTCCTGTTTTAAATGAATTTTCGGCATGACACACTAATGGTCAAGCGCTGGGGTTCATTTTTACATTTGAGTGAGTAATCACATACTTTCGCTTGCTCCGTGTCTCTAGGAAGTCTTTCCTTTCCCTTTGTCACCAGTCCTTTCAATTCCTCGTAATTTGTTTTTGTTACGGTTCCCTCCCTCATTCTCTCCTTCCCTCTCTTCCTCCCCCTCTCCCTCCTCTTCTCTCCCTCCTCTCCATCCTCCCCTCTCCATCCTCTCCTCTCCCTCCTCTCCCTCTCTCCTCTCCCTCCCTCCTCTTCTCTCCCTCCTCTCCTCTCACTCCTCTTCCTTCCTCTCTCCCTCCCTCCATCCCTCTCTCCCTCCCTCCATCCCTCTCTCCCTCCCTCTCTCGCTCACTCTCCTTGGCATCCGTGTCTCCGACGCCCTTCCCCATTCTCTCACCGAACAAGTCTCTTCCTTCTCTTCCGCCCCCTTCTCTTCCACGTGTCCAACACCTCTTCACCTTCGTCTCCGCCACCCTTCTCTCTTACTCTCTTATCTCCTTCTCTCTTCTCTCCTTCTCTCCTCTCCTTCACTCTTCGAATCCATTTTTAGCAATTTTAAAGATCTCTCTGACATTTCCTTCCTTAGAGTCGGCGCTTCGTCACCAAAGAAATAATGAAGCAGAAAATTTGGAAATTTTGATGTCTTCTTGAAAATACGCTGCAGATGGTAGCCATTTGCAGATTTATATTTTTAATTAGCGTAGTTTTAAAATGCGATAATTTTTGTATCTCTTGCTTTGTTTTAGTTATCGCAACCCACTGCAAAAAATTCGGGTAGGAATACGAAATTCAGAAAAAAATGGTGAGAGCTTTTACAAAAATAAGGAAAGCGTAGTTAGAAGTTTGGAATAAATGGAAAACTTAAATTGATATGAAACAGTCTTAAGAAGAATCATTTGAAACCCTCTTATGGAATTCATCACTACGGAGGATTTCAACGGAGACTAGTATTTTCGACATATATTGTCATGAATTGAAATGTTGTCAACGTCTCAGGAGACAGCAACTGATTATTGAGCGGTGTCTGCAAAATCATACGATAAAATTCTGTTTCATTTATTAGAAGACCGAGCAAAATGAATAAACGACATTCAATTGATTTAGGCGTGTTACTTAATAGAAAAACCTTCTATTTGTTCTGTCAGTGTCTCTACGCGTAAATAGGGTGCTTTTTCCTCTGGACGGATTTCAATGAAATTTCGTATTTAAGCTTTCTTAAAAGGGAAGGCGTATATAAAATACCTGAACCAAATCAGTCGGTCAAACCTGCCAATGCCTCGATAACAAAAAATTAGCTTTTTGCTTTAATATCATGAAAAATAATTTATTTTTCAAAGTTTTAGGGCATGAGGAAACGAAACATTTCCGTAAGACGTTTCCTCTTTCTTTGAACTTCTTTCTTTGAAGCTCCTCAAATACTCAACATACTTGTGACTGCAGCGAGCTCTATCGCGTAAAGAATGCGAACAGTTGAAGGGAGGCCCCCGCACTCCCCCACCATTCCTCCGCAAGACGGAAAATATGATACGATTTCATGAATCTCCAAGGGCAATGCAGATGAAGTGCGCGGAATTCCTCGGGTCGATGGGGTTATCTGCAGTAATGAGCTAGGCGCGGCATGTTTAACCCTGAAAACCTTGAACGGTTGCCTGTGACCTATTTAAGGACAGCGTGATCTAGCTCTTTTACTAATAAGATTATTTATGACCTGCGGTTACATCCTATAGATTTAAGGAAGTAGTAATAACTTAAGCTAAACGTCATGGCAGAGTAGAATGACTGCGATTTCAAAGAAGTTTTCGATGATTGGAGTGTTTGTAGTAACGTCCGCAATTTTCCTTGGCTGAGAATATTTCTCCTTACCAAATACCATATTTATTATAATATTAATGTTTATTTTAATATCGGTGCATATTTACATAGCGTACAATCGATGTGGCCAAGGTAAATCAGTACAAAAACTAACTCTACAAATCTGCATTCTTGTCTCATGATATTGCTTTATTATGTTTGAAATCTGACGAATGACAAAAGGGTTTGGTTTAAAAAATATGCTATGACTTTGTTAAGTCGTTTTTATATTATCTTTTTTGATTGTTTTAAACATAGAGTTGAAAATCTATTGTAACAAACATATGCTATGTAAAAATAGTAAATTCCTTTTACCTTTGATGAACTTGTGTAACTTTTATTCATGGTTCCAATAAACAATAAAATTAATCACTGATATCTGCAACACGATTTTCAATTTTTCTGACCGATTCTTTAAAAACGTTTCTGCTCTTCCAAATAATCTTTCCTTCGTGTATTTTTTTAATACTCGTTCATTATAGCTTCAAGGTTCGGTTAAAAGAATTGAACTTGAACTCCAATAGGCAAACTATTAGATCAATAAGGGGCAATGCATGAAAATCTAAGATCTAAGATTGTAAAAGCTACGAAGTTTCTAGATCGCAATCACAAAAAATAGTCTCTTGGATTAAATATTTTGTGATAAGGGAAGACAAAACTCTTAAGCTTCAATTTGTATCGAGGGGTTTTATTTACAAAAAGTAATGAAATGGAATTTTATTGTGATAATATGGAGTACAGCAAAGTTAAGGCCGTCGCTGTCACAAAAGTTCTATTTATATTTATTATAACTTTATAATAAAAGTCACATGCATTGGTACAACCAATAAATAGTGCTTCTAGATGTTAAGCTTGCGGTAATGGTAAATTTATATTAAAATATTCTGTTGCCGGCATAACTTCTAATACAAGCAGATCCCAACATGCGTTTTATGAAAACGAAACATTTATCGAAACCTGTTTTTGCACAATCTACAGTATTTTAACGATCTCCAAGTCGTAAATTGAAAACAATAAATGGTAAATAATCAATATATATTTATATTTTATATAGCTTATTTAAAACAAAAATCAGTTTCATATATAATTATACAATTACAAAAATAAATTTCATCAAGAAAAGCAGATCGAGACACTTTGAATACATAAATTATAGCAAGACCAAGCCTTTGAGTAACTGAGAACTTAACTGGGTGGTGGATGGATTTTATAGCATGTACGAATGAGATTTTTAAATTATCCATTGCTGGAAATTTTGTAGTCAGCTTAATGTTCGAATCTCTCACAGGCGCTCTTAAATGAATTTTGGCGATCAAAGGAAAAGACATAGAAGCGATACTTCGATGAATTATACATATATAAAACTTCTGCCTTATCTTGTGACGACGTACGAGCGAAAGTACTTCCCTCGAGACGACTTATGCAATTCTTAAAGGCTTTTTACAATTTCAATAATTGACACTGAGTATTATTCTCCGAGTTTATACTCTGGACCAACAGGATGCAGCGGAGAATATCGTTGGTGGGGTGCCATTTTAGCATTATGGAAACCAAAAGGGCGTCTACCTTTCGTGAAGAATGATCTCGGCCGACACCCGCCATTGTGTACGTGTACTATGTTAGCATGAGGCTCCACTGTAATTATTTTTCAAAAAAGGTCTTCAATGTCACGGAAGTTCCTCATTGAGAAAATTACTATTCTCGCCGAGACAGTTAGCTTCCCCAAAGGAGAAGTAATGCCAATATGACATTCTATGAGGTAGACCGAAGCCTTAAAAAGATATATAAAAGCCACCGTATTGATCTAAATGCAATTATTCAATTTTGCACGAAATATATATCGTGATATTAATTGGCTTAATGAATATCAGATAAATGATATCGAAGAGTTATATACGACAGTAAAATTCCCATTTAACTGCCAATTCCTTTTAAATAGATTTAGTCAAGTGCAACTTTAGCTACATTTAAACTTATAAATAAACTATCAACTGTGTCAAATCGCTATTTCTGAATATAACATTTGGATTTTTTTCATGAAAATGAATGACTCTCAAGGATTTAGAATGCTGACAGCTATAATTATGAATTAAATTTTCTATTAACTACAAAGATTTGTCTGCCTTACCGCTTTTTAAAGGTGAAATGAAAAAATCTCGGGCAAAGAAAATTTGATCTTTTTAATTAGGCGTAGATTAATATTTTGGCAATATAATGTACGAGTAGAATTTCCCTTTTTGAAGCAAGGAACGATAGAAAGCTTGTTTGTAAAATATAAAAAATTAACGAAATTGAGTTGTTTCCAAAAATTAATCGCATCTAATTGTTTAGAAAGTCTACAAACCAAATCCAAATTGCCACTCTCTTCTCGTTTGGAAGGAAAGAGGGCGATTCTTCTTCCAAACTGCAAACCCTAATTAGGCACAACCATCCTTGAAAATGTACCCTCTATCCTATTGTTAGTTGCTTTGCTAAATTATCGTTAAAATGTATTTTTCTTGCAATCAACGGAATCACGCAGAAAAAATAAACTGAAAACTCATAGCGTCGTATTCTCTTACTCCAGCGTCGAAATCTCTCCCTTATTAATCCTTTTGTAACTTAAGTTCGCCGCTCACACGGGCGGCCACAATTGTGTGGAAGTGACATTACATCTCATAATGAGCAAATTCCACAGCCTGACTTTATTAATAAAATTACCATCGATTTGTCAATTCCACTAAAAATATATAACCAAGCCTAACATCGGCTATATTTAAACTAAAAATAAGATACCAGCCATGTAGATATAATTGGAACTCATTATAAAAACATTAAAGTTATTTCCCTTTGTATTAACTCGTCTGAAAATGTGTTTATGATAATTAAAAAAATATTTTCCCATAAAATAACACTGCAAATCAACACTGGTAATGCTGCCAAAAATCTTTTTTATTGTAAATGATGATGGCTTTTAAAATTACTATCATTTGGTATATTGGCCATAGGAAGAACGATGTAAGTCACTGAGTTATCGCTATAGAAGGTGACAGGGAAGAAACAAGGTATGTCCATGCTAAAAAAAAACTATTATCCGAAAACAAGCGCTCCTTGGCATTCCTTGTTTCTTCCCTGTAGCCTTCAAGTACTAAGAGTCTTGAGTCTCCATGCCTCACTTCCTTCTCTCCCACCAACCTCTCCATCTCAAACTCAAACCCAAACCACTTGACGCTCAATCCTATCGCATTATTCTCTCTTCTTAACACTCGTTTTCTGACACTCCCACTCTCCCATCGTCTCCTCCCTCTCCCTCTCTCGGAATTTCTCTCTCCTTTCTTTCCCGCTCTCCCTTTCTATTCTTTATTTTATTCGCAATTGTTTGGCGACACAAGGGCGATTGATTCGTTCATTTAGGATGAAATTGTGCCTTGATTGCTGCCTAGATGCGCATCGTGGATTTCATTTTCGAAAGCTATGAATTCCGCTACTAATCAACAACATTAATATTTTTAAATTCATAATTTACCTTTTCCAGTAGTTTTTTATTTTTTCGCTAGACAGGGTGTTTCGTACTATCTAGTGGATAGACAAACGCTCCCTAGCTAAGCTATCCCCACTTTGTCTGCTCGTATGGCAGCATATTTAAGACTTTTACTTATTTAATCATAATACACGTGTAGTAATGTACACATTTACAAAGACATACAAAATATATTTAAATAACATATACAAAATAAAATATAGTAATATAGGTAATACGTTTTAAAATCAAATGCATGCATACCGTAAATAAATGCTTACAAAACAGTAATAAACATTCTGGATCAATTTAAATACATAATTATTCAAATAACCGTTTAACATCTCTATATGTACAGTTAAAACATCCAAAAAACTATATTTATTCCCAATCTGCATCAACCTATTGATTTGGGAACCATAATTTGTTCTATAATATTTTTAAAAAATCATTTTGTCGTGTACTATATGACGGAAAATGAAGATCTATTTTACTCAATAAATAGGGAGAATCAAATTCGGAAGTTACTATTTTTATCAAATTATTTAAATAAAAATGACCACTTCTATCCTCTAAATTAGTTAAATTAAGTAAATTCATTAAACGATTGTAATTAACCTCCTCAGCTTGAATATGTAATTTACGAGCAATTAATTTTAAAGATTTGTGTTGAACTCACACCGATTTTGCAATACGAATCCTATAATTTGGTGACCAGATTACTGAAGCAAATTCTAGTTGACTACGAACCAATGTAGTACAGAATGTATTAATCGAGGTATTTTGTAGCGTGTGAGCCAATCTTTAATAAGGCGCGCAGAAGCGTGTCTAGAGTAGAGCGTTATCACGCCAAACACCCGCTGTAACACAAGGATATGAATAAATGGCTGGTTCTTCTGATATTGGGCTTTATTTTTTGGTAAAAGCATCGACAGTACAAAGTGAGGTGAATACTGTTAGGGAACGATTGCCGACATATGTCGATAGGAATTTTGACCTCCAGAATTCACACTCTGAATTATGAAACATTTCCGAAACACTGAATATATAAATTTACTCTATGAGACGTCTTACAACTAAATATTAGACTTATTGGGAAAGATCATGAATCCTCTCAGTTGATTAAAGCCATTTTTTTGCTTATGCAGATGGCCTACAGCTTATCTTCTATCTCAATGGCTGCCATTCTTCAGGTCGTATTTTTAACCTTTTGTTTAAATCCGCTAATGTAATCGTTTTGTCCATCAGTCCATCCGTCTGTCACATATCTGTGCCCGGTAAACTACTTCTACACCGTTCACGTTAGAACAGTGGTATTCAAATTGTGGTACCAATACCCAAAGTGGTGTCAGCAAAATCTCGGTATCATCGTAGATATATCGTCTACCACAATCCCTCATCTACTTCTACTTTCACTTTCATTAATTTACTTAAATAAACTATTTGTTAACTCGAAAGAATAAGTGTGCATTTTCCTAGTTCGTCGCAATGGTTTTGATGACATTTTTCAGGACAATTTTCTCTTTTACGAAAACATGTCGTGGTACCAGGTAGTTGATGAAATTTTCCAAAGGGTACATGCAAAAAAAAGTTGGAATTGCACTGCATTACAGCAACCCAATTTTGAGGGATCGTTTAGAGCTATAAGTTCTTCCCGCGGCTCCAGAGGCAGCCTAAGGTGTCATGGGGCAGAATGAACAATAAAACATTAATTAGTGAAGTACTTCTACACCGTTAAAGTTAGAGCAATGACATATTCTGGGTAGTTTTGGCTAGTTACAGTCATGAACCCTATTGATTTTGGGATCCGTCGGTCCTGTTGATTTTTAGCAGGATTTAAAAAACCCATTAACTATTTATACAGGCCCGTTACTACGATAAATTTTTGTTTTGTTTATGTTGCTATAATAAAAAAACCCGCACTTAATATCTGATTCATCAGTTATTTCCTTACTTGTTTTAATTTAAGCTGAATTTCAGCAAAATATTATTCTCACTTTGTCTTAAAAGTGTGATTACTGATAAAATAGGAGTCTTTCCGTTAATAAATCACTCTTTATTGAGCGTTTTCAGCTCTACATACCGTCTGAAGCTCACCATATCTCAACCATGATATAACAAGAAGTCCAAACCAGGACTAATACAGGCTGGTTTCCCAAAGTTGACATCGCGATTTGACTACTTATATTGACAGTAAATGTTTCAATATGTATTAGTCATTCCAAGGAATTCTCATACCATAAATACCGTTTGTAATTCATAGTTTATCAATAATAGAGAAAAAATGGAAAACAAATTAATTAAGGAATATCAGGTTAAAAATACTAAAAGCAATGTCAAAATCTCTTTCTGGCATTATATTATTTTGCATATATTTTTTTAAATAAACGAATTTAATAAATGTTACTGTTTATACGCTAATATGTCGGTATCAACTGTCCATTGCTGAAGACTAGTCGGCTGGAAAAGAAAACAAGTAAACGTATAAAAATGAATGTTTATAACCAACTTTTATATGGCTAATATTTTAATATGAATAAACTTTATAATATAATTATGATAAGCTTTCAGCTTGCACGGACGTAAAAATTTGCAAAAGCGTCTACCTACCAGCTGTTGAGTGATGTGGGGGTCCTCTCTATTTAATCTTTTTACAGTTGAGAGAATGGCAGACAGAAGTAGAGAAGTCAGTGGCAAACGTAAGGATGTTTGGTATATAAGTAGTAAGAAGTTTGATAGTATCTTTTGTTTCATTAACGGAAATACTAACTTATCCATTCATATTGCTTAAAATCAACGAAAACATACCGCTAGTTCAGAGTAATTCAGCTTTAGATACTAGTAGGAGTGAAATTGTTGAATATTTCATATTTTAGTCACCTAACTTAAATGACAAAAATAATAAATTGTTCTTTTCCTAACATCACATCAACCATCCATATAATACACTTTATAAATATAGTTATCTGAAGAATTGCTAAGCTACAACACAACATAATGAAAAAATAACTTTGTAGTTTCCACAAATTTTTAATTTAAACACGACCGGTTTCACTATGATCGATCAGGTGATGATTATGCTACGATCGTAGTGAAACCGGTCGTGTTTAAATTAAAAATTTGTGGAAACTACAAAGTTATTTTTTCATTATGAGTAAATTCCACCGAGTTGAGCCTGACTTCATTACTTATACAACACAACACCTTAAAATGTTTCATTTAAATTTGTTCAAATTAACATCCTTTACAACAGTATTACCTATCTTAAATAGTGAATAAAGACAAAAAGTATTTAAGATAAACAAAAACTTACTATCAATAACAAATACGATAAATTAAAACTTACAATTATTGGCAGAAATATCCCTTCGAAAAACGTAGGAATGCTCGTATCAATACCAATTAAAAGAAAGAGACTTCTATTAAATATTACAGCATTAAAAATGACAATAGTTTATATGGTGGTGATTTCCGGGATTCTGCCGTGTTGATCCATATCCTGGACAATATTTCGCCGACGTTCCAGTGGGCTTCTTCAGGTCCGAAGTGTCAGTGCAGATTTTTGTCCAGGATATGGATCAACACGGCAGAATCCCGGAAATCACCACCATATCAACAGCACGCCGTGGAAGCCTTCGTACTAATGACAATAGTTTGTTTAATCTCGTTGCTACGATGAACACTTGTCTATCTTCCCACGTGAATTCAAATACACATTTATCGCAACGCGTAGGTAAGGATCTGCTGACCGAGATCTTACGCGATGGCGAGGTGGGGTGAGGTGAGGTGGGGTGGGGTGAGGTGGGGCGAGGTGAGGTTGTTCGAACCCCGCAAGCAGGTTTGGGTTTTTTTCAGATTACATTGGGTCCAAAACAACCCATTTGTTCACTCGTCTATGTTCAAGCCGAGTTCGGTAATAATCGTCTCCGTGGCAAGAATCCGATAAAATGCTATTTAAATGCCAAAACGCTGTTTTAGTAGAAATTCAAGAAAATTCTTTCAATTTTCAAAAATCTGCAATAAGAATTAGAATCTACATTCTTTTCCCCTTAGAACAGTACAAATCTAGCTCCGATATCACAAATTTAAGATATTTTAATGTATTAAGGAAAACATCTCTGCACGACGGATTTGAGAATTCCTATGTTAAAAAATACGGAAAAAAACGTCCCTGGAATCGAACCCGAGACTTCAAACTTCGCCAAATAAAATATAGCCTGGAGGTGGGCATACCAAGTTTCATTAAAATCGGTCCAGTGATGCAAAAGTTGTTAGTAGGGGAGACACATACAGACAGAACCATTTCATAAGGCTATGTTTCCTTTGGAAACCATCCTAAAAAGGTAATTATGGTCAGGCAAAGGTTGTATTGTATTGAGATGTCTCGTAAATTAAGCTTACAGTTAGATGTATTCAGAATTACGTTTTTCATCTTTGGCGAAAATTGGCATCCAAACAAAAAAAGGGTTCATTCCACGAACTCCAAATCATCCTTAAACTAAGGTCTTCCACTTCCCTAGAAACATATCCCTAACCTTTTACAAAATTTTAATACAATCAATTTTTGGGATTTTCCTATCCTCGCGCAAATTATTTCACCGCAACCAAATGAAAACTAATAAATGGGCAAGAATTCGAAAATTCGGCGTTTTTTCAAACCAATTTGCCCAAATCCCATCAAATTGATATAAAGTGAGAGATACAGTATCGGTGTTACTTTTAGATTCATTTATACGTAAAATATAACCGAAATCAGTCATAAATTAACAAAAAAGGGCAACTTTCGAATTTTACGGTTAAACCGATTTTATTACGTTTAAACAACTGAATAAAGTTAAATTGGCATAAAAGTCACTAATGAGATTATCCGTTCTTTTACTATTCTTTAACCAACTCAATCAGATCAAAATCGACAAACAAGATAGACTTAGAATTTAACTTCCCATGCAGCCCATTCGTTTTTGGAACCGTTGGGTCGGAAAGTGATTTAAATTCCCATTAAATATACCGACATTACGTGATCGAATCGCCTTTTCGCCCACCTCCATTCCCTTCCCCTCTCTTCCTCCCTCCCTCCATCCCTACCTCCCTCCCTCCCTCAGTGCTATCAAACCCGATCCCGAATTTAACCCAATCCCATCTCACCCTCTTTATATTTTAAATCCCTCCTTCCTCACTCTGATCCTCCTTCCTCCCTCCGTACACCCTCCTCCCTCTTGTTTCTCCCTCTCCTCATTTCTCCCTCTCCTCATTTCTCCCTCTCCTCATTTCTCCCTCTCCTCATTTCTCCCTCTCCTCATTTCTCCCTCTCCTCATTTCTCCCTCTCCTCATTTCTCCCTCTCCTTTCACCCTCCCGTTTCTTCCTCACCTTTCCCCTTTTATAGGTTAGATGGAAGAAGAGACTATTTAGTCTCAATCTCGCCCAAATAAAGACGCATATCTATCTACCTCTCCTTCCACTCCCCCTTCTTCCTCAGCTCTCTCCCTCTCATTTCTTCTCATTTCTCCCACTCCTATTTCCCTCTCCTTTCTCTCTCTATCCTTCCATCTCTCCTCCTCTCTCTCTCCTACCTCCTTTCTCTCCCTCCTATCTCCCTCTCCTTTCCCCTGACCCTCCTTTCCCCCTCTTCCTCCCCCTTCTACTTCTCCTTTCTCCCTCTCCTTTCTCCTTTATCTCTCTCCTTCCACCTCTCCTTTCTCCATATCATTTCTCTCCCTCCTTTCCCCCTCTCCTTCCACCTCTCCTTCCCCCCTCTCCTTCCACCTCTCCTTCCTCCATCTCACTTCTCTCTCTCTCCTTCCCCCCTCTCCCACTCCTTCCTCCCTTCTATTTGTCCTCCATCTCCTTTCCCTCCATTTTCCACACCCTATACCCTCTCACCATCTGCTTCGCCCTATCTCTCATCTCTTCCACCTCCAAACTACTCATTCCTCTTTTTCCCTTATTCATTTGACCACACGAAGACTTCGGCCTTAATTCCTCCTTGGTTGCTAGATATACGCCTCGTGGATTTTATTTCCTACGCCGTGGCCCCGATTAGACTCACAAAGTTCGTTCAATTCACGCCCAAATCCTTTCTAAATTCGCTTCAATGTTTCTATAGTTTGAAACAATTGAAACGCGACCGCAAAATACGTGGATCGACTGTTTACGCTCCGTAACTTTTAATTTATTCTAGACCCTTCGACCGGCTCTTTGTCGCCACACCCTTTAAAATGTATTTTTTGCATCTTTCGCCTTTCTCTTCTGTAGTTTTACGTGGTAATTAAATTATGAGACTATTACTTAACCTAGTTCCGTCTTTATAGAAATGCCTTTACTTTCTAATTCAAAAACATTTTTCTTCCATTCGCCAATATTCGCGAGTATTTATGCCTTTTCGGTCGCCCTCTTACTAATGTCGCCTTGCAACGCATATCGACCCGCCATCTAGCTCCGACGGTGTATTTCATTCGTAACGTTCTACGTCCAGCTATTTCAGTCGAACGGACAAATAAAAGATAAGTGGTGGGAAATGGTCTCTTATTTCTTCGCGACCTGTGCCTTCGATATATTTTCCGAGAAATGGGACGGAGAATGCGTTCGAAACCGAAAGGGAAGCTCTCGGTCGCAGGATCGGGATTGTTGCCAAACAGTTTGAGAACGGTGAGCAAGGTCACTCTCGTTTCGAAGGTGGCTGAGTCCTCATCCCTTCCACGCATGCTCGTTCACTGCTCCTTCGCCTTATCCTTTCACGCTCCCCCCACCCCTCCTCACTTCTCCCCACCCCTCCTCTCTTCTTTCCCACCCCTTCTCCCTTCTCTTACCACCCATTATCCCTTCTCCCCTCCCCCCTTATCCCCTTTCCCACCCCTTATCCCCTCCTCCACCGTTTCATCCTTCCCCGGAACACATGGAATTTCGCCGAGATTTACGACGGTCGCATAAAAGTCCTCGTAAATGGATATTTTGACGTTCTTGCATCCCCGACTGGAACTTTGTCCTCGCGTCTCGATCTCAAACGACTCGATAATTGCCGATAGATCGAATGCGTCCTTTCGCGAACGCAAGCACCCCCGCGGCGGTAGGCAATGACTGCTCTCGATTTCACTGCCGCGCCACCCGGATGGAACTAAGCGATCTGAGCCCCTCCCCCCCACTCGGCGATTTCGATTGCTTTGGAATGTGCAATCTGACGTAATTTAATTTATATCAGCATTTGATGCATAGGCAGAGGAAGGGAGTGAGTGAGTGAGGGAGGAAGGGAGTGAGTGAGTGAAGATTGGAGGGAGTGAGTGAGTGAGGGAGGAAGGGATTGAGTGAGTGAGGGAGGAAGGGATTGAGTGAGGGAGGGAGGAAGGGAGTGAGGGAGGGAGGAAGGGAGGGAGTGGGTGAGGGACGTAATCGGCGTGGGCGGGATAGGCGAAAGGAGAGCGACCAAAGGTCTTTCTTTTTTGAGCAGGTAACGACCAAACCCTTTTCTAAATGCAGATATTGCGTCAGAGGTCTTGTGGTATGTTTTGATCACGCCCACTCTGCCACCCGTCAAGACCGATATTTACTGAACGGAGACATTTTTTATGGCTATTGGGATTGCAGTATTTTAAGTAAACCCTCTATAAATAGGAAAGTTCCTCACGGTTTGTTTATGTATGCGTCTGGCGTTAATTTGGGAAAATAATTCCGAGTCCCTTTTGAAAAGTCCTTTAGAATGATCTCTCTCCCCCGTTTAAGAACAAGCAATTTAAAAAATAATTTGCCTCATGCATCTCCAATAGCCACAAGATTAAAAAAACATGCGCATTTCGGCTACAATGCAGCCATCTTCAATGGTAGTTCACCTAGAACCTATTTTCTGTGAATTACCACTGAAGACGGCCGCTTTATAACCAAAATACGCATATGGTTTTTTAACCTTGTTGTGGCCGTTGGAGATACCTGAGGCAAGTATATTTTTAAATCGCTTGTTCAGGAATTATTTTCAGTCATAAGACAAGCTTGATAGTTTCCTGTTGAATTATCTACTGTATTATTCCTCATTCGTTTAGTGATAAACACGATGCTGATTCTTAGATAGTTATCAGTTATGCCTTCTTTTCCGATCTTTTGCTTATACTGTAGTAGTTGAGATTCCTCGAGTTCTATAAGAATGACGTTACATTTCTATATGGGCTGCTCTGATTAACGCATCGGAGAGAAAGATAAAATTACGTCATTTACAAAAATATTTCGAGAATCGAATTGGGACCGGAGGGTAAAGGTGAAACTGAGAATGAGGTTCATATGCTGCGGCCACAAGGCGTTGTCACCGTCACGCCACCTGGTTGGTTGGCTTTCGTTTTAAAGGAAAGGAAGTGCGAGGGGAAGGAGTTGAATCAAGATAGAAATAAATAAAGCGAAAAAATTATAGCGAATGTAACTGTAAAATGAAATTATTTTGCCTCGGTTAAACCACACGAGTATAAGCGACAATAAGCAATGGTTGAAACATGAGTATGGCAGCAGGTCAGTTTCCATTTCGCCCAAAGACCTTTTTCGGTTATTTCTCTTGCGTCATTCCTCTCCGCTTCAAAGATTAATGGAAAGTGAGAACGAATTCTTCCCTCTCCTCTCCTTCCTCCCTCCCCCTCCCTCCCTCTGTCCCATCCACTTCTACCACCGCTGCTTTTTTGTCTCTACCACCGGAAGGAGATGAGAGAGGCGTTGGAAAATGTTTTCGGAATCGAAGAAAGTGACTCCGAGGAATCCATTTTCGGGTATCGCGCTGAAGGCCATCCAAGCCCTTGGGCCAAGCGATCACGCTCACGCACGCTCAGCGCGTACGGCGGAAAGTGAACTCTTTCCCTCTCCTCCAAACACTCTTCTCACGCCAACACCTCATCTTCCTCATTACTGCTCGCATATATCATCTTTCTCGCTTTACTTATGCTTCACTCGGAATGTCCTTGAGAATCCGCAAGAGAAGGGAACCAGTTATATGATTAACATGAATCGCGAGTATCGGAAGAAGGGCAGTGGCACTCTTCCTGTCGTGGGTTCGAATCATGGAGGATTGCGTGATCCCCGCCGAAACAATTTATAATGTCGTTGGAATCTGAAGCATTGTTTATCCGAAAATAGCTAAAAACAGTCTGCCCGTTGCTGTGTTGCTAACAAAGTTTTATGGTGGTTTGCAAAAATTTCGTTACATTCATTAACTAACTGAAACCTAGGAGTCTCAACCATAGGGGTGGGCAAACGTTTTACATGGCCGGCAGCATTAACATCTGCGGGTTCTTACTCGAGAAAATGCGAAGGATCCTATTAGTTAAATCAGTAATAAATTATCTATTAGCTTTATAATACCTATCACTGGAAAAGGTTTTTCGACCATAATTTTAACCAACAAATTAAAACAAAACAAATTAAATGGTCTGTATTGCATGTTACGTTTCGCTTTCATATTGACATCGCGTGCCGCATAATATGCTCTCGCTGTCCTGACGTGGCCCCTGGGCGGTAGTTTGCCTAATCCTGCCATAGGGGGAGGAAGAGGATCAGTAAGAGGACCCAATGAAATTTGCTGGTTGTTGACCCTTAGTGGCAGAGGCGCGCTGTGAGAATTCAGTACGTCGCTGCTTATAATAAAGTCTCGGTATATATGTACAACATTTAATACCATCCGAACAGTGGTGGCCTTAGAGTTCTTGGGGCCCTGGCAAGAGAAGTCATTTGGTGCCCCTTAGGCTATATGAAAGTTGGGCATTTTACATTTAAATTTAACTTTGCCCTACTCATGAAGCTGATTTGAAAGTATGCGAACTATGACTTCTGTTCACTGTAAAAAAGACGTTAAATTTGAACCAATTCCTTCCTAATTTTTGCAAAATGTTGGGTCCTCTTGACGTGTGTGGGCCCGGGCGGTCCTCCCATTTGCCCATCCCTAAGACCAGCACCGATTCGAAGTTTGTGGCGTAAAATGAGTTAAAATTGAATAATGTACATGTATTACAGACCATTCAGGATGCAGAAAATATACTAAGCAACCTTAAATAAAATATCTAATACCTTACACTGGTAGAATATAGAATTTCGCATAAATGCAAAAGTATTCTAGAAAAATTGCAGATGAATTTATAATAATAGATAGTTAAAAAGTTTGCACTAAAATACAAACTTTTTCATGTGTCCTATACGGAAAATAAGTATTAAACCCATCAAACTTAAAAAATTAAACGCAATTAAATTTAAAAATTAACAAACGCAAATTAAAATTGTAGAACCATAATGACTAAAAACAATAAACCTCTCCTAAAAGTAATAATTCTGATTTTAAGAAAAAAGTAAACGAACATTTACTGAACATTTAATAATAAAATTACGAACTTTAGCTATTTAACTAAACAATAAAAACATCAGTTTCACGTTTTATTTATGGAGACCGTTTTGTTGATGGAAACCAAACAAAGCATAACGACCTTTCTTTACAACAGTTGACACGAAGAATTCTTTAGGCGGGAAACAATTTTAAAAATCCACATTTTCCCGTCTATAACTCTTATATGATCTGTAAGGTGCCAATTAAAAACTTTATTCGGATAGAAGACATAATTTACATAAATTAGGGCTCATAATTACGACGTATGGTATAGGAGATAGAAATTCGAGAAATTTCCGAAACTGTTTTGTTCGAAAATGACCGAAACAAAAATGAAATTGCGCCTAGGCAGGAACATAAGTATCCTTCATCTCGGAAAGACAAACAAAATGATAACAAAATTAGGCCTATTAGGTAAACGCCGTGAGCGCATATACGTTTTATTCACAATGACTGACTGACAGACGGACACTACGAAAATAGTACATATTATTTGACGTATTGTTTTTTCGTTTGAGAATGCAAGATATATCCATAGCTAATTATAAGGATTTACTTTAAATATTTTTTACCTTGTGCGGGAAATTCTCATCAACTGATCGCATAGTTATTCTTCTTCCGTTTAAGCGGCTGATAATCTCCTCAGTATTCTTTTTTCCAGTATCAAGTATTTGTTTATTCAACATGGAGACATATTATTACCGTGATTGAGACTGCAAAACATTAATATTTTATAACGTATTTTATTAAGTATTTTCGTTTGAGAATGCAAGATATATTCACCGTTTACTATGAGGATTTCCTTTAAAACATTTCCACATCATACGAAAAAGTCCCTGTGTTTAAAAACGCCGAAACCGATACTCATAATCTGTTGTCACCTCACCGGAGGCGGAAACTTCCTACGCAGACCTTACGTTTTTGATATCTAACATATTCAAATGATTATATATTATCGTAAAATTTTAAGCGAAGAACAAAAGTTTTTTCGAGGCAAAATAGCCTAATATTAATTGTCACGACGACGCAACATCATGTTTTTTCCTTAAAGAATGACCGCACAAAACGAACGGCTAAAATTATAAGTTTTCCATAACGAAGCGCGGGAAGTGCCAGAAATTGCCCGAAGGATTAAAAGACGAGAGGAACAAGGACTCGGTCGAGATATAAAGCGATTGTCTCTTCCGGATGCTGATGAACTATTTCTTTCGGACGAGAATAGTTAATGGGTCGAGAGGGCTTGAAAAAACGTGTCTCGCTGAAGTAGTTTTAAAGCGAGTCCTCATGCGGATATTGGCGAAGAACGAGTCGAGGAGCGAACTAACCGTTAAAAATCACGAACAGAAGCAGCAACTGACATTCGAATGAGGGACGTTGTATTGGAATGTTAACCACTCCTTTATCTTTTCTCTTTAAGAATAGCTAAGAATTGAATTCGGTGCGATGACGCAGGATCTCGCGCAAAGTATTTCGAAATGTTAAACGTTTATCATGAAGGTAATAACCAGGCTATTTGATTGACTGCTTCTATTCTTCGCCTTAATTACATTGATGGGTTTTTATTATGTCGCCGAGACAAATGCAATAGTTATGGCCTCAAGGAAATTATCCTTTCTACGTCAGACTGATGAATTTCAAGAATTCGAAAGAAAGGATAACAGATAATAGTTACATAAACTATGAGGGATATTCAGGTTATTTAAGTCTTCTTTTCTTATTTTTTCGAATACGAGTTTAATGGAATCGTCATAACTTCGACAATTAAATAGCAAAGAAAATATTCTTTAAGTTTTTTTTAACGAAAGAATTTTTTGCCGCGGTCAAAAATAAAGAACAATAAAATTACGGATATTTTATTTAACATGTAATGAATTACTCGAGGCAGCAGTTGTTTAAAGATTAGATATAGGTATTATTAACAGGCAAGAGAAAAATGCTTCTAACTTGCGCACCTAAAAACACTAAAAACAACCGTGTGAATGGGCTGTTGAAATTCGTATTTTTGTAATCCACAATCTTGTTTATCTTCAAATGTTTATTTTAAAAAGTCGCCATCATTGGTTATTTGCCTGTTATATGCTTATAGAGAAAAGCGGCCCACATTCGTTTGTTCTACGCAACCGTAGCATTTTCTCGATAAATATCTTTCGTTTTCAAGTCATCCATCAGCTGAATCCACACCCCTCCTTGCAACTGATAAAGTTCAAGAGATGGCACTTTGAGAGAACATTCCTGAAAGGTCAGGATATGTTCTTGATGTGAGAAAATATTAAAGAAATTGCCGCCTAACGTTACGTAAAAAAAGGCTTATCTTTGTTTTCAAGGCTACTGTAGTTAATGTCTCCTCCAAAGCGGGGCGTTCCTTTTCGCAGGTGCTGAGGTAATCACCGTGATTTTGTTGTACTTTTTGTCTGTTGACTTTTTTGAGAGATGAGAAGGTCGACATTACCATAAATTTTTTACAAATTAAATTTTACACACCCTATATTTGAGAAATATAAGAAAAGAAAATTATAACAAAAACAAAGACGATAAAAAAGATGTGGCCGAGACCTGGTTTTTTCGAGCACAGCAGCAGTTTATTATGACGCGCACTCAATGATTCACTCGAAGAAATATAATATTCCAAAGCATTATGCGACAAGCATCTGAAATATTTCGGCCGTTTAATAGCACGCGAGGAAAAATTGAAGTCGAAGAGTCATCTCAATATATTTTTTTAAGAAAGCTGATCACGCAAGCCCAGGTACGGCATAGCTCGAGAAAGGGGCCATTCATTAACCGTGGTTACGCTTAAAAAATTAACAGTAATTATGTGTAATAGGAATACAGCAATACCTCGCTTTACGCGACAAATATGTTCCTGAAAATTTCTCGCTATACGAAATTCGCGCAAAACGGGGTCTTTATGCCAAAGAGGACAGGTTCCATGGACGCGAAAACTAAAGTGTAATATTAATAAAAATACGCCGTTAACCTGAAACATCAGCTTTCATTCGTCAACTCCAGGTGCTAATCTTTACGTTCTTTTAATAACTTATTTTCATCGGTAATTTTCAAATGGTATTGAAAACTAAAAACTTCCTTATTTTCAGACAAAAATGCAATAATTTCCTGTATGAATGAAATCTCAAATAAATAAGCAGGGAAGTTTTATTCGGAAAGTCGCCTTTCTTGAGAAATGATAACGCCAAAATAGCCGTCGATCGATAGATAAAAACGGAGTGCCGTCCTCGGGATTCCTTTTATAGCATGTCCCATCCTGACCCAAGGTGAGGAACCATAGACGATATTACTAACATCCACAAGTCTGTAAAAAATCGAATTTCTAATTTATATAGTATAATTAGGCTGCCTCAATAGTCAGCCGCCTCGCGCTATAACGAATCCGCTTAAAACCGGGTCGTGCAAAGCGAGGTATGCCCGCAATTGGTAAGAATTAAGTATAAATATTTAAAATACTGTAGGAAAGGAAATTACTCGTATATCTGGTGTTTCTTTGATCTCAGCTTTCGGATCTCCATTTCTCCGTCACGGCAGTGGTAGTGTGGCTAATTTAAGAGACTTTAATCGAGGGGTTCGCGAAATTAGCCGAAATTTTACGAGTTTCGTGTGTTTCTGTATTTTTTTCCAAAATTTAATCACCGTCATAAATGGAAACATTTCATTTCGAGTATCGGATCTAAATAAATGTCTCGCTTCGCTTCTCCAAATATTCTGTTATTCCGGCGTCGGTGCTGGCCGCTTAAGCGTTTGAGTTGTCCACGTGATACCTATTGCCCCAACCCTATAATAAAAACCTATATAGTTGCTCACACGCACGCTCATCGTGATGGGACGCGACGCGGAAGATTCGGAGCGACCTTGGAAAGAGTGAAAGGCGGCTTGCGAGAAACCTTCTGCCATCACCCAAACTCCCTCCCCACCCATCCATCCCTTCCTCTCCATTTGACCACCTTATCCACGCCCTTCTGCATTTCTCGCCCCTCCGACGCGTTCACCCCCTCCAATTCTTCCTCACGTGTCCAATCATTTTTTTTTTGCTTTAGCTATCCTCTTTTCCCCTTCCTCCCCCTCACCTTCATATCTTACCCTCCTCCTCTTCCTATCTTACCTTTTCCCCTAACTCCCCCTTTCCCTCCCCCTTTACCCTCCCCCGTTACCCTCCCCCCTTACCCTCCCCCATTACCCTCCCCACCCTACCATACCCTCTTACCTTCCCCTCTTCCTTTAACCCGCCCTAATCACTCCCACCCCCTTATCACTTATGTTAGTTATGACACACTCTATGGCCGTCTTAAGGTCGATTCACATTTTACGGAACGTCAACGAACCGTCACGGACCGTCTCCGTCACGTCATTTTTCATCGATGTTCACATTGTACAATGTTGAGGTTTCGACGTGGACGGTCACGTTTTCAGTTCAGAACTTTGAGTCTGTGACTGGAATAAGTTAGTAAATATGTTTTCTAATGGGAAATTGGTAGTAATTGCTCTACTTTTAGATGAAGACGAAGAGCATCGACGGAAGCTTATCCGTACTAAGAAAAGATAATTCTAGTTGAAGTTAAAATGATCTAATGTCAATAAATACTTAACATATTCTTAAATAAATATCTGATAAAGTATTGGGTTTAACCCGTGAGTGCACGGGTGGGAAAAAGTTACACGGTTGCACGGGTTGGAAATTAATAAAATTTAATCAACCTCCTACTGCAAAGTCATCTCCAGTTTTAGTTTTTGGGACCCTAGTATATAGTATATGATGTGGTAGTAATAATTTTAACAAATTTAATTTCTATAATCTTTATTATAATTATATTTTTGTTTCAATTCGAAAAAATCATTTTTACAATTTTAGGATTTGACAAGAACAATGGTGTTGGGAAGATATCTTCAGGTTGACCTTTCCCTAATTAGTCCGTCACTCAGACCTCTAACAAGAATCATCAGAAATTACCTTCTTGATTCAGCTCCCTGGTTCTAAAGACTATGTAAGCCGCGACATTCAGTATTGGAATAAAATTACCATAGGCCATCGGCGTGTGTTTCTTGCTACGTTGTCTGTTGCTGCTCTTTCATCGACGTATTCGACACCACCTTTTGTTCCGTTATAAAAGGTAATGATTTCAGGCTTTTTTGCATCAACGGATTCCTCGTCAGTTTGATCATCGTTGTGCAATGAAGACCTTAGGACCACACATTTACCTTTCTTTTGAACGTAAGAGACAAGGGTTATGTCCTCCTCGAAGCCGAAGATGCTGCTTGCCTCATGTCTGCTTTTAGGGTTTACAAAAATTGTTGGTAATTCAGCTTTATTCTTACTTACTGTGCCTATAATTGTAATTTTGTGATCTTTCGTAATTTATTTTATTATATCAAATGATGCGATGCCAAAATGTCACTGAACACTAGCGCAAACGAAAAATAAGTCAGTAGCAGCAAGACAATGAAGTGTAACGCGAGTGTACGGGTTGAGTCTCACAGGCCCAAGAATACCTGATGATCATATGGCGGGAAAACATATAACAGCACCATGGCAGAGCTTTTGAACTACGGAGTTGTCCATTTGAAGGAACCCAGACGCATAGATGGACAGCAAGCGCTATTTGTCGGAGATGTGCAAACATTTATCACCCGTGCACTCACTCACTTCTTTAATTCTTCTCCAATTTCCCGCCGCAGTTTCTCCTTATGTCCATTATTAGTGTCCTTTTTATTTACCATGTCGTACAATTCTTCATGTTCTCTAACCAATTCTATCAGTTTTTCGTCCATTGTGATAAAAACGAACTGTTACTAACAGGGACTGACGGGTTCGGTGTTCACAACATAGTCCGGGATACACTGGTGATTAAGTCCCGACCCTTGTCGAGTGAGGAAAACTGGAGACAAATCTTGCGACTCACTGTATGCGAGCAGCTCAACGCGACTTGACCTTGGTGTTATCACAGCAACTCTCGCGCTTGTGTGCACACACTGTGCTCTGTGGCGAGTCCAGTGCGGTATGAGTTCGCGAAGGAAGGTTCTGTGTGCCCCTGCGTTTGTCGTTGGTAGTATTATTAAAAAGAGAAAAAAGAAAATAAATAGAATAAAATGCTGGGGCAGAGAATGGATTCTCAGAAGATCGAATTACGGTGCTTACGAGAATTTCTTCATTGCTTGCCTGAAATTGTTCTGCAAGAGTCTTGGTTGAGCTTATTTTTTTAAAGCTATTTTTTTACTCTGCGGGTTTCACATCCCTTAACTCCACATCGCACTCACACATTTAAATTAGTTCAATGGTCTCTTGCTTTGGCCACGTTTTCTTCTTGTCGCCATTGTTTTCTCCTCACCCAGCTCTCAGACAGTAGCAAGAAATTCCAACCTGGCTGAAACCGCGCGAGAAGCTTTCGTGACCAAACTGATACCTGCCTACACTGATAGTGAGTCAACTGTCGTTGCTTCCGCTGCAAGTTGATAACACTGTCTGAGAGATTGCTCGCGGGACTGTCTACACTGGCGAGATTGCTGTCAGAAAGCTGTTCGCTCAACTTTAATCACCAGTGTATTCCGGCCTTAAGAGAGGCACACGAATCGACACGTTCGGACCGGCGCGCCGTCCTGTCAAACATTCCTCCAGAGAAACCGTGAGACGGAACGGAACGATGACGTGACGGATGGTGTAAACCAGGCATCACCAAACTTTTTACTGAAGGGGCCACATGAGGCTTCATGATCCACTGTGCGGGCCACATATGGCATTTCAAATGACTGATCGGGCCGTGCGAAAATTTCTAAGAGCAAGTTTTGAGAATTTTTTCGATTCTGTAATATGTAATTCGCTTATATTAAAAGTAGATTTCACCCAAGCACTCGGAAAAATGCCGTTTAGTTATCATAAATTATATATATATATATATATATATATATATATATATATATATATATATATATATATAACAGCTTACGGAAAAGGAAAGGTAAAATGGATAAATGGATGTCAACAAGGTGTTGGGATGAGGAAACCCAGTGAGCACTCACCAATCAGACGACTTCAGGTTGGCGAGGCCCCGGGGTTTCCTCATCCCAACACCTTGTTGACATCCATTTATATATATATATATATATATATATATATATATATATATATATATATATATATATATATATATATATATATATAAAGAACCTTCCTCCGACCCCTGGGAGAAAAAATAAATAGGCGTTCCTGAATAATCCAGCGTAAGTGGCACCTGGATTGATTCCAAATTGCACCGTGATGGGGCAGCGAATAGTTTTGCGCATCTAGGAACGGAGAGTGAGAGAGAGCGGAAGGGGAATAATAGCGAAGGGGGAGATGGATATAGAATTGTAGGGCGATCGTATTCCCCCGGGCGCGCTAATACTATTTGACTCAGCGACGCAGTTACTCAATTCAAAAGCGCAGGACGAGGTAATGATGTAACGGGAAGTCAAGAGCGGAGGAGTTAATAGGCGGATTGGTGAGAGAAGCGCCAAGGAACGCTCTCTCACCAAATCCATTATCTTGGAAAAATATTGGCTCGAAACGAAAAGTTCGCTTGTATCGGTAGTCCCAAACCGAAGTGGTTCTTAACCTCCAATTTCTCATGCCGCTTCAAATTTCTTAACGTTTAGCACGCCATCTGTTGATACATTTTCAATCCAAGTCATTGAACCGAAACCCATGCTAAAGTCCCTCGTGATGCTGATCCTGTTTTACGATCTAAAATCTAGACCTCGGTCCTGATTTCAACTTGTCTTGAGCCAATTGCACATTTTGGAGAGTTAAACTATTCTTATGTTAAATCCATTTCACAGGTTCTCGCACTAGACACTTAGGTACACATTTCCTCTCACGTATCAATAAGTTTATTGTTAGTAATTGTGCGCTGTGCTAAGCGTGCGCTTTCATGTTTTATTTCGTTCCCACTCCTATGTAGATGTATATTTTCCGTAATGCGATTTTCTTGATCAATTTTACGGCGTATTTTTTATTCCGCAATTTTTATATTGTAACATGTACGTATATGAGTATAAAGAGACAGGTTGGATGGTAGAGAGGCCAACAGGGTCCTGACCTCGCCAATAAATGGCCTAATAAATCTCCTTCTCTCTCTTTTCCTGTCTCGAGGGCCCTCTTATTCGTGTCGGGGCGGGAAATGGGCATTGCCAATAGACACGCGCATTACACACTTGTATATTAACCCGGGGATTAAAAGCGACGAGTGAAGTATGATATGGCGATGACGAAAGAGGAAAATATAGAAAAGAAATATTTCTCGAGAGCCTTTAACGGAAGTATATTTGTGAAGAAAAGCAAAAGCCAATGTCGTCTCCAACGTTACGCACTATAATGAGAGAGATAAGTCGACTGCAACGCACTGATTGGCAGACGGGATTTACGAAGGACCAACTAGATGATACGAGCGATTTTGAGCGGAGAGAGCCGTCTCGCTCAGACGGCGACAAAAACCAAGCAAGGAACCGGCAAAATTAAATATTTGGATTTTGATCTTTCATAAAACTTTTTTATTAAATGATGGGCGATGGATTGATCAAATATTTCCGCACAGTGGAACAAATAGAGATTAGTCAAGTGCAGTAAAATTCATTTATATAGTTTAGTACGTTTACTACATGATCAAAAATATTTAAATATTATGCACTTTTTATTAGAAAATAATTTCGAATTAATGCAGTATAAGCTGCATATAATAACAGGCTGATTTTTGCCTAACTATGAACTATCGATCGTGTTTACTAAGCAGCAAAAAATATCGCTAGATGCGGCTCACGAATAACGCAACGCCGTTGGCTCTTTCTTTATCTCTAGTTCTACACCATTCTGGTTACACAGGTCAGTTATACATAATGCGCCGAGTGGTTTTACTATCTGGATGCTTTGTTGATGATACTTCCTTGCAATCGAGTTCCAAAAAACAATATCACCTAAGGCTATAATAATCCAAGGGGTTGATTATCCAGAAATTCCATTGCAGCATCACGTAAGATTAACGGACCGCAAGGGTTTAAAACACGGCTTATAGAAAACTTTCTCTTTCGCGAGAAAGTCTTGCAACTTTGAATACAGATAAATCTTTGGAAGAAAAACATTGGTTTCTTTATTAGTGGAGTCAGTCTAAGAATTAAAATTTTTTAGAATAGAATAGATCTTTATAGAAAAAATAGAGGGCTGAGGGATCTGTAAAAAATAATAATAGTTGTAATTAGCTGTAGTTGTAGTTGTAATTGATCATCAAATGAAAATTTATAGAAGTATAACAGTAAAATACTAAGAATATGTTAATTATTTAAAAAGTCTTACTTACAATTTACATATAAATATAATAAAATATATGCTTTATTTCATGATTACATGATTTAGCGTAAAAACAAAACGCCGCCCAGAATCAACGAATCAGATAAGCGGCGGCAAGAGAAGTGCTGGCCGAGAATGTCGCCTCTTCGATGCTTCATTTTCATCTCCCTATATCGTCCCCTTTTTCCGAAAGGAGATCCCAATGGCTACTTACAGTAACGCCATCTTCTTCTCTTAAAATTATTACGAATATTTTCACAATAAAACAGCATGTGAATTTATGCGCGCCAATTTCTCTCGGATTAAATTAAAGATTGGACTGTTCGCCTCCTCCGGAATCCCTTCTCGCCTTCCCCTTCCGTCCGGCCAGCCGAAGGATACCTAATTATCTGTGCGCATCAAGGGCGACCCCAAACAGACGAATCGCGTTGCGACGGCAATTAACGAGAGCACTGCGAAAGAATTTCCATCTTAGGCGCTCCCTCCGTTAAAAGCGTCGATCGAGCGCCCCGTTCGAATGCCTCGCTCCGATTCCGTTAACATCACGGATTCAACGGAACGCCCTGGAGGAGAAAAAAAAGACGCGACGTGACTCCGGCGCCATTGCTCGACCCAGCTCTATCCTCCCTTTGTCGCCGATCATCACGTACGCCCCCCTCACAGTTCCGCGAGTCGGTATCTATTATCCTGGGCGTAGTTAACGAGCGCTCTCCCACATTTCGCACTCGCTTCCCCTTCCTCGGGCCCCGCGCGGGCCAGCAAGGTCGAGGATGCGACCTTGGAGAAGCCTCGTTTACGGTCCCAACTATTCGCGCCTCTTCGGACGCCCTCGTATGCAGCGATGGAGAGAGGTGCGGCAGAGATAGATAGAGAGAGAGAGAGAGGGAGATAGAGAGAGGGAGATAGAGAGAGGGAGAGAAAGGGAGAGGGAGAGAGAGGGAGATAGAGATAGAGAGAGATAAAGGGAGAGAGATGATAGAGGGAGAGAGATGGAGAGAGGGCGAGAGAGTGAGAGTGAGGAGGAGAGAGTGAAAGTGAGAGAGAGTGAGAGAGAATGAGACAGGAAGATAGAGATAGAGAGAGAGAGGGAGGGAGGGAGGCAGAGGGAGAGAGGGAGAGTAAGATAAGAGGGGTGGAGAAAACATCAAAGAACAATATGAACGATACAATAACACCTACACATTAGAAAGAGAAAAATCAAAAATTATATGTTAATGTAGCAGGGTAAAAACATAATAATAATAAATAAATAAACGAAAGAGAGAAGGAAATTGGGAGACACCCTGCGTCATGTTTCCTTCTGCTACCTAACTGACTCGACATCATTCGAATTATGGTCAGCCAAAGGTTTTTATTTCGTGAAACCACATCATGCAAATGGAAACAAACGCACCATATAAATTTTCGCTTAAATTGAAGTGTAAATATATGTTTTATTTTTTGTATTCCTAGGCATCGTGGCGCGAAAACGCGCGAGAACACACGCTGAATATCGTTTTAACGAATTTTAACGGATCCCCGAACAGTCATCTGGCTTTTGCTTATTTCTGGTGCGTGGGAATCGGCGTGTTAGGAGGAGAGCGGTGCGTGGGAATGGTGCGAAGGAACGACAGCACTCCCTTCGACCACGCGTGCGCCAAGCAATCCGGGATTGGACGAAGGACAGCAGGCAAACGCTCTTAGAAGAAGACTATTTCTCGTCGGATTAAAGAATACGGAAAACCGAGCTGATATCGCCATAAATGTAGTATAAATTATATTTGGAGTATCTCGAGATCCGCTCCAGAAAGATCGGAATGTAGAATCATAATACCTATATGGAGGAAGTAAGAAGGATCGCTACGGGTTTTACGATATCCCATCGGGGAAGACGACGAAGGAAGATTCCCGCCGAATCTGACTAAGGCTCGATCTCGGGCACACGCTCTTCTTAATGAATGGAAAATTTCGAAAGAACCCGTCTCTTCACACCTGTTTCACGTTCAAAGGAAAGGGGGAGAAGGGGAGAGGGGAGGGAGAGTGGGGAAGGGGGAGGAGAGGGGGGTAGAGGGGAGGGAAAGTGGGGAAGGGGGAGGAGAGGGGGGTAGAGGGGAGGCTGGAGGGAGAGGCGGAGAGATTCTTTGGATCCACTCTCCACGCCCGCTCACTCCCACGCCTTATTATAATTCCCATTGAACGGGTAGAAAAATTGTTCGCAAGGTCGACCAGCGTTTCTAATCATTACGAACGGAACATCGCATGCATTGCCAACCTTCATTAACATTATGTGCATATCCGCTAGAGTATGTAAGAGTGACGGATGAACTGCGTTAATCATCATCTGTTGTCCTAATGTCGGATTTATTTCTTTGATCCATACCAACGCGAGGACTTTGTCATTTGACAGCGCGTCCTCCTACGAATTCTCTACGCTTCGGCGAGGAGAATATTACGGCTTTCTTGAACAATCGTCGCTTGGTGTATACCAAGGCCAATTATGTAATGGAAATCCTCCAAGATTCTGAAAAGTAATCATTTGAAGGAGAAAACTGCGCAATGGAATTACTTTTTATGTTAAACAGAGGCGCTCGTGCTGCAGCCCTTCGTGTACATATATTCTTTCGAGACGCTGATGAGGCTTTTAAGTTTACTGTATTATAAAAACATGCTTCTACTCAGCTCAGGGGTGGCCAAACCGCGGCTCGTGAGCCGCATGCTACTCTTTTAAATTTCCATTCAGTGGCTTGTCAACGTCTACAGAACACAAAGACATAGGGTGACTTGAGACGTGTTTAGAATGTCTTATTGAACATGCATAATATCTGAATTGCTTCGGATACAGGTTATGCTTTCTGTTCATAAATTTATGAGCGCAGAATGTGTCATGCGGCTCTCGAACTTCTGAAATTTACCATATACGGCTCCGAGGACAAGTGGGTTTGGCCACCCCTGCTTTAGCATTTGAAGATAGAAATCCTTAATAATTTGTATTCGAACCTCTCTCCAAAATATATGTTAGAAAACTATAATTATCAAATTTTTGAACATTTGTCAAATTTTGTTTTGGTGATAATTAGTACTAGTTTTCTAACAGGTAATTACAGCTTAGTTCAAGAAGCGAAAAATTTGTTTTATTTTCAGCTATGGAAATTTTGTTTTATGAGTTCGGCACAACCACCTTGTCGCGTCACTATACAATCGTCGTTCTGTAAATTTTGTACAGATCTTATTATCTATTTTAAATAAATTCGAGACATTTTTCGACTTATTCATTGTATTCTTTTCTAGAATGTTCCCCAAACCTTTAAACTATTTTCATTCCGACATTATTATATCGTTAAATCCGAGTCGTAGCATTCAACGCGGTAACCATAAAAAGTTTGGCTATTTTTCAAACACGAGCCGTTAATATAATGGCATCTGGTTCGTTCAAGGCACGAATGATACGCATAATCAAAGCTAAAAATAGACCGGGGGTTGAGGGCGGGGGACAAAGAAAACCCGAGAGAGGGAGAAGAGCGTTTGACCGTAGAATAACCCAATATATGTCCTCTGGATAAAAGTATACGCTCATATTTTCTAGAACGTTTCCATGAATCGGAATTTAGTTGTGGGCCATTGGGACAGTTTAACCGACTGGGGCGAGTCAGGCTGCGGGAGCAAAAACTATCCATAACGAACATGAAATCTAATTCCTTTCTATTTTCGGAATAAACGGGATTAGCGCGTCCGAGTCGGAGGTAAGCAACTGCCCCCTCCCCTGCACCTTCCCCTTGCACCCTCCCCTTGCACCCTCCCCTGCACCCTCCCCTGCACCCTCCCCTGCACCCTCCCCTGCACCCTCCCCTGCACCCTCTCCTGCAGCCTCCCCTGCACCTTCCCCTGCACCCTCTCCTGCAGCATCCCCTGCACCCGCCCCTGCACCCACTCGGCGCCGCCGATGGACCGTTCGACTGCGGTCTCCGCTTCCGCTGTCGAATTCTCCCATTTTATGCGTTATTTGCACAAAGTGAACGCATAGAGAGGAGGTCGATTCCGTCTGTACGTCCGTCCTCATGTTTAAACTCAGAAATCGCTTGACGTATTTTGATGAAATTTGTTATTGGGGAGGTGTACTGAAATTGGCCGAACGATTTCAATTTTGGTTTAAATCGGACATTAATTACGACCACTTTACATGAAGAACTACATGTAGTTTACGATGTTCCTCTGTTTCAACTCGGGAATCGCTGGACGTATTTTGATGAAATTTGTTATTGGAGAGGTGTACTGAAATTGGCCGAACGATTTAAATTTTGGTTAAAATCGGACAATAATTACGGCCACTTTACATGAAGACCTACATGTAGTTTACGACGTACGTTTCAACTCGGGAACCGCTAGACGTATTTTGATGAAATTTGGTATTGGGGAGTTTTACTAAAATATGTCAATCTCAAAAAACGCATTTGGAAACTGTGTACTCCGACATGGATCACACCTTTTCATACTTGTTTAGTTATGAAAATGACGAGCTTAACCTACTCATCAATGGGTCTTTGGAGACATTTCCGTCATAACGGACACCGAACTCAACGATCATTTCGGCCCACGACATCAGATTCGCCCAAATATAGGTTATTTTATCTCGGAAACTAAAAAAAGCGTGCAGTTAACGAGACGAAAGAGAAACAATGGATCCATCGAAAGTCGTAAGGGGAAGCGGAATTGAGGAAGGAGGCGGAATTATGTGAAGCAGAGAGAGAGAGAGAAGCTGCCACGTGATTTGCGAAACATAGAATAGGAGAGAGAGAGAGAATGGGGAAATTGGAGGCAGAAGGAGGAGAGACCGAAGGAGGCGGTTATAGAGGGAGAGAAAAGGAATTCGGCGGTCCGGACCGGTCCTTGTGTGTCAGGTGGTTATGGTGGTAGGGCGGGGAGAGCGTCTCTATATGGCAGCCCATATGATCGCGCTTGGGCGGAACGCCGATCGATAATTTGAATAAAACGAAAACGGGGTTTGGAACGAGTTTCGCCGTTAAAATAGCACTTGTTTTCAGAGGAGATAAAATAAGAGAGGTGACATTGAATTAATATTCATCAAAGTGGATCATTGAGGATTTACTGAGTATTTTTTAAAAATTTGTCTCCATTTATTTGACTTGCGCAAATATGTACCTGTATATCAGAATGTAATTGAAACTTGTGTGCGGAGCGCTGCAAAGAATATTTAGTGCAGCAGTTACAGAATGTCGTTAGTTGTTCTTACCAAAAAATCCACTCCTCTTGAAATACACAAAATATCGCTTTTTTGCTTATACGTATATCTAATATATTGGCAGAAATGGCTGTACTTCTTTCGCTGAAATACTCCAAAACTGCTACCGATAAAAACATTACATGTAAATTCAAACTCACGCTATCATATTTATTATAAGTTTAAAATTGCTGAGAGAATACATTTTTCTTTTATATGGGAAATGCCCCCAGAAGTTTTACTATTTTATTTTTCGCTTAGATTACAAAATTATGTCAATTGAAAATATTTTCGTAGAAATCAGTGTTTCTAAAATAAAAAATATATATTATGCATATATAGACTTATCCAGAAAAATGTTTCCTTTTACAATATTTAAGATTTTGCTAATTATAATTTTTCGTCTAACAATTAAAAAGTTTCCATTTTTAATAGTAATAATAAGAGGATTCGCGGTTACTCGCGAGAAACGGGACTGCAGTGCGTACGAACCAGCATGCGTGCGTCGCTTATTCGAAACCTAATTGTAATCAGAGGAAAATCATACGGAATTGTTGTCTCTACAACCGCGTTATGGAGACGATAAAATGCACATTTTTCGAGACCAATAGTTTTAAATATATAATTAAGATCATATTAAACATTTATTGTATGATAATTTTAGATAAGTAATTCGGAATGCGGTTTTACTTGATCTAATGTCGATTAGCATTGCTCTTCCTCCGATTCTCTCTTGACCTCGCTCCCCGTCGAGTCCCCTCCACCTCCGCATGCCTTCTTTCCCTCCTCAGTCTCCCCTCTCTTCCTCCTCTCTTTTCCTTCTCTCTCTTCCTCCTCTCTTTCTCCTCTCTCTTCCTCCCCTCTCTTCCTCCCCTCTCTTCCTCCCCTCTTCCTCCCCTCTCTTCCTAGTCTCTTCCTCTCTCCCTCTCTCTTCCTCCCCTCTCTTCCTAGTCTCTTCCTCTCTCTTCCTCCCCTCTCTTCCTCTCTCCCTCTCTCTTCCTCCCCTCTCTTCCTCCTCTCTCTTCCTCCCCTCCCATCCTCCTCTCTTCCTCTTCCTCCTCTCTCCCTCTCTCTTCCTCCCCTCTTCCTTATCTCTCTTCCTCCCCTCTCTTCCTCCCCTCTTCTTCCTCCCCTCTTCTTCCTCCTCTCTTCTTCCTCCTCTCTTCTTCCACCCCTCTCTTGCTCCTCTCCTCCACTTCCACGGGCACATCTCACATTCTCCCGTTTAAGTCTCCCTATCATTCACATTTGAATCTGCTCCTATCCGATAACTACTAAAGTATACGGTTAATTGCGTCGAAAAGACTAGGAAATGTCTTTGCGTCCGGGTTATGTTATTTTTCCCATGGGAGGTGTAGACAGAATTAAAGCTGCTACTTTTTAGGGTGTGCCAACAGGGTAGGATTTTTACCGCTCAATAAACGGCTTCTTTCTTGTTTTGTTTAATTTATCGTCAAAACTAAATGTCTCTAATCATTGAGAAATTATGCACCTTATTTTATCTTAGTCATGACGTGAGCTCAATAATTATCCTTTGATTTCTTTAAAAGAATGGTCATTAAACCATAAGATCATTTATCCAAAACAATATTCGGAAATGTATAAGCTAGAATTAAAAAAAGTTCGAGTCGACGTATTCCTGGCCTACTTGGCTTCATCCTCAATTACTTCACCTCACTTGGTATGGAGGGATATTTTCAATGGCATCATTTTGCTTCTGCAGGCGTGCATCAGCACTCGATTGACCTCATTCGACTCTTAATTAGGTCCGAAATCCACTTCAGCTAAAGAGTAACTGCAATCTTTCAAACGGCGAATCTCGATGGATGTTAGTTATGGATCGGGAAGGGGCAAATGCCATTCGGACCTCAAGGACAAAAAAGTGCTCAAATCAAGCGGAATATACGAGATGACATGGACATTCGATATTTAAAGCAGAGCGAAAGGACGACAGGTGCGAGGGAGGGAGGGGGAGGGGCAAGAGTGAATGGGAGGGGCGCGCTTTTTATCGCTGGAGGTTACTCAGCTGGGCCTCTTCCCAGTCCTCCCTCTCATCCCGCTCTCCTCCTCGTTACGCTCCTCGCGGCTCTCTCTCGGATGCGGAAGCCCTCCAACCCGGTCGCTCATTAGCATGCGGTCGTAGGTCGAGAGACATGCGGAGGGGTGGATCGTTATTGCCGTGGGAAGGAAAATTGCGACTCCCTCTTTCTCCCTCTTTCTTCCTCTTTCTCTCTCCCTCCTCTTCTGGCCTCCTCCTCTTCCCGGCTGACCTTGATGACTGATGAATTTCTCTCGCATTCCGCGCTACAAGTCCTGTTCCGCCCACCGTTCCCGCGACGCCTTGGACGCACTTTGACTCCGACGTCAAAGGGACGGCGAGATGAGCGGACGGTCGTCTAGGATTCGGAATACGGGCGTCCTCTTCCTTTGTGGATGTCGCGTTGGGATAGGACTAGAGCGCTGAGTTCTCTCATGGAACGCGGACCGCGAGAGAAGCGTCATTCGACACGAGGAAGTGTTCCATCGTAGCTTACGGGAGGATTTCGTTCTGTGATGGACGGACTTGGGTGCGATTCCGGATTCTCCTATTCTATGTTAACGATTTTTGAAACGAACAAACACAGTTTTTCGTTTTATGTTCAAGTTAATTTACACGGAGTATCTATTTTAAACACACCTAAGCGTTCATTTGTCGGTGCTACTCTATTCAAAGGCGAAAGCGAGATTCTTGCCTATTTTTCCGTCTCTCTGTCTCTTTCGTAGAACGCCACCCTTGAAGCTTAAATTTCCAATCAATGAATTAATTTTAGAGCGACTAATCGCTGAATCGCAATAATAATATTACAAAAAAGTCGTCGCCATGTTGTGGCCACCGTTGCCTTCAAAATTATCATTAATATGCGTGTTTGGTTTTTGTGTCAATCATGGCGGTGATGCAGCGCCGTAACTAACTATTATAGCACCCGGAACAAACTACCAAATATGCGCCCCCTTCATAAAAATTTCTCTAATACCTATATTTTTTACTATATGGATTTTGGGTGAACTATTAATAAATAAAAATAAACTTTCTCACTATGAATGTACATAAGTTAAATATCTATAATAATAAAAAACCTGTCTGTGTGTGTGTCTGTGGCAGTCATAACTCTTCAGAAAATAAGCATAGGAGCTTAAAAATTTGACAGCAGCTTTAGGTTGATCCTGAGAGTTTCCGTGTCAAAAACAATTCAAATCGGCCCACTGGGGCCGAGAGTCCCTATTGTTAGTCCAAATGTCGGTTTTTTTAAAGATATCTCAGCAACCAATTGACCGATTTGGATGAATTCTCCATTAATATCAGTGTTTTAATGAGGCACGTTTTCGAGCCTAAAATGGATAAAATCGGTCTACGGGTTCAAGGGTCGTAATGTAAGGGTATATCCAAATTTCACGATTTGGAGGGGCCCACATGAAACGGTCGGTCCAAATTTCGGCGATGTCCGTCCGCCCGAACGCATATATCAGGGAAGAACTGGCTGAACCGATTTCAACCAAATTTGGTAGATACATATAATCTTCACATAGATTCATGACCAATATGGCATATTTCGATAGAATCGACCAAGCAGGGGTGCCACAATTGTAAAATAAAACTTTTCGGTAGTTATGCTTTTGGAAGGAATTGGGCAAACCGATTTCAACGAAATTTGATACATAGAATTTTCACATAAATTCATGACCAAAATGACATATTTTGACCCGATTAACGAATGACACAATTGTAAAGTAAACCTTTTCGGTTATTATGAATTTGGAAGGAATTGGCTGAACCGATTTAAACGAAATTTTGTGTGAAGGAGTTGTGCAACATAAAAAAAACAAAATTAAGATTTTTAGGATAGATATAGAAAGCAGGGCTGCCACAATAAAAGTAATAAAAATTTTCTTTTTACAAGTGTTTGTGTTGAACTGTCCGCATTAGTTTTAATCAAATTATATATATATATATATAATTGCATGTTTGGACCGGATCAACTAAACAGGGATGCCACAATTACAAATTAAACTCTTTCAGTAATTAGGAAGGACGTCAACTAAATTTTATATATACGATTTTTACAAAATACCATAATGAAATCAAGATTATTAAAGCGGACCTTATGAGCAGGGTTACCACAATTAAAGGTAAAATAATATTTCATTTACACGTATTTCTAGAGAGCTGCCCGTATGGATTTTAACCAATTATGGTATATATAATTAGACTCTTAATAAAAGCCTTAATCTGTTGGTTGGTTTGTTGGTTGGAACGCTATTTGGGATTTCCCATAAGAGGGATCTTAAATTTCTTCCACACTTGCAGACTTATTTTCTTTTCCAAATATAAATTAGAAGCAATTGACGCACGACCTTCGAATAAGAACCATTTTAAAGGAAATTAAATGAAGATTCTTATCGTTGATTTTTGTTTTCGAATCAAATTCGCTCACATTAAGCTCAAATATTCGAAAATTTGTCAAAATTTTGCATTTTTATTGAAACGTTTCCTGGGCGATCAATAGCATTGTTGGTTGGAACGCTATATGGGATTTCCCATACGAGGGATCTAAAATATACCTCTTTCACACTTGCAGACTTATTTTCTTTTCCAAAATTAAATTAGAAGCAATTGACGCACGACCTTCGAATAAGAACCATTTTAAAGGATATTAAACGAAGATTCTTTTTCTTATCGTCGATTTATGTTTTGCTCACATTAAGCTAAAATATTCGAAAATTTGTCAAAATTTTGCATTTTTATTGAAACGTTCCCTTGCCGATCAACAACATTGTTGTTCATACCGAAAATCAACATGTCTGGTGAGTTCATAATAGCTAATTTTTTCAGATTAAAACGTTAAAGTTGTTGTTAACTTATTGTGAGTTGAAATCTGACTACATTTTAATACTAACAAATATAATAATGCTTTAGATTTAATTCACTTCCTTCCAATATAGTTGAATATATTAAGTTCCAATTTTCCCGTCGAATTTCAACTGACAATTACGCTAGTCTTCATATAAATAAATAACCCTAATAGTAGATTTCAACCGGGTCGACTAAACAGGGTTACCACAATATCAAGATTAGAATTTTTCTGTAAATATGAATTTCGAAGGTATCGGCTGAACCGATTTCGTTGTATGACGGGATAGAATGGCAAAACGAAATGAATATGTTTAGAACGGATCTAAAAAGCAGAGGTACCACAATATAAGGAAAAATAATTTTCTGATTTCAAAGCAAATACATTAATATTCGATTATACTACGGCAAATTTGACGAAAAGCCTTCTGCTTGAAGATATCTCATCAACCAATTGACCAATTTTGATGAATCCTCCCTCTATATCAATGTTTTCGAGCCTAAAACGAACAAAATCGGTCTACAGGGTCGAAAGGTCATAATGTGAGAGCCGGTGCAAATTTATTTTTTAAATATATCTCGGCAAATATTGGACCGATTTCGTTGAAACCTTCACTAATATCAATGTTTTGGCGAGTTGCATTTTCGAACCGTAAATAAAAGGTGCGAACGAGTTATACCTTTTCTTAACCATCGAGTGATTATCAGAAATTTATCCTTCTTTCATATTTTTTTTTATAAGTTCCTAATATTCCGAATGGATCTTCTAGATCGGACATATCAAACTCGAAGCGATGGATGTTATAGAATTGGAATGAAAATTATTTAATGAGGGCCACATTTGGCAAAATAGACTTAATTTTTGCCATTAAAAGCAATAATTTATAAAATACGTTCTATTATACCTCAATAACTATTTAAAAAATCTCGTCTCCTTTTAAAAAAATAAAATATTTATATAAAATATCGAACGATTTATTTAAGACAAAACTTGGCATTCGGGTCGCAGTACGGCAGAGAAAGGGCCCCTAGTACATAATTAAAAACAATTGCATACAGAATTTAAATACAAAAAGTATTAATATTTGAATATTAAAGAGTTATTTGACGTGATTTTAATGCTGAAATCTCATCAATACCATCATCGAAATTTGTTTACTCTATGCGTAATGTCTGGAACCAGTATTGTGGTGAAATCGCCCCCGTCCTTGTGCCATGCAGTCTCGCACAATTTGCCATCGACAATTTTTGCGCCCTTCTTTAGTTGCGCCCTTCTTTAGTTGCGCCCGGGGCAGACGCCCCGCCCTAGTTACGACACGGCAGTAATATTCCAGATTTTTGAGCGAGCTTCACGTAGTTCTTTTGAAGCGGCATTCGCACGGGGCGAAAGCCGTGTGGCATAACCGTTCAGTCGCTCATTAATATTAAAGATTTATGCAACGGGAGGAATACTAAGGTTATACAAAGCATGCGTACGTTTATATACGTGCGTGAGTGAGAGAAATGAAATGAATCTTTTGAAAACTTTAGGACGGGAAAAAAGATCCAAATATATTTTTGTCTAATTTTACTTCGATCGATTTTTCTCACAACTGAGAATACAACGCATGGGTTGAGATTCAAGAATAAGCAACCGAAAAGAAAGAAATTAATAAAAGTACTCATATTAGGTGTCTCCAATTACCACAACAAGGTTATGAAAAGCCAGCTGCGCATTTCGGCTGCAATGCAGCCTTGACAAGTGGTAATGCACCGAAAGTTCTTTTAGAGTCTACATTTGGTGAATTATCACAGAAGACGGACGCGTTGTAGCCGAAATGTGAATCTGGTTCATTATAGGTTGTGGCTATTGGAGATTCCAGAGATAAGTAGGTTTTTTATTTTCAAGTGCTTATTCTTGAAAATGTTCAGCCATAAGACGAGCCCGATAATTCTCTGGTGGATATGGGTTAAGGATAATCTATAACTTTATTTTTATTTTAAGAATCCTGTGTCATGCAGCTCACGAACGACTTTCGTTTTCATCGGAGGTGAGAGAGGCTGCCAAGATGGTGGCCCGGTGAGATTCTTTCGCACCCTCCCTCCCTTCCTACTCCTCTTCTCTTTAGCCCTCTCTCTCTCCCTCTCTGTCTCTCCCTCTCTCTCTCTCCCACCCTCTCACTCTCTCCCTCCCTCCCTCTCTCTCTCCCACCCTCTCACTCTCTCTCTCCCTCCCTCTCTCAATTTCTCGCCTGCCTCATGCGGTTCCACTCGTCTTGACTTGTTTTTAGACGCACTTGAACTCAAACGCGCGCCTCTATATATCTCTCTTAGAAGATTTCCATTGGCGGCAGGCGGCCTTGCTCTGTTTCACCTGTCACGTTCTTCCTATTTCCCCCTTGTAGGCTTCCGCGTGCTTCGAGGTGCGTGCGCGGCCCGGACCTAGACTGGCACCGAGGTGCGCCTGCGTCGTTCGACTGTCTTTCGATGGAGCGAAATGCGAAAAAAAACTTCCTAGCGGTTGAAGGCCATGCGCTGTGGAGTTGAGGAGTATCTTCGAAACTCAAAAGTTTAAGCTCTTGAGGGACGTAGAGCGAGTTTGAAATGATTCTGCTTATGAACTTTCTAGCCGTTGATGTTTTAAACCGGATTCCACTTCAGTATTCGCAATATTTTTAGAAATTATTTTTAAAATCTTAACGTGGAAGAATATAGAATGAATAATTATACTCCATCATAAAATTATTAACCTGATTTTGATCCCATAAACTTTAAATAGATCACTCTTTATACCTGATTTATTAGGGCAATTGGATTCTCTCTTATTTTTCCTGACGAAGTTGCAATTAGTTGCAATTGCTATCTCATAAAAACCTAGAGGGAGATTGATGTTCCAATTATATTACGTTTCCGTCTCCTTATCTGAGAGGGCGTGCTTAAGATCTTCGGCATTGTTACGGCATGCGCGCATTCAGTGGCTCCAGCAATCGCGTAACCGCGTCCGTTGTCCGTGATTAATTGATAGTCCCCGCACGGGACTCGTGTCTCATTATGTCGACGGCGACGGCCATCTGACGCAGTTGCTGGTGCTGCCACTTAGGAGCGCAGGCATCCACTCCTCGCGTTAGTCGAAGCGAGAGTGATGACTGACGCATGATGATGATGACGCAGTTGCTCAGCTGGAGAGAGAGAGCGTTGCCGTCGAATTCTGTCCATTCGCAAAAGAGAACACGCGATGCATTCAAATTAACGCTAGTTTGCCCGGAATGTCTCTCTGCCCGTTATTCAAATTAAATTCAGCGGTTTCGATGTTGCCGTCGAGCCTAATAAATAAATAAATAAATCTTATCGAAAGATACTTTTCGACAATTTCTCAACATTCGTACAATATTGTTTAAAAAGAGACACTTATAGTTTCCTCTTGGTATCTGTCTGACCGACTGTTCGACTGTCTGTCCGTGCGCAAGCTTAAATTGAAATTGTGACGAAACGGTAAAGGATAGAGAGCTGACACTTGGAAGGTAGATTTCTGTACTGCTGTCATTTGTTTTTCTTTAGATTTGGGGTTTGAAAAATATACAGGTTCAGATTGGAGCTCATTTAAAAATTTTGTTTTTAAAAAATAATTTCGAAGGTAAAAAAAGATGGAAAGCTGAAGTTTTGTGCGTAAATTTCCGCATTAATCCACTTATTCTTGAGAAGTTTGGGAAACAACCAACAAGAAAGTCATTTATTTTGAACTTAGAAAATTTCTTACACGGTTTTATTAATTGTTATCAACGAAAACTCTTTCAGTAGCAACTGAAACAAACGACCTACTGCAAATACGATAATAATTAATTTGATTTCATTTCTTGTGCAAACAGAACACAGCAAATGAAAGGAAATGGATTATCTACGACGGAGAAATGAAAGTAAATACGTTAATTTTCCTTTCCTTTTTATGTGAAATATATGTTTATGTAGAATGATGATGCGCAATACTTAGTTATTAAGCCTCTCTCATTTTAAACACTAACCTCACCTTCGCGTGATATTTCCCGTTATTAAAAAACGATACTCTATTAGCTGAATATTTGGCGGTAGAATTACATGAAAAAAACGCGTTAATGTTATCCATATTCAAGAATAACATTCTACTTGTTAGTGGCTAATTTACTTAAAGGAAGTGTAAATTACCTTTAGAAATAATAATTCACTTGAAAATTTTTATCTTGAAATTCGTTCTGTATATTTTATAGGTATTCCATGGCGTACCGAAGGCGAGGATTCTGCGGTTTGGAACAACTCCTCCTCCCCCTTAAATCGGGCGACTATACACGCAGAAGCAATGTACCTACTGCTGGACGTGGCTCAGATATAGTTAAAACTAGTTGACACAGTTGCAGATAACTTGCACTGTTCACACGATGCTAAACAATAAGATTAGGTTATAATAATAACTTATTTGCCATAGACAATTTTACATTTTATGGGCATCGTCAATTGGTCACTACAATATTACATATTACATTACATTACGTATATATTACAAACAAAACACAGCTTATCATATTGAGGTTAATCACATTTTCCTCTTTGCATATACCCTTCAATGGAATAATATATTGACTCTATAAAGAATTCTTTCAAATCCCTTTGGAACTTCTTTGTACTCTCAACCGATGCTCTCATTTTCTTTGGAAGCTTATTAAACAGCATTTTTCCAGCAAGTTCAGGGCACTTTTAGACAGAGTCTACATTGCTCTATATTTAATATATCCTTGTTTCTATTGTTATAATCATGCAGATATCCACTTTTTACCTCAAGTACATTTTATTTACATTCATGTAAGATTGCGTTATACATACAAAGAGAGGGAACAGTCATAACCCTAAGTTGCTTAAAATATTTTCTGCGTGAATCTGTTTCCTTGATTTTAGTAATTATTCTAATTGCCCTTTTTGGAGTGTAAATACTCTTTTAAAATTACACAGTGTTTCAGCTCATCCTCCTTTTTCCTTAACACTGATCATGAATCTCCTTCGCGAATTCCTATATGAATCAAACATCAAAATTGAGAAAACAACACGAAAAACACGTAAGAGTTGCATAAAATCATGCATAGTAATTTTATAGATCATATAACTTAAATTAATGTGGTTTTTATTTCCTTTTTTCAAATTAGTAGCTCTCGATCAATGATATTGTTATATCCAAAGCTCTAAAGCAGATAGAGAACCTCGAACAGGTCACTGCATACAAATTTTATGGTCGTAATGACTTATTTAAACGGAAACCTTTTGTCAGTCACTCTGTTGGTCATCCTCTATCGTTTTATCAGTTTCAGTTGTAAAGCTTCGAATTTTTTAAAATTTTCATTTTAAAGTCCGTTAGTGCGCAATGCCGTTGTTTATTATAGGTTTTCCGCAGCCACTTCAAGTACCTAATGATGACTCTTTAAAACATATTCATATAAATATTTGGTACGGAATAAAATTCTTTTTCTCAAAAGTATTTACAAATTTCAAAATAAGCGTCAGGCACAAATTAGATATTTAAAAAAATCGTTTTCGAAAACTCTAGCTTATGTCGTATTATAGCGCATTTAATATCGCCCGGCTTTTGTGTTGAATGCTTTATGGAATATCAGACTCTCTGAAACCGCGTATTAGTCGACGAGAAAAGATAAGCGTATGATATTTCCTAGTCTGATAAGTTTCGTTAAAATAGGAAAGTGACGCTTGGAAAGACTTCTTCTACTGATCTCTTTGAGTGGAGCGAGAACGCATCAGAAATGAAGAAAACGCCTTCGTTTTGCCATTTCAAAACACAGAAAGTCTGATTTATTGTGAGTCGTAGTTTCATCCTGATATGCTTGCTCTGGATTGAAACATTTTCGGCGTGCACATGTCAATACGATTGAATGGATACAAAGATTTGCCGATTCATCCCAAACGGTTTGACTAATTCCAAAGGTTGTTTACCCATTTAATCGAGTTGAATTAAAAATATATATTTCATTCGGAATCCGTATAAATAGAATCCTCCATCAGCAATCTTCGACGCGAAATGATACGCTAACCTGATATCCCCTGACACGTAATTATGACGCTTGATTTTGTTGGAGGCCATTTTGAACAGAAAAGGAAAACTGGAAGCTGATTTAGATTTTTAACTTAATTTTAATGCATTACCGATCGCTAAAAATCAAAGTCGCTAAAATCGAATATGAAGAACAGAATGAATTTATTATCCTTCGAAAGATCACGGAAAGTGAACACGCCCTCAGAATCAGTGTCTCAGTAGAAATTTTAACTAATATTAGAAATGCATTCGATATATTATCTCCTTACACAATCGCCCATCGGAAGAGAATTAATTAGTTGACTCTTAAATATCCTTTGGAAAGTGAGTTCGCGTAATAGTTTCGCATTCTTTTGACGGCCTTATAAACACACGATCGAGTTACGCAATCTATCACTCTTCTAGAGAAACTCGGCCGATGGAAGAGGAAGGGAGAGAGGGAGGGAGGAAGGAAGGGAAAAGGGAGGGAGGGGAGGGAGAGATAGGGAGGGTGAGTGGATTATATTAGATGTGGTCCTTATTTGGGCGAGATTGAGACTAGGAAGTCTCATCTTCCACCTAACTCCGTGGCATGGTACAAATATAATAATACATTCTAGAATTAAAAATAATATTATAATAATACAATAACTGTAAAAAGATATAATTGTGCGGGAAAAATTTAAAAAAACCACTGCAGGAAAACACCCACATAGAAGGGGGTTGTGGAAAACCTGCGAATCTTACTAAGGTTCACTAAAAAAATCATCATATACTATACTAAGATAGGGAGGGAGATTGGAGGGAGAGTGGAGAAAGAGAGAGATACCACGGCGGCGATGGCCGGCAAGATTCCCTTTTGGCGTCGCCCTCAATGTCACTCTGACGTTCGTAAATCGGCGGCGTCGCCGTGCCAACGCAGAGGGACGGTCGCTGTGATACGACCCTTTCGCCATTTGCGTGTCCCGAGTACTGTGATAGGTTTGGCTGGCGCTGTTCTACTTCGGTGCAATATACGTTCCACTTCTTCAGATGCAGATGGCGGACCGTCTGTAGCGATTTGAAATTCCTTCGGTGTAAAGACAGGCCGAGAGAGTTTAAAGGCGAAACGCTTTCCCCAATTGTGGAAGAGATATGTCATTACCAATTATTTGAACTAGTATATTTCCTGGTTCATTGCACTCGCTAATCTTCTCACTAATGTTGCTTATTTTTTCATTCAATTTCGGTTCACGTCATGGCGCCATCCTATGTCTTGACACCGATCTAAAATATCGCCCGGCCCCGTTTGTATGGTTTGAGGAGACCGTGCAAAGTCAACGTTCCGCCCTTCGGCCCCCTTGGTGCTCTTCTTTAAGAGTAGGCTAATGCCGGCACCGGGTTTCCCTCCTCCCTTGTGAGTACGTTCGCTGTGGAAGGAGCTATGATTATCATAATCTAAGAGGTTCATTAGCCAAAAATACACACACACACACCGATCTAAAATATATTATCTCAGTAATTACAATTTCTTCTATCGAAGAGATAAACAGGCGTTATTTCGGATTCTTCTTAAAGGTGACACTATTTCGTGTTAGTGTCTGCTAGTTCCCATTCTATATTTTCGGTGGTACCGAGTATGCATCGCGCCAAAGGTTCTGCGTTTTCTGGATAGCATTTGCATACTTTTTGCACGTTTTACCCTTTCCATCTCTCTCTCTCTCTCTTATTATCTCTCTCCTACTTATTCTAATTCTCTCTCCCACACCGCTTTGTCAAATTTCACGTGGAAACGATTGGTCTGTATAATCGACCTACTGAAGATGGAATCCTTGTTTCCGAAATGCGCAATTCGGCATTTTTACCTTCTCCATGCGTAGTATAGAAGAAAATACTCAATGTTTTCGTGAAAAAAATCGATTTTGAGATTTCAACGGAAATACATGTTTTAAGGTCACCTGAACACGTTTTGGCTATTTTCTCGATGTCTCTGTGTGAGATAGGAAATTTGTGGGTGCTCTAACTATTAATCAAATCAACGCGAAATTTTATATTTGGAATTTCTATTAAACGGACAAAAGTTGATTATTTTTTGGTTAAAATCGGTCTACCCTTGCCACTTACCCGTTCCTGTCAAACATTTACTTTAATACTTGATCAATGTAAAGCATTTTAGATTTAAAGTTGTAGAAAATGTATTTTTCTACAACTTTTGATCAAAACATTGTTTGAGAGATATTTTAAAAACAATATTTTTAAGCTACCACCACCACACCACCTAGAGGCGACTTAAGTAAACACTTGTTTACTCTTAGTTACGTCTTAGTAAAGTTTATTCGTAATTGTTGGAGCTTCGTGGTTACATCCAATATCAGAAGGTTACAGTATAAGTTTATGTTGTCCTTTGTAAGGCCTTGGAAATATTCTCGCAGCTTCTTAAAATATTTATTATCATTTAATGTATTTGGAATTTTTAAAAATAATACAGTTATGGAGAAAATCATTTGGTGGCCACATCAGATTTTTAAAAAATGATGTACACGTGTGTGGATGATTGATTTTGTGTTTCGTGCGTGTGTGAGAAAATGTTTCCTGGCGAGCAGTAGTTTCCCCTAAACCGGGAGAGTGTGTAAGAGAGCGTGCAGTGATTTCTCCTAAGTCGGCGTGTGGTTACTTCTATTTTATTATTTTTGCTAGTAGCCCGTTGCAGCTACGCTTGGAATTAATTTGTATTAATCTTAGCACATCATTCTAGTGGTACCCGCGAAAAATTTTGTTAAGTCGGTCAGAAGCCCGCGCGTTGAAAAATTACCTTACAGAGGAAAATAATGATACATAGTCTACCCCTTGACCTTTTGTTAATTTTCTGCGATTTTACAGCAATGTATTATAATAATGCCGTGGTCACAATGTCACAGTTACTCAATGTTAGTCATACATCTCGGTGTATTCAAAAGGGGGTAATATTTTAAAACCTGCCTTATCTTAGTTCCGATTCATAAATAAAGTGTGCAACGAAGCACACTTTATTTGTGAATTGTTACCAACAATATTTTTGTACTTCAAAGTGTGTTATTTTTCATTTATTAATGATAGCTCATATTCTCCTTATCATCAAATTGCAAACTAACGCGTAGGCCTATTTGCGTTAATAAACATTAACTACGTAGAATATAATGATTTTACTTACGAAAAAGGTTATATTCCAGTATTGAAATAAAGAAAAATAGTTTTTCTTTTAATCAATCGTTTAAAACGTCCTCAATCCACACGCAGTTTACTGAATAATAATTATCTGCTATTATTTACGTTGCAATCTATTACGTTTGACGTTGCTACAACAATAATTTCGATGCTTCATAAAAAGCGCGAAGCAAATAACGTAATTCTTTCGTCTATTTGACTGACTGAATCGGAGGCAACAATGCGGGTCGCCACGGCAACACCCGAAAGAGTACGAAAAAGCCACAAAATGTCGAAAGGAAATGCGTATTTCTGCAAAGTTCCTCCGTGTAACATCAAAACATCGCAAGAATAATATTTTATAGTTTTAGCCGTCGAATAAAGCAGAAACGGAGAAAATTGGTTGATATTTACGCATTTTGATGAATGAAAGAAATAATCTTGCACCTTGAAAAATCGAAAATCCCGTGTAAACTTATGGGAAAATATAATCGTCTCCCGGAGTCGAATCCGGGACTTTTTCCGGGATGTTTTATTATTATAGGTATCATCTCAAGGGGGTTTAACGATTGTGAAAGTTTCAGATCTTAATTCCATTGTGAAATGTCTAAAAGTTCCGTGATAAACAGACAGACAGACGGACACCTAAGAATTATTATATAAGGATGTTTATTAGGAGGTTTATTGTCACTGAATCGTTTCGTTGTGTTCGCGCTCATTTACGCATGCAGCGATACTAAAATATGTAATGTAATTGTGAAAATTTAGGTTAAAAATCAAAGAGGAAACAGCGAAAAAATCGTGAAATGTCCGTCCATATGTAATTCTCATTTGGTTCTCTATATTGTAGTATCGTAATAAGAAAGACTATTGGCATCCAAAGCTCGCAATTTTACAACAGAAGATTTCAAATAAGAGAGAATTTAAACGAATTTTTACATGGTTCAAATTCAATTTTCTGCATTGTAATTGTATAGAAGAGACAAGCTTTACGTGGACAAAGATGAAATCGTCGATTGTAAGAAGCATAGAAAAACATAAGACTTCAATGAAGACCACAAATCCGCCAATTTGTGGAGTAAGACGGAAATGAACGCAGAAGAACTCGAGGACGACGTAAATTACATCTGTCTAAGTCTTCTCGGTATGATTCGGTAAATATATAGGTTTTTCTCATTCGGAATGTCCTCAAATTCTTGGTTGGCAGGAGGCAGTCACATAAACAACACAAATAGCGCAATCAAGGCTACTTTTAAACCTGGATCGAAGCAGTTCTACATTCTTCCGGTCGCGGGCAAAGTTCGAGCGGCCGTCAGGAGAACACAAGTGGAGCCTTTCACTATTTTTATGACGCAACATTACGGAGCGTTCGCCGTTAAAAGAACACCTCTCGCATTGCCGAAAAATTGCCTTTCACCGCCATCTCTCCTTCCGGTCGCTCTCTTTATAACCGCACGAGGAACCATTCCATTCAGCCAGTCGAGCAGACGCAGCCTCGTGGATCGGCCGCAGCCTTTGCGGTGGTCGCGTGGAAGAGGAGTCAGCAGAGGGGTCTTCCGTGTGACGAGCGGGAGGAAGAGAGCGCTCCGATTCGGATCCGGTAGTGGAGTGTGCGCCGCGCGTTGAAATCTCCGCGTTCTCGGGGGACGAATTCCTATCATCGAAAGGGAGAGCTAGCCGCACCCGAAGGCACTCACGGTGGATCGTATTTGCAGAAATGTGACTCGTTGGAACCGCGGGCAGCGGAAAATTACGCGAATGGGAACTACAAAACCCTCGCACTAGTAAGAACGAACTCAAATGAAATTGCACTTATGAAAAACGCTATGGTTCAATATTATTGCTTCTCATGGAATATTTTTCCTCAACGCCAACAGCTGTAGCTGCCAGCTTGAATTGCTGTGCTTTGACTATTATCGCACAGATCAAAATCCAAACTTTCAGCTGTGAGAAACACTCCGCGCGATTTGATCAATTCTTATTTTATTTAAAGATGAATAGTTAAGCGTCTCATTTCCTTGTCAACGATATTTCATAATAAACTCACGTGGATTGTCCGGCAATCCTCCGTATGTATGTGGCAAAGGTTGACAAGCACGCAGTCTGTTACTGAACGATTATTAATGCAACATTCTCGCTGGTATGAATGTTCAAAACGACTCTATTTCGTGTGCAGCGATGCGATTGGGATGTTTTCATGATCATCTGACTTAACTCTAATAAAATATTTACTGGGTACAAACTCTCACTTTAATATAAACAAATTGTACGTAATAATGGGACTTTCCGCAAGTAAAGCCTAAAGCATTAATGACACAACTTTTGACGGTACTTTGTTCAATGTGGAGACATTTGAAAATTAGATCGCGAACCTTTGAGGTTCTGCGTAGCGATCGGCTAGATTTAGACTCACAAATTGCGGACAGACAAAACCGCTGCACGCGATATTTTCTATGTAATCGATATAAATAAATGACGAAGGGCTCCGGGGGCCAATGTGGATTAAGGATTGTCTGCAACGTCGAACGTCATTTTCCAGATGAATACGATTTGAACCATGAGCCGGAAACCTCATGCCGAGCCCCCCATCGAAAGTAAAGTGATTGAGGGGCCCGAGTGGCTTGTTAATTTTAATTTTTTAGCCTTATACCTTATCTACGGTCGATTTTATGGTCATAATTATTACTAGGGGCCTGCTGCAGTACTTCCTGAAACATATATGGAACCTTGCGTGAAGTGGCCATATGCGCTAGGGCCTCGGACAAAGAATTGTGACACAGGGTGTTATTTGTTGAACCACTATCATTGCCCCTCTCGAAATAATCATATAGCTAAAAACCGGTTCCGTAACCAAAAACACATACCTACGTGATTTAGACTAACATTTGCGGGTACACAATATTTTATGTTTTGTTCACTATTACTGATGGTACAGAAAATCGAATGTTCTGTGGTTTGTTTAATATTAAGTAATCACTATAAATGCACCGGCTACTCGTCAAATATCGCTTAATTATAGAAAGAAATTTATCATAAGCATTATCACTATAGTAGTTTGCTTTAAACTGCCCAATAAAATTTGCAAACAAAACGATATTTACAATGTAAGCGTGAAATGTTAAGTTGTCCATTATTAAAATGCATTAGAGTCGTTTCTGACTTAAAGTTTATTTACTACGTGATTCATATGTTTTATATTTACACGAAACTTTTCACATACATTTTCAAACGGTTTTTGTGCTTGATGCGTTTGTTTCAGTGTAAGATTAGTGCAAATGTACTTGAAAGCTGAGGAAAGCAAGGGGAAACTACCTCATTATATTTCCCATGATAGGCTGAAAATCTGCAAATACCTCTATGGATCTCTCTGGGGTAAAAATCAACAAACAAACAATGAGCAACCTCCTTTTTGAAATGTCGAAAAACCGGAGAAAATCGAATATAAACTTAAAATATGAGCAAACACGAATTAAAGAACAGAATCGACGGTAAAAATAAGTATCTTCATTTCTTTCTGCGTGAAATGGTATAAATCTAGAGTCAAAGTAAGATATTTTAATGTGTTGAAGACTAAAGGTCTACTCATCGTATTCTAGCCGATTACGTGCTGATCAAATGCAAAAACGAAAACTATCCTGGTATCGAACCCATGCCTTTTGAGTGGACAACTACCAACTTAAAACCTGCAAGAGTATTTAGGCGAAAGATTCGTCGAAATCGAATCGATCGTTCTCGATTTATTTTCGTTAATGCCGGGAGGTGACGTCACTCGAGGCTTCGGACGCAGGCAAGGACGCAGGCAGAGACACAGCGGTTATAATATACTAACAAAACCGTGCGAGAAATTCGCAAAAAATTAATGATTGTGTCAGCGTTATTGATTACATCTTTATATTTAAAAAATATGAGATAGAAGAATATTTATTCATTTGTAAATACAAACAAAAGCCTCCTTTTTTCCCCATTAACGTCTATTACTCGTTCGATAAAATATTTCTTCATAATTTTTTTTCTGTTAGCACTTAAAATTATCAGTCCACTAAGTCTATCCTCAGCCCTTTTAAAGTCTAGTTTTCACTTTGAGGAAGTATTTAAATAATTACTTGACGGTACACGCTGTTGCAGGTTAAAGTAGCGCAATTTACGTTGCTGATTTTAAAGCCTGGTAAAAATGTATATTTATCTAATACTACTTCGCTTGGAATATTAAAGCGGCACAGTATTTTGTTGAAGGTTCAAATGACATAACTAAAAAAGAAGTCCGAGAACGAAATAAAACAGATACCGGAGGCCGTCTGAAAAGAATCTAAAATAGTAATATATCATCATACTTTACCTTTCGTTTATAATACTTCCTTGTAAACAATATTTGTTGTTTTTCCTCCAGGTGCCAGGATGGTTAAGTTACGTGGGCTAAAATCTTAAATAAAATTCTAACCTGGATTTATTCCTCAACTTTGGCGCAAATGTAACACTCAACAGGACTGGTGCATTTTGGGGGTTACCACTTTTTTTTTAGATCCAAAATTTTCTGCCTGCAATACACACGGGTGAACCATACAATCAAATTTATCTGCAATTAATTAAGCTGCAATCTATTACGTTTGACGTTGCTACAAGAATAATTTCGATGCTTCATAAAAAGCGCGAAACGAATAACGTAATTCTTTCGTTATTTGAAGGTTTAATAGACGCTAATTCAATCGGAGGCAACACCCGAAAAGAGTACGAAAAAGCGATAAAATTTCGAAAAGAAATACGTATTTCTGCAAAGTTCCTCCGTGTAACATCAAAACATCGCAAGAATAAGATGTTATAGTTTTAGCCGTCGAATAAAGCAAAAATGGAGAAAATTGGTCGATATTTACGCATTTTGATGAATTTAAGAAAAAATCTTGCACCTTGAAAAATCGAAAATCCCGTGTAAACTTATTGGAAAATATAATCGTCTCCCGGAGTCGAATCCGGGACTTTTTCCTGGATGTTTGATTTTTCTAGAGACCACCTCATGAGGGTTTAACGACTGTGAAAATTTCAGCTCGTCAGGCTTAATAGATCCGAAGATATTAAGCGAGAAATATTTGAAGGAAACGGCGGACTCCCAGCCAGACAGACAGGTGGAGTTTTATATAGATAGAGATTTCGCTCAGTGAACGTGGAACGTCATTGATATTTTTGCAAGCCATTATGATTTTCTTTGATAAAGAAAATTAATTAATTCCGTCTGTTCATCGTTTTCATCTCCCTTGGGTGTAATTTAAATAACTTTAATATGATATTAAATAGCTTTAGAGGTTTCATAAGTAAAAACCCTCGTTTTTCAAATTACAAAATAATTTCAACATTTCCAGGGAGGGGAAAGTGCACCTCCCCCCTCCCCCCCACTGCTCCCTTCAGCGGACGCGCATGGATTTTTCTTTGTATATCATTTTAGTAAAACTCGGCTCTCGTATATATCTATTTCGATCTCGAATATGTCAACATTCTATTTCCAATTTTGATAAACAAGTCACAAAATTGAGTAATACCTTCACTTCTTAACGTAAATACCTTTTAAAATTACCATAAGCAATGTAGTAATTAGATCTGTTCTCGAATATATCTATTTCGGAAAGATTCGTTAATATTCATTAAACGTAAAAACTTTGTTTCAAAATGCTAAATTAAGCGGAAAATGTAAAAACATCTTTGAGAAAATGTCCGTCAATGTTCATGGAATTTGATTAAAAAATCTTTTCGCATAATGTCTTCGTATGGATTGGAGTTAAGTTATTAGTGAGAGGTTGATGGTGCCAGTTGCTTTGGCTCTGTTGCTACGCATTGTTAACATATTTGGCAGTGAATTGCCAAGCACACAAAGTTAATTTCGGGGCAAAGAGCGTAGTGATACCAAACGTATATACGTATATGAGAAAATTTGTGCAATGTATATTGCGCCGGTTATTATTGTAGTGCTTAATGGTGTGCAATATTTCTTGTCTTTCCATCTTTTGCCCAAATAAATAAATTTTTCCTGCATCCTTTACCGATAAATTTGGCGACTGCATTTTTTATCAAACAATCATAATAAACAATAGATGAAATAATTTTAAAATATAGTTATTTCACTCGTATTAAGTTCCAGTGGAAGAAACTGCATGATACTATGTGGTCATGAATCACAAAAACATTAAAAACTTGGGCAGGAATTGCAACCGGTGGAAACACGTTTGAAGATACATATATTCGAATTTAGCTTAACCATACGTTATTCCATTCAAAGACTGATTTTATTGGTCTAATTTGTCACGTGAATACTTTAAAGTTAAACCTACAAAACACATTGAGTTCCCGGACTTTGAAACCGAATTCGTCGATAAAAAGTGTTGGTATGACATGGAAAAATGTTATTGTCATCTAATAAGCATAATTGGCTTAATTGATGTATACAAATGTTCAGTTGAAAGGAAAGCAAAACGTACATGTAGATGTTCAAGGGAGGAAGAGTTAACGATTATAAATGTTGGTCTAAATTAAAGAATTGTCATTCCCTTAATCCTATAAGGGAAAGTCCTAAGACCCGCACTTCCGCACGCTCCACGTCCAATTAACGATACCCGGACTCCGGTGTCTATCAAAAATATCCAGCTCTGCCCAAACACCCTGCCATCCGCCACCAAGTCTCGCTCCTCCTCCGTCGACTCAACACGAGGGAGGAACACACTCACAAGGGTCCGGGTTGGGCGGTTTCTCCGGACCCGGCGTCATTTAACCCATTACTGCCCAAAACTTTTTTTGCAAATTTTATGGAATTTTTTGTAATACATCTTTGTAAAAAGGCACAAATAAAATAAGGAAAACATTTTTCAAAATTTTTACAATGAGAAATCCTGATGCAATGAAAACTATTCTGTTGATTTTAAATTGTTTCATAATTTAAATGGGATGGGAAGGGAAGGGGTGAAATAGAGAAGAGAATATAATATCGTATTTTATACCGTGAAATGAATAAACAAGAGAAATGGAAAGCTTTTTCTATGGCGATTTTATATCATGATTCTATTATTTTAATGTTAATAAATTTGTTTTTTATTATGATTCTTGAATAATAAATTATATCTGTAAAAATTAATGTTTTCGTGCTTTTTACCTATCTCTTTTCACCCTTACAACCAATTTGAAAGTCACGCTGTAATGGGCGGACTATTTTACTATTATTTATTGCTCTTATATCTTAGTTATCCTTATTTTATTTGATTGAGAACTCTATATCACTAGTTTTTACTTTCGTTATGCGAGTCTTAACGCGGTCCGCCTAAGGGAACTTTTCGGAACGCATTTTGCAAATTCCCGTTTTAAAATATGTATTCTTCTTTCCAATCCCTCGCGCACACATCCTCGGAAGCACATCCCCACATTATCAATTGTTATGAAGCTTTGAGAGTTATTATCATCATTTCTATAAGCGCAGTTAAAACGATTCGAGCTCTCCCATCCCCTTCACGGCCCACGGCCCCGATTCTACCTCCGCCTCCGCGATTGTGGCGCCTCTGGGGGACAAAGTAAGCGCCGATGACGGGCACCTAACCGGTTGTGTGCTAATACAATGCGCCTTGATATGCATGCGTATCGTGAAATGACGCATACTGCATAGTATAGTAAGTAATCACCGTCGGCATGGTATAGGAAAAAGAGCTAGATTAATATGGACGAGCTTATATGTAATGTAAAAAGATATTTAGAAAATGCGCTGTCGAGGCAATAAAAAAGATTTCGAAATGTCCAGTATATATGCCCATGGCGACATCAGGGAAATCACTACAAACATAGGCAAGGTAGGTAGGTATCATATCAGAACGCCACATCCAAAGAATCTGATGCTATTGGAATAAAAGTCGAAGACTCGGAACTCCTGGATTGATCATACAATAATTAAATTTAGCTGAGATTCGACACTGCGTTTATACGACAGTTACAAAAGCAGCAATGACCAAGATTATCGTCTTATATATTTTGGGAACAATATTACTGATGAAAGGTATGTGAAGGTGTAACATTTCAAATAAAGTAATTTATCAACGTTAAATCTTATTTAGCAATACTAAAAAGATTCCTTCTCGCAATAATGCGTGCCAAAGATTTCTTAGATAATATAAATTTCCAAAAAATCACGATTTTTCCTTTTTTCTCCTAAGCATGACGAAATTATGAACATTTTCAACGCATTTTTGAATTATTGTTCGCCATCTTCCGGTTTTTCGAGGTCGCATTTTGGTATGCTACCATGATCCGTTGTCACAAAAACACCACAGTAACCAGTATATTTTTACATGATAAACTATATTGATTTTTTGACTCTGATAACGGAATACTAATGAACCCTTTCATTTTCATATTTCAACTGTTCCTCTGACACTTGGATCGTGTCATTTGGGCAATTCAGATGACCACCATAATTCAGTTGTTGCTAAACTGGTGAGTTGTTTCGACTAATTTTTAATGGGCTAAATCAATGTTATTCGAAGTAATATTTTAGCAGTATAATTCAATGTTATATTTCGATAAAGTTGCTGCGTAAATGCAAAAATATATTTTTTTTAAATTTGACATCAATTTACAATTGCTACATCATGGTCCTCTTCTATAATCAAACTCAAGAGCGTTCATTAGACTTTCTGATGTCACGAAACCCTAATATTTAAAATACTTTTTCCGGAACCCTGCCCAACAGGGCAGCGTATAAATCGTGCCTTTCCGCCTCATCCTCTCAGGAAACCCCCGACAAGCTTTCGCAAAGCTTGAGGGTTCCGCTGAACACGGCTTGAAAACCCATGATCTAGCTCATTTAATCCAAGTGTAGCAAACACTTTCAAAGGCCGATCTGTTATTTGGATGTTTGTAGTGAGCTTTTCCTCGGATTGTCCGAGAGATAATTCTTTTGAAATGCGCAGGTGTTTATCTCAGAACCAACAATATGAGTCCATAAAACAACTTTTTTGAGTCATAAAATTTTGTTTTTGAGTTATGTGTTTTTTAAATTTGTTGGATCGCTTCATTCGGAGACAAACTGACAAAATATCACACATTGTTTCACTGGAATTTTTTTCGTTTATCTGCGAAAATCTGAATCGGCATTATTTATTTTCGACAGGAAATACCTCGTATCCTACCGTTGTGCGTATCCTTACCGAAAAGTAGGGGAAACTGGACTTGGAGACCGCTGCAGGGAGGATGGATGAGTGGCGGAGCCCTTCTGCCGAAGCGACCAGTTGGAATTTAACCTTTAATCTTCCTCCTCTCCCAGACACCGTTAATGCCTCGAATTGGAAGAGATACCGACTTGCTTGCACATTTTATCACTTCAAATCGCCACGGAAATATATGTGTGCCGAACTACTCACGAATAAATACTACTGCAGAGAATATACACCATTCCATCAGTTATTGCGTTATAATATAACCCTCACCAAATGACGTTGTTTATCCATGCATTCCCTTCCTCCGTTCCGAATTCCATTCTAGTTGGCAGAAAGCAACCCCACGGCTGCCGGTCGCCTTTCCGATCGAAATAAAAAAGCAGGTCAAAGCGCCTCGTCTTGTGTCCCCCACACTCACGGGGCGACATATTTTATGTACATTTGCGACTCCTACAGCGAATGAATGCGCCCGTTTTCCTTAGAAGAGGAGCGCCGAAACGTCCCTAATCTCAAGTGCACTGTTATCCGCCCTTTTCCAGGCAGTTAGGCTGGTTTCCAAAGGAAACGGTCATGTCTGTGTGTATGTATGTGTCCCTGCTAACAACTTATTCACCGAGGGACCGATTTTAATGAAACTTGATGTGAGACTCGTGCTGCCAGGTCCCACCTCCGGGATATATTTTATTTGGCGAAGATTGAAGTCCCGGGTTCGATTCCATGAACGTTTTTCCCTATTTGTTTTACGTAGGAAGTCTGAAGTCCATCGTGCAGAGATGTTTTCTTTAATACTTTAAAATATCTTAAAATTGTAAAATCAGAGCGAAATTTGTACTGTTATAAGGGGAAAAATGTAGATTCTAATTCTTATTACCGAATTTTGATTATTGATCGTATTTTCTTGAATTTCTACTAAAACTTATAGGTTTTGCGTTTTAAATCGCATTTTATCGGATTCTTGCTATGGAGACGATCATTACCGAACTCGGCTTGAGCATAGACGAGTGAAAAAATGGGTTTGATTCTTTCCAGTCGACTACCCTTCAGCAATGGGCTGTAGAGCCATACACATATTACTGTACAAACAGTAACATTTATTATATTCGTTTATTTAAAATAATACATGGGAAAAATAATTTCAAAAAGACATTTTGACATTGCTTTTAGTATTTTAAACCTGATAATGCTCTATTAATTTGTTTTCCAATTTTTCTCTATCATTGATAATCTATGAACTACAAGTGGTATTTGTGGTATGAGAATTCCTTGGAATGACTAAGACACGCTGAAACATTTCCTGTCAATATAAGTAATCAATTCGGGACGTCGACTTTGGGAAGGCACCTGCATTAGTCCTGGGTTGGACTTCTTTATTTTTAATTAGCAAAATCGGAGGGGTGGTCTACGGATTTCATCACCGCATACAGATAATGCTGGTTACTTTGGTGTCATATAAAACTGGAGATATTTCAATCTGGTCCTATACTACATTTAACCTCCATCATAAACTAAGCACTGGTGGGTAACTGAAACTCAGAAAACATATTCTAACGACCAGAAATTTTCGTAAATTTAAAAAATCTGATTTGGCCGCCACATGACATTCTCTATAATTGTAATATTTCTAAAAATTCCAAATAGGTTATATAAATATTTCAAGAAACTCCGAGAAAATTTTAGACTTTATAAAGAACAGAAATAAACTCAAACCATAGCCTTCTGATATTGGAAATAGCCACAAAGCTTCAACAATTAAGAAAAGAAAAAGGAGCGTTACTAAGACGTAACTAAGAGTCAATTGTTAACAATAGTCGTCGGTAGGTGGCGTGGCGGTGGCAGCTAAAAATATAAGATATCTCTTAAACAATATGGGAAAATGTTTCAAAAAAGGTTGGAGAAAATTAAATGTTTTTCAACATTTATACCGTGCGTGATATAGAAGACTCTGCTTGCGATTAAGTCATGTTTTTCTGCTAAACGCCACATAAATTTAAAATATAACTATGAGATTTTATGGAGTGAAGTTTATGTCGGTGCTAGTAAACATTCTGCAAAAAAAAACAAATTATTTGTTGGGTGTAGAAACTTTTCTCGGGTACACAACCGGGTCAAAGTTTGATCTAGGATCAACGTTTCGACGGCTGACTCTGCCATCTTCATCAGGATGTCTAAAAACGTGTTTTGTCCGCTATATATACTATACGCTATATATGCTATACTATACGTTGATCCTAGATCAAACTTTGACCCGGTTGTGTACCCGAGAAAAGTTTCTACAATCAATCCACCTGGAAAGCACCAGATCCAATTTATTGGGAGTTTTAATTGTCCCCCTTCCAGTGACCTCCTAGTCTGGATTAAATCCTTCTTAAGTAACAGACATCAGTTTGTGAGTTTTTCTCAAACCTCACTCACTGGTACAGTGACTGCCAATTCCAAACTTTTAAAAATAGAGTTGGGTGTCCCTCAAGGGTCCATTCTTGGACCTCCTTTTTAAAATTTTTATGAATGACCTTCCTAATCATTGTAAACATAGCATCCCCATATTATATGCAGATGACACTTCTTGCATTATAAGTGTGGACAATATCCCAAATTTAATTGAACGTGCAAATGTGGCAGTCATGGAAATGGCTGAATGGTGCACCTCAAATAATCTTCTTTTAAACAATAGCAAAACCTCATACCTGCAATTCCATACTATAAACTCTTCCCCTACTTGCAGCCTACTTCTCTGACTTCACAATTATAGTATACAACACTCAGAACTGACAAAATTTTTGGGGTTGTACATAAATGAAAAATTAGACTGGTCTGATCATATGCAGTCCATAATTAAAAAAATTGCCACAGGGATGTTCATGCTCAGAAAACTGGCACCCATCTTATCTATTGAAACATTAAAAGCTTTGTATTTTGCAAAGGTTCACTCACACATCTCCTATGGAATATTACTTTGGGGAAATTCAAGTCAGTCTGCCAGTCTTCTCTCTCCAGAAACAGGCTGTAAAGGCTATATACAGGGTATCCTATCATACCCCTGGAAAGCCAATATTTAGAGGTCTGAAAATACATACCCTTCCATCTTTGTCTGTGCTTAGTTCTGTAATGTTTGTTAGAACTAATCAAGAGTTATTTTCAAGCAACTCTGACTACCACCACACACGCTCTAAAGACAATGTATACATAAACAGGTATTTGTATTCCTCGTGCCTAAAAGGCCCTCATCACTCTGCCTCAGTCCTCTTCAACAAATTACCTAATAGTATCAAATCAATCTCCTCCGTGAATATATTAAAAAACAAGATAAAGGACTTATTGTATAATAGAGGATACTATAGTATAAGTGAATTTTTGTATGATAGTTTTTAATTTTCTTTTGTTTAATGTGCTTCTGTTTGTATTGTGCTTGTTTCCTATTGACTTATTCCATGTTATGTATTATTGACCTAACGGAATTAAAAAATTTATTATTATTATTACTGTCGTACTTTTCAACTTATGTAGTACCTATCGAGCCACTGAAAAATCTTTGCTCTCTATTAGATATGCAGTATAAAAAGTTACTGACCCATTAAAAAATTCGCTGGTTGAGTTTGTGCAATGTGGTAGAGAAAATATTAAAAATGTTAGAAGCACTGAAAGAATATTTTTCTTTGGAGGAAAATTCCCCAAAAATTTTTGTGAAATTTTTTGAATCACCAGTAAATGAAGCATACTTCCATGCAATGCATAATATTCTAGGTTTATTTAATATAAAAATTCCAAAAATTGAAGTTGCACAAAATAGCGTAATTGAAGTAAAAAATTACGCCCAAGAAACGATTGACATTCCTGCATTACGCAATGACGAAAAATTTATTTTTTGGGTGCCCTTCAGGTTTTATCGGATAATAATATTCAAAAGGACGAAATAGAAACTTTTAAAGAGGAAATTTTTGAGATGTACATTACAACCAGTGAATATCTAAAGAAAATGGATGGAACCCTAACTGAAATTGAAGTATATGGAGTGTATGCTCTTAAAAAGTCCTCCAATTTGGGAAGATGTGCAAAATATGTGTAAATATATTATTGACAAGGGCTCTCCAGTTGACGATAATTTGTTATTTAATCAGTTTTCATTGCTTAAAATTTTGATTACGGAAGAACTGAAAGAAAGGAAAGATGGGTGGCTTAACATATCTTGCTACGGCTGCTGGTCATATTTTTTCAAAATTTGAATTTAAAGAACAGGTCTCAGAATTTGAGAAATTGTGTAGCTTTTTGCTTGCCATTCCAGCACACAATGAAAATGTAGAAAGAATATTTTCGCAAATAGAAATTCAATGGTCCATAGGGGGGGGAGGGTATAAAGCTTAAATATAATTTTAAACAATGTAGCAGATAAAATTTCAATTAATCAGTAAACATATCGTCTACCAGTAAAATCCCACAGAAATAATGTATGATGTACAAATTCACAATTTTGCCAAACATATGACTATCACTTCCACACTTAATCAACTATTAGCAAGGCAAAAACCAAACAGGCTGAATCAATAGTTACAGTTCACCAGAACAAAAGAAAAAGAGTCTATTTATTTCACTTCAGCAGCATTATCACTGAATGGAAGTCAAAAATATTATTAACATTATGAAATTCAAGATCAACAAAACTGACTCTCAGCTGAAAATTAATCGTCATGTCTTAAAAAATTAATTTAGGGTACAATTCAGCGTTATTCATCATTAGGACAAATAAAATAATTTTTTCACTGCCACATATTCTTCAAATATAGATTCTTCCATCCTCTATAATTAGTTGGTAAGTCAGGAGTACACTGTATATGCTTATATTTATGTGTCACGGATGCACATGAACCACGAACAGTTTACATATATAGGTAATCATAATTCAAAATCTTTCTAATATTTTCCATTCTATATATTAACTGATCCTAAGTTATCACTATGCTACCAAGGATGCACAGAGAACTAAACAAATTATGTGACATGACCAAATTATGCAGTACAGCTGATTCACAATAACTGCATTAACTTCTATCAAATCCCGAATCTTACAAAATCCAATTTAATGATAAACTTTGAATAATGAAAAGTATCAAGGCTATATCAGACAGTGGCCCACAAAATGCTAACTTTGATCTAATATTTTCGATTAATATCACATAAAATCATTATCCTATTTTACAGTGAACATTTGGGTATTCATCATCATAAAATTATACTGCAATGGACTTCTGTCAAACAAATAAAAAATTTATTACATTTTCTAGTGATGAAAATATTACTAGCTGAAAATATCAATATTTTGGCTAATTTCAGATTATATAACATAAATTTTGATAATTGTACCATGATAAAAATTATAAAATTTTCTATTATTTTTTATACATAAAATTCCTACTTCTAAATATCTACAACTTTTGCCTGTTCATGCAAAAATCTATTTTGAAAAGACACTATAAATGCTTTAAATTCCAAAAAAAAACTATTTTTCCTGCATGAAGGAGTAGATTAACAGTGCACATTTCCTAGTAAAAACTTAATTATACACCAGTAAGGAAAATAAAAACAAAACCACATTTCTAGATGTTTATATGTCAAGTTTCATTGCTGGGAAATTGGCTATTCCATAATTTTTTAAACTAAAAACTTCTTTTTTTGATGTGCATGTGCATGATAAACATTACAGCCTTAAGTCTTGAAATTTAGAAAGAATCTTGACAAGTCTGCAAAATGTCCAAAAGGAAACCTCGGACACTTTTGTCTAATCTAGGAATCATGTAGTCTTTGGCACTGAAAAGGGTTAAAACCTCACTATACCATTTAAATTGCTTCCACGAACAAGATTATCCCTTAACTCTCAAATTAATGTTTTTAAAACAGTCACACAGAATCAACCACATTAAATCAGTTAATTTGTATCTGAAACACACAGATCTAGCCTAGTCAACTCTTTTAACTACACTAGTTATATAGAAGACCTATTTTCAAGCCATAAAGTGAGCTCCAGTATTAAACTAAACACATAAGCATATACAGTATACTCTTGGATATTCGGGCACACGATACAATGAATTTTCACTATTTTCATTAAAGGTATTTTCCTTATGTTTATTTTATGGTAATGTATTAATTCCCAGAGAAGACATGTCATCTGGGATAATTATTAATGCATGACCTACCAAATTTGTTAATATTATGAAACATATTTCATAGAAAAGTTCAACTCTGAGAGTAGAAACAAATGAAGTCTTGTAAAACGTTAATAGTGAATGCTGTAGGTGGAGTAAAGAGTTCAAATATTTTTCTGCTTCTGTTGCAGGTTGTTTTCTGATTTTAAAAACAAATTTTCAAATTCTGGATTCAAAGATTGGAAAAATCTTTCTATATTATTTTTATTACATATATTACACGCCAAATTATTTTTTATGATAATATGAGTTTTAATTATTTATTATTCTGCCTGCGAATATGTTATGCTATATTACTGTTGAAAAATAAATACTGTAAATTTTTATTTGAAAATATAACTATTATATATTTCAAAGGTTAAAATTTGTGCATATTTTCAGTAAACTGTGTCCAGGTGTCACGTTTCCATGGAATAGCCGTTCTTATTCATTGAAAAAGTGTTAGTATCATTTGGCCACTACATTTACGAGGTAGAAGTTCACTTGAAATTGTAAAATTAAAAGTTTTAAGTCGATAGCATTAATTTTGCTCATGCTAAGTATTACAATTATAAGAAATAATTTATTCAAAAAATATTCACAGGGTAATAGGTGATAAAAGAAAGTTGGGAATAGGAACGATATTCAAGTATTTGACCAAAAAAACAAAATTGGAAAACAGGATAGTCCTATCAAAATCACCCAAGGCAGGTGAAAACTTGCAGACTGGATTGAATAACATTACTGGAACAATAATAAAATTAGATATTGCGGCTTATAAGAGCTTACTTACAAATGAAGAAAAAGTGGATTTTATACAGAATTTGTGAAAAACGGATGATCTTTTTCCATATCCATATATAACTGAAAAAAATGGAAAGAAAAGGAAATTTCAATTGCATTGGTTGCACAGATATGAGTGGCTTGCTTATTGCTTATTATTAACATTATGCATCAGGTACGCAGATAAGGAAATTAGAGTTTGCGAGAAATTTTTACAGTTGGTTCCAGTTACCGACACTAGTGGAAAAGGTTTGGCTTCTACCATTATAGATAGTTTACTAAAATTTGGTATTGATATTTCCAACCTTCGAGGTCAGGGGTATGATGGTGCTGCTTCCATGAGTGGCAAATTTGAAGGTGTTCAGGCACATATACAACAACAGCTCCCACAAGCATTATATGTACATTGCACCTCGCACTGTTTAAATTTAGCCATTGGAAACAGTGCAAATAATCAAGATATAAGAAATTGCTTAGGAATTATTGAAAAATCATACACTTTTTTAACACTCCAAAGCGATTAAACATATTATTAAAAAAATTAGCGAGTGTATTCCCAATTGTAGGCATCTACGATTGAAGCAGATGTGTCCCACTAGATGGATAGAAAGTCATGACTCTGTCATGGTAATGGTAGAACTTTTAGATGCAATTTACTTAGCGCTCGAAGAAATAAGTGATTGGAATGACAAAGACACTTCATGTACAACACAGATTCTTCTGAATGCAATATTCCAAGGAAAATTTTTGGTGTCTTTGTATAGTATACAAAAACTGTACAGTTATAGGCTGCCATTAAGTAGAGTATTGCAAAGTGAAAATATTGACTTAATTTCCGTAATACATCTCGTTGAAGATGTAACATCTGCTCTAAAAAGTGTCTGAGAAAACACTGATACCTTTGCAAATATTTTCAAAGAGGCAACAGATAAAGTAGGAGATTTTGGGGTTGAAATTACATTACCAAGAATATTGAAATATCAAAAAATTAGAAATAATATTCCTACTGAATCAGCGGAAGTTTATTACAGGCGATCTATGTTTATTCCATTTTTGGATTGTCTTGTGACACAATTAGAGACGAGATTCATGGCTCATAAAAGTATTTTTAAATCCTTCGTGTGCCTCCTTCCAAAAGGATGTAGTTCTACATCCACTTTGGCAAAATTTTATTCCCTGGATATTTATGATTCAATCTTAGAGAGTGAACTAAAGCTTTGGCAAAAACGGTATGAAAACAGGATACCTCCTACAAATGTATTAGAAGCATTAATGCAATGCAATCAAAATTTATATCCCAACATTCATTATTTATTTAAAATATTTGCAACTCTGCCGGTATCAACTAGCACAGCAGAGAGAACATTTTCAATGTTAAGAAGAATGAAAACATACTTGCTTAATTCCATGGGACAGGAAAGACTGAATGATATAGCCCTCCTCAACTTGTATAGGGAAATGGAATTGCTCCTCAAAGACATTAGATTAATTACAAAAAAAGACAAGATTAGATATAAAATTGTACTTGTTACCCAATTAAATCATTTTTATTTTGTTTTAGTAAACAAAATCTATAAATATTAATTTCGTTTTGAAAAATCGAAATATTTATATTCAAATTCAATGTTAATCCACATATTTCTATGAGAAACTGAGGAATGTTATGCTCTACTAAATAACAGTTTAATAAATTTGTAACCAACATTGTTTTTCATTTTAAATGTTTTTATTAATGCCTATATGCAGAGGTGGATTTATGCATAGGCACTAACTGGGGACCTTGTATTTTTTATGACAACATATTTTTTGTTTTTTTATTTGTAAATAGACGTATTTTCTTTTTGCTGGTACAAATGTTGTAATTTTATAATTAAAATATATTTTATCCACAGGATAAAGCAGCACCCTTGTCTTACTCCTCTTCCTAGATCATACCATTCGGTCTGTGCATCTTTTATCCTCATAGCTGCTTTCTGTTTCATATACAGCTCTTTAATTAACCTCCAGTCTACTTTTTTTGCTTTTAGTATTTCCATCAGTTTTTCCCAGTTCACTCGGTCGAATGCCTTCTCCATATCTATGAAGCACAGATTAATTCCTTTGCCCCTTTCTATATATCTCTCTCCACTCATTCTTATCAATCCTATTGCTTCTCTTGTACCTCTTCTCTTTCTAAATCCAAACTGTTCCTCTGCAATATTTTCTTCCATTTTGCTAATTAGTCTCCTGTTCATAACCCTAAGTAGAACCTTTGCTGCATGTGTAATTAAACTGATTGTTCTGTGTTCACTGCATTTTCTTGTTCCTTGCTTTTTCGGAATTGGAATCATAATTGTTTTGACGAAATCCTCTGGCCACATCCCCTTGTCATAGATTGCATTACACAACTTCACTATTTCTTCCAGTCCTTCCTCATTAAGACACTTAAATAATTCTACTGGTATCTCATCTACCCCCATTGCCTTCCCATTCTTCATATCTTTTATTGCTTGTAGCACCTCTATTTTCAATATCGAAACCCCTGTTTCATCTTCATTTATTTCATCCTGCTCTTCAATACGGAGATTCTTTGGTTTTTCATTTGATTTGTACAACTCCTCCATGTATTCTCTCCATCTATTAAGAACCTCCTATTCCTTATATAGAACTTTATCTTCTTTACTTGCAATCTCTTTCCCGCATGCACTTGTTCTCCATCTATCCCACGTTACATTTTTTACTTTCTTATGCATCAAGTCATACATTCCTTTTCTCTCTAGATCTTCTATATCTGAGCATTCCTCCTCTAGCCATCTCTCCCTTGCTTTTTGGGTTTCTCTTCTTAGTTCATTATTCAGTTTCCTGTATTTCCTTTTTTCATCTTCATCAGTCCTACTTTTGTATTGCCTTCTTTCTTCCATCTTTTCTATCATTTCCTTTGTCACCCATGGCTTTTTTATTCTTTTTCCTTTGAAAAACCCAATAGCCTGTTCTGCTGTTTTCCTTATAGCCTTCATTATCCTATTCCATGCTTCATCCACATTTTCCTCCGACACGTTTTCTCTTTTGATTGCCCGAGTTAATTTTTCTCCTATTCTTTCTTTTCCTACTGTGGCTATATTCTCTAAGTCCCATTTCCTAACTATCTTAGCCTTCTTAACCTTCTTCAAGGCTACTTTTATTTCGGCCATGAGGAGCACATGATCACTGTCAATGTCTGCTCCTGGAAGTCCATATGCCTTTTTTACTCCATTTTTGTATCTTTCTTCCACTAAAATATAATCTATTTGATATCTGGCTCCATCTCCTGGTGATTTCCACGTGTATAGCCTTCTCTTATGATTTTCAAACCAAGTATTTGATATGAACATCCTCTTCTCTTTACAGAACTCGACAAGTCTTTCACCTCTTTCATTTCTTTTCCCTAGTCCAAATTTTCCTACTACTTGGTCTTCTCTTCCCTCTCCTACCACAGCATTCCAATCACCCATCACTATCTTGCAACAGTTTTTACCTTCCTCCTCCATAATATTTTCTATCTTCTCGTATATTTCTTCAACATCCTCATCTTCATGTTGGCTGGTCGGCATATAAACTTGTATCAACAGTAGATCTTTTGGGTGCATTCCTATTCTAAGACCAATTGCTCTATCATTTACAAATATCACCCTCTGTACACAATTTGCTATTTCCTTATTCAGAATTACTCCTACTCCATTCATTCCTCCAGTACCTCCCGAATAGTACACCGTGGTATCATCACTTTTTATTTCCCCTCTTCCTTTCCATCTCATTTCGCTTAATCCAATCATGTCCATTCTGTTTATTTTCATCTCTCTCTTTAAATTTTCCAACTTCCCTGCTCGTAGGAGTGTTCTTACATTCCACGTGCCAATTCTCAACTTCTTTCCAGCTTCCTTCCTTCCTTGTGTTAAACGGAACCTCTCATGTTGTCCCCCCCGGAGATCCGAGCGGGGGACCATTTTACCTCCGGAACATTTAACAAGAGAAGACTCCGTCATGATGCCTCTACATGGGATATATTGTAGCGGTGGTTTCCCATTGCCTTCCGCCCATATATTCAGCCGCCCCTAACATGGGGAACAGACGCTGTTTGCAGCCGCCCCTAATATGGAGAACAGACACTGCTGCCTGTTGGTCCGCGGGAGGTATTTAATTTCCCTCCTACCCTACATATCTGCAGAGCATTCCCCTATCTGCCACCCGGGGATGCGCCCTCTAGAGGTTACAGGCTCCTCCGAGGGTTATCCTTGGTATGAATTCAGAATTTCACTGCAATTAAAATTGAATTCTTTCCTTGCTTTTTTAATGCAAATTTACACACACACACATATATATATGTATTAATAAAATGCCTGACAAACTAAATAAACTACAATGTCTAACACATCAACTGGGTACAAAAAAAAGACTATTTCCATTTCTTTGACAAGTACAATGATAAATGATTAAGAGCAATCGTAAATTGTTTAATCCAGATTAATGAATATTAATTACCATTCCACTCATCACCATTATCTGCTTTTGAGAACAGACCAGAATTTGCAATGTCTAGGTATAAAACCTTCTCTCATCCCATATACTCCAGCCAAGACTCCACTCAACTCTTACACCCACATGTCTCTATATTCCAGGCACAGCTCAGCAGGACTCTTCACTCTTCACAACACCATGCATGTCCACTTGCTCTGGTCCATTTTGGCTCAGCAGACACCTTAAATATTAATTAGGAAATTCTTCATAATAATTGACTAAATATTCAAGAGATTTTGTAGAATAATATTATCACTTGTTAACAATCTTTCGACAGCACCGGGATTTTTATTCTTAATTGTCCTTCAAGAGTACAATCTAACAAAATGAGTGAAATTTATTAAGCATAATTATGCTCTACAAATTAATTGGTTTTAAATGGTCACAATCAATATATGAGCCATAACTTTTAAGAAGTGCTGGTTTTACAATTAAAATAAATGAAAAATATAGACAATTTTGTTTGCATGCTGGCTTTAAGCATACCTGATTTCAATTCATTTTCTTTTATGACTTCAAAAATGATAATATTTAAATTTCAACAGCAAATTTGTGCTCTTTGGCTGTTTCAATGTTTAAAATTAAAACTAGCCGACTTTGCAAATAAATTTTTTTTAACTACCAGCATGAATAAATAGTAGTGAATCTATATAAATTAATTTCAAGTCATCCAGAACTTCTAGTTATTAATTTGACCATTTAATTTTTCATCCCTTTCATTGAATTTCATAAAAATCTACAAAATTTATCAAGTAATTTTCTCCCATCATTCCAAATTTGAAGCAGTGATGGACAATGGCAGTATTTGTATGACCATTTAAACATGAAGAGCCCACATTATCTTCCATATTGGATGAAAGTAATTAATTTTATAGATTTGCCTTGCTCAAACAATCAAAGAAGATATCTTTGGAACATTAAGTAAAATACAAGAAAGGATTGCTCATTTGCTGGAAATAAAGCCTTCACTATGACAAAACCCTGGTATCCCACTTAATGCAGTAAAAACTAACACTATCACTTCTGATTCGATCTCACTCCTCTATCTCCTCTCATACTTGATAAATGCATAGGGCAGCCAGATGCCAACAAGATAAACCAGGAAACAATTGCAGAAACGCCCTAATTGGTTCTTTATAATAATTTTTTTATAACCATTTAAATGCATTATTTGGACTTTAAATTAACATTCCTTTGTTGAGATGGATCTATGCAACTTAAAAACAAAAGACTTCATAATTTTGTTTTAAGTATTGTTTTTAAATTTAACAATGCCATATTATGGAATTTTAGTCTCAGCCTCGTCTATTAATTTCAACTATCATATCTAACAAAGCTGAAACAGAAATCCATAGCTCATGACAAATAACATTTTACTGTTTACATTCCCTTCATAAATTAAAGCCCATATAAATAGTGAAGAAACCTTTTCCCAAGAATATTTTTCATCTACTACAAATACCATTTAATAGAAAAATCTAATACAAAATTTTCTAATTTTGGTATAAATTGAAACTCTGGTAAACTTCAACCTTTAAGATATTAGAATTAAATCATTTAAAAATAATTCAAATGTCATTGCATAATACTTCTTTCACATAAAGTAAAAATTTTAAAAATTACACCACCTTTTTGAACTTTATGAATAATTGGTTTCGGAAAACCGATGCTAAATGTACATTTGCGAAATGCAAGTCCTATTTTCCCATAAGGAGCAATGTTATTATGGGAATATGGTTTCCAGTCAACCTAAAAAATTCACTTTTTTATCATAAATAATGCAGTTAAACAGAAAATAAAAGAAAATGTAAAGGAAAATGAAAACCTAGTATCATAAAGTGAAAAAAATTCTTCATTATCTTCAAAACATGTAATAGCAAATGAAAACCCAGCATAACAAAGTGATTAACTTCTTTCTGCACTTGTACAGTTTACCTCCACAAAATTTCGCATGTGATTTTCAATCTTCTTTTGTTCATTCCAAGGAAATTCTTTAACTTAAAATGATGAATTACTGAAATGGACTGTTGAGTATGTGATACACAGATGTATTCTTGGGTGTTGTAACAAACAATTCCAAGCCGCAAAAAACACTAGCATTATAAAGTAACATTTATTTTATTAATTACCTTTGAAATTCATAACAGAAAATCAAATCTAGCATCAGAATGTTACAAGATGATAGCAATTCACATTTAAAATTTGTAATCAGAAATGAAAACCTAACAAAATGACATTTCCCTAAATTATGTTCACAATACAAAAATAATAGTAAATGAAAACCTAGCATTCCAAAATGATGGCATTTCTTTAAATTTTAACCTCAAGTTTTCTGTTGGTGGTGAAGTTCAAACTGAGCTGTCTAAATAATAATAATAAATAATAATAATAAAATAATTAAGTCTCGAGTTATCATGTATGTTTAATTCAAAAACAGCTAATTATGAGCATTATAAATCTTACATATCTATAAAAGTAAGTTTGTATGAATGTGTGAGATTCTATAACTCGAAAACTACAACATAGAAGCAAGAGAAAGGTATTGTGCAAAATTGAAAAAGGTGGTGTATATGTATGACATTCTTAAAGAAATAAATATATAGAGGCCCGAAGAAAAATAATAAATAAACACCATTTATAACTTTGGTTAAATTTAACCTATGTTTATGGTTAAGTGACCATGAAGTCATAAATTACTCAAAGAAGAAAACAGTACTAATGTAGGTATAGATTATTCATTCAACTGTAATTGTAAATAATCTTTTCAAGTTACTTTTAAAAAGTTTACGATACGAGAAAATCAATGTTCCAGTAAATGTTATTCCGACACTAAGAAATTGTGATGAAGAACAGAGCACATCCCATTAAAACAAGACATCTAGTCATCCTTATACAGCGTTCGCTCGAATATAATGCAATGTTTTTCCTGACATTGTAAAAGTAGCACTCGTGTTATATTCAAGGACTAATGATTTCTTTGATAGCAAGAACACTTTAATCTCAGTCTATTTGTATAAGAGGAATACATGGGCATAATTATTAATTTTATATTGTTTTAATTTTTAATTAACCCTTCAGCGCCAACCTCAGTGCACCATACGGACCTCAATTTCTTCACATGCCGCCGACCTCGGTGCAGGGTACCGACCTCGGTGCAGGGTACCGACCCATGCCACACTTGCTTCAATTTATTCTTGTGAGAAGAGTTTTTAATCAATTTTCAAATGGTTTTTTTAATTGTGAAAGGCAAAGGTTTTCTCTTCTATGTAACTTAAAGAATTTATTTGTTCTGAATGCAACATCAAATTTATTGCGCCGCGGAGACTTGTACGACAGATTGATGCGATGACAGGCGAAGTTTTTGTTTCCTATTTTTTCACCATCATGCCTACTCTATTCTAATTTATTTTTACTGCATCCGAGTTTCTTCCTAAAAGTAAATCCATCATTCTTTCATAAATTTTTACAACATTTCTAAGGAAAAATAATATGAAAAAATAAGACTTGAAAATGTCGTTAGGAAAAAATCGGCCAAGAATGAATGTTCAAAATGTGAATGAAGTGGCTTAAATCTCTAAAATAAAATCAGAATATACCATCCCAAAAACTTCATTAGTCTCTCCCTTTGTAAACAAGAAAGATGCTGATGGCAAAAGGACTTTATAACCTCGAGGCTTTCGAGACTCATTCAAGCATCAGTCACGCTCGGACAGATATATGAGAGCATGGGCATGGGAAGATATGGCGACGACGAAGAACCCAAACAAACCAAGCAAGATCACCCAGATCTATTAGTAGAGACCTTTCTAAGTACATCTGAAAGACATTCTTATTATTTCGTTGAAAGAAATGCAGATATGGCTGCACAAAGATAGAGAAACACTCCAGTCCCTTGGTTCCATTTTGTGTTACACATCCACACTGCACGGACGGTAAACCTTGAAATTGATTAAAACGTTCATAATGAATACCTCTACTTTACATAACATCTGTTTTTAGGAATATATTCTTAAAACATCTGAGCACTTTTATTTTCCCTGTATAGAAATGACTAGATGTGCACTGGGTTTCAGTGATAGGTAGGTAGGTATTTGATATTAGTTGCTTCGACAGCTAGGGTCATTTTGCACCTTTCTCATTGCCTGTCAAGAGACATTGCAAACAATTTCCTACACTGTATTAAATAGTAAAATAATAAAATGCATTAAAAGTAAATGTTTAAAATTCTATAAAAGGTGGATAAGTCCAGCTTCTCTTAAAAACCTTAAAATATTATCCATTTTCATGGAGTCGTCTGATAAAATATCAGCAAGTTCCCCCGTAATGTGGAACTTGCTTCGTAGCACGTTATATTTGCGGCATTCTGTCAGGAGGTGTCTTACAGTTAGAAGGGAGTCGCAATCAGTGCATCGAGGTGGTTCCTTCTCGATGGTAAAGAGGAACGAGTGGGTCAGGGCTGAATGCCCTATTCTGAAACGCATGACCACAACTTCTTCCCTTCTACTATTCCTTACAGAGGATGCCCATGGAGAAATATCCCCTTTTATTTCACGTAGGTTATTTTGCCACAAAGTTTGCCACTTATTATGCCCTGCTGTCCTAAACATACCCTTTAGGTCGTGGTGGAGGACAGGGTCGCCATTTGTGACAGGGAGGTTCAAACCCTCCTTCGCAAGTGCGTCCGCCCTCTCATTACCTGCTAAGCCAACATGTCCAGGAATCCAGAGGAAAATGATGTCAACTCCTCTGGAGTTTAAACAGTAAAGGGCTTCCTGTACATCCTGAACTATTGGGTGGACAGGGGAGAAGCAGGTAATGTACTGAAGAGCACTCATGGAGTCCGAACAAATCATATATGGTCTGTTCGAAACACCAATGCTCTCCAAGGCCATTCTTATGGCCGTCTACTCCGCAGTGTAAATACTACTCAGCGGGTTGCGCCCTCCCTTAGAAGAGAGATTTTTGCTAGTGAAGGCCCACGCACAGGAGGAAGAGGATCTAGAAACATCTGTGAAGATCAGTTCACAACCAGGATGATCATTAAGTACTTCAAAAAATAGAGACCTGTACTCACAAGAGGGGGTATTATGTTTTGTATACAGGGCAAGGTCCAACAAGACCTTAGGGCGTGGGATCTGCCATGGCGGATATTTAAGAGAGCCGGTAGAACAATCTTGGGAAGCTGCAATCCAATGTCGTCCATATAAGACTTAAAACGTATTCCAAGCGGTTTTGTGGCCCTTGGGTGTCGGTTAAACATTTCAGTAAAACGGGATTTAAAAATTACATCAAAACATGGATGTCCTTTCAAAGATAAAATTTTTGTGACATAGTTACACATGAGGATATTTCTCTGGATCTCCAATGGCAGCTCTCCGGCATCGCAGTAAATACTAGGAATGGGACTGGTTCTAAAAGCACCAGTTGCCAATCTGATTCCGGCATTGCGTAACGATGTCAGTGGACGCATATATGACTTCCGAGCCAAGGAGTAGACAAAACTCCCATAGTCGATCTTTGACCGCACCAATGCTCTGTACAGCATTAGCATAGATTTGTGGTCAGCTCCCCACAGACGGTTTGTGATATATCTTAAAATGTTTAAAATTTTAAAACACCGTTCCTTTAAAAACTGAATATGGCTTTTCCAATTCAGTCGTCTATCCAAGATCAAACCAAGAAAACGGATGGAGTCAGCAAACTCTAAAACATGGCAACCCAGTTTAAGTGTCGGCGGGAGGAAGCATCCCCTTCGCCTATAAAAATGGACACATTTTGTCTTTTCTTGAGAAAAACGAAAACGGTTCGACTGTGACCACTTGTATAGACGATTTAATGTGAGTTGGAGCTGTCTCCCTGCTGTGGGGATTAATGATGACCTACAGAAAATAGCTAGGTCATCTATAAACAAAGATCCTTCCACAGGTGTTTGTATGCATCCAACCACATCATCTCTAGCTATGGCAAAAAGTGTCACACTCAGGACGGAGCCTTGGGGAATTCCGTTTTCTTGTGAATAAAATTTGGATAAACTATTTCCTATTCTTACTTTAAAAACACGTCCCGATAAAAAGTTTTTAATAAAAATGGGCAGATGGCCCCTAAAACCCCACTTATGGAGGGTACTTAAAATTTTATGCCGCCATGTGGTGTCATATGCCTTTTCCAAGTCAAAGAAGACACCAATCACGTGTTGCCTAAGAACGAATGCCTCCTGGATGAAGTCATCAATCCGCACCAAATGGTCTATGGTAGACCTATGGCGACGGAACCCACACTGAATTTCGGAAAGAAGGTTTTGGCTTTCAAGACACCAAACTAGCCTCTTGTTTACCATTCTTTCCATCAGCTTGCACAGGCAGGATGTGAGGGATATCGGGCGGTGGTTTCCGAGGACAGAGTTGTCCTTTCCCTGCTTAGGGATGGGTATCACCACTGATTCTTTCTACCTGTCTGGGAACTCACCATCCCTCCACATACGATTGAACGTATGCAGAAGATTCCTCATGGCAGCTCCAGGAAGGTTACGTAAGAACGTGTTGTGGATGGCATCCATTCCTGGAGCCGTGTCCTTCAAATCTGCTATGGCAGACTGAAGTTCCCAGGGAGTGAATGGGTCGTTGTACGGGGCATTCACATTGCCTGACCTGAAGTCTAAACTAAGACGTTCTATTTGGCATTTAACATCAAGAAAAGCGCTTGTGTATTGAGCGCTGCTGCTTACTGCAGCATAGTGCTCGCCAAATACATCCGCTATCTCTAGCGGAGATGTTATTAACGCCCCATTTGCCTTCACCCCTGGGACATGAGGAAGGTGAGCAGTCCCGGAAATACTCCTAACCTTTCTCCATACCTGTGCGATGGGCGTCCTACAATTGATTGAGGACACATACTTCCTCCAGGATTCTCGTTTTGCGGCAGTTATGACCTGTCGAGCTTTAGACCTTAATTTACGAAAAGCCGACAAATTCCTACTCGTCCGATACTTATTAAAAATTTTTAGTGCCTTCTTCCTTTGATGGATAGCCTGAGCACATTCATCGTTCCACCATGGCACAGGTGGGCGACGTGACTTGCTGGCAGACCGTGGAACACTTACCTCTGCAGCATGAATAATTGTGTTCATAGCAGCGTCAACATTCGCTGCAGCACTAAGAGCGGGATCATAACAAATTTTTAAAATGTTTTTAAAATTACCCCAATCGGCTTTCTTCAAGACCCATTTAGGGGGTAAATTAAAATTATTTAAAAAATCACTTTTCCGGATGAGAAGGGGGAAGTGATCGCTTCCACATAAGTCATCGCGAACGTGCATTTTAAAAATGGGAGCAATAGTGCTTGTACATATAAAAAGATCAATGGCCGAGTATTCACCATTATAAGAATTAAAACGCATCTTTTCGTTATCATTGATTAAAATCAGATCGTGATGGCTTAAAAACTTTTCTAAAATACGACCTCGTCCATTATAATCTCCCATAGTGTCTCCCCAAAGAGGGCTATGGGCATTGAAATCTCCTAAAAGGATGAATGGCCAAGGTAGCTGGTGGATGAGGTCCTCAAAGGTTCTTTCTGTCATGGAAAGTACACATTGCAAAAGGTGATGTGCTCTGGACAGGCAACTGTAACTGCAACGGCCTGGAACGGTGTCTGCAAATCCACCTGGGAGGTGTAAAGTCTCCCGGATGGCCGCAGCGACGCCTCCCTGTGCCCTATGACCACTGAGGTCAACTTCGCGAAATATTTTAAAACCTTTGAGTGAAACCTTGTCAGATCTTTTAAAATGAGTCTCCTGTAAAAATATACTGGATGGGTTAAAATTGTTTATTAAAATATCAAGCTCCGCCTTATGTTTAAAATACCCGTTACAATTCCATTGAACTGTAAGCATTTAAAATAAATTTAAAATAAGGATAAAAACCATAAAATCTGTAAAAAAGACAGTAAATGCATCGTTCACGTGGAGCGAAGCTTTGTCTTCCTCCCTTTCAACCGTTGTGCGAGGAGGACTTGCAATTCCTCCTCGTTCAGACTTTCTTCCTCCATCTCCACCTCAGTGGAAAGAGGACCCTTGCTGGAGGGACCAGGTGGTGGTGTCTTCCCACGCTTGTCAGCATGGGATTCCACTGGTGGCCTGGGTTTAGGTCTTGGTGACTGACTCCTCTTTGAAGAGTCAGCACCAGAGGTGATTTCCACCTCCATTGAGGTGGTTTTTTTTGTCTTTTGTCTGTTTTTTGGTATTAAGTTTTTCTTTTCTATTTCCTTTTTTTTTGTTTCAATTTCTCGTTTATTTTTTTGCTCTTTTGCCTGCGGATGTTCTGCCTCGTGCTCGGTTTGGGTAGAACAGGTGACCATTTTCTTTGGAGTTGCTGCTTTCTCCGCATAAGACTTTGAGAATGTCGGTGCTATCAGGGTCCTGTACTTCTTCCGTGCCTCAAAATACGAAATTTTTTCGATCGTTTTGATCTCTACGATCTTGCGTTCTTCCTGTACTTTGGGGCAATCTCGTGAGTAGAATGGGTGTGGCCCCTCGCAATTGCTGCAAAGTACAGGTGAGGGACATACCTCCCCCTCATGCACAGCTTTGCTACATTTTGGACAGATGGCTTCGCCCTTGCATCTTGGTGCAACATGACCAAATATTTGGCACTTGTAGCAACGCATTGGGTTTGGTATATACGGACGTACAGGACATTTCTCATACCCTACATTGACCTTCTCCGGAAGCTTGTCAAGCGAAAAGGTGAGAATCACAGAGGTGGTGTTTATGGTTTCACCATTTCTTTTTGTCGTTAATCTACGACAGTTGATGACCCCTTGGGGAGCCATCTCCCTCGTAATCTCTGCGACATCGACATAGAGAAGGTCATAGCAAGATATGACCCCACGGCAGGTATTCAAAGTCTTATGCGGCTCCACAGTGACAGGAATGTCATGCAGCTTCTTTAAAGCCAGCAGCACTTCACTTTGCTTATCATTTTTTGTTTTTATTAATAGTGTTCCGTCCCGTAATTTTTTAACAGATTCTAGGTCCCCTGGGATTGCTCCCGAGAGGACCTTTTGTATTAGGAAGTGAGAGACCTTAGTAAGGTTCTCGCCTTCGTTTGCACATCTCATAATTAGATAGTTCCTGCAGGTGCAGGTTGACTTATCTCCCCTGTCCACATCTGGGCGGGTTCTTTTTGGGTGTGGAGGAAGTATGTGTTCCGCCATTAAATACATGAAATTCATCCCCTGGTCTCCCCACCCACCACAGAGCCACACATTTGGGACGCCACACCGCAAACTGGTGTGGTCGCCAGGGCTAACCAAAGGATATAGCACCCGCAGCTAGGCTGCCTGCTTCAGGTTAGGTCTCAGCTCCCACTCCACCCACCGTACATGGGCCTCCAACCCCATGCACCTTCGACCTCCCTCCACAGACCTCCATAGCCCAAAGCGCTCGCCACCGGAACGCCGAAACGTGACGGAAGCCGATTGGCCAGGTGTGGCTAGCACCTGACCGCCCCTCTACAGCGAATCCAGGGTCTAAGTGGTGTATTACTCCATGGCCCTTCCAAAGCATCCGACTTCTTCCAGAGCCAAGGAGCTCAACCACCAGGATCCCCTTCTCCCCCTTACGGGTCGCCGTGCACGGCAAACACACGGGTGGGTTCATAGCCAGATGTTGTGGCTTTGTGCGTAGGTAGTAACCCACATACTACCTTGGCAGAAACTGGGGGTTTTTTAACGAGGTCTGCTCCTCGCCTCATTGGTCGCCTCTTACGACCAGCAGAGGGGCTGCGGGAGTATTCTCAATCCCCCTACCCGCAGGGGGGGGGGAGGGTTTCAGTGATGAAAAGTTGCAAAAAATGTTGGAGGAATCTAATGATATCTCACATAGTAGTGATATTGAATATGATAGTGATAGTGGTTTTAGTTATATTGATGATGTCGCAGTTGCAGACGAACTCATACATCAGCCAGATAGTGAAGATGAAAAGAAAAAGGACAAAGAATTTTACTGGGAGAGCATGGAGAATTTTATTGCACAACAGGAGGTATTTATTGGAAACTGCAGAGCTCAGAATGTTGCTAAATGTGTGGTTGATATTGTTGAATGTTTTGAACTATTTTATGACAAAGATCGGATAAAAATAATAGCAGAAGAAACTAATAGATGTGCGGAACAATACAATAATGCGAGAGGCAACGTGTTTCCTTTTCGAGGCTTACCACACAAAATTAAACTATTAAGGTAATTAAGATAAAGTTATAATCTCTATAGTTTTACAGTCATATTCATAATGTTTGTAATCAATTCATAGTATTTATCGAATAATAGAGCCAAAGGGACATTTACGGATTTAAAAAATTCAATTCATGCTAAGACGAGCTTTCTTTCGGCAAAAAGATCGTGCGAGAGGAAAGAAAATACAGACTAGTTTTTGAGATGTTCATCACCCTCATTCATGCTGTAGATCCATCTGGTGCTATTTGTAAACAATTCTTGAGTGCGATGAATTGTGTGCGAGAGATTGCTTGCAGGGTAGAGAGATGGGACTGCATAGTCATGAGAACAAAGAAGAGATAACAAACCATCTGAAGTCTGTTTAAGAATATCAGCATGGGACTGCATAGTCATGAGAATGCTGAATCTGCTTACGAATATTTGCATGGGAATGCATAGTCATGAGAACGCTGAATCTGCTTACGAATATCTGCATGGGACTGCATAGCCATGAGAACGCTGAATCTGCTTACGAATATCTGCATGGGACTGCATAGCCATGAAAACGCTGAATCTGCTTACGAATATTTGCATGGGACTGCATAGCCATGAGAACGCTGAATCTGCTTACGAATATTTGCATGGGACTGCATAATCATGAGAAGGAAGAAGAGATAACAAACCATCTGAAGTCTGTTTACGAATCATTCCTGTTTTATGAAATGATACTGTATCATCGAACGATATTGTAATACTTTATAAGAATATCAAAACGAAAATAAACAGGTATAATAACAATAGTATTATTGTAATTATATAAAAATTGCATGCAAATCCATTGAATAAAAAAAGGAAAATAATTGTCTCCATACGTCAAAATCCCAACTTTTGTTTAAATGTCCTCCGTCCGTGGGATGGACTAGAATTTAAATCACCTCCATTGCTGAAGGGTTAAATGCAATGCATCTCGTTGCAAAATGTGGCTGAAATTAATTAATTGTAATGTTTTTCAAGATTAATTTCAACCCAAAATTTAAGTGCAGGATTACCCTAAATACAGTGCATGATATTAATGTTTATTAACTATTTAAACAAAAATTTCACGGCTTTTTTGTTTTATCCAAATATTTTGCTAGTCTTCAGTATACCACCTACAGCACAGTGGCACCATCAGGTGATGAGATCTGCTAATATTTACATTCTAATCTTCGATATACTTTCCTTTCCAGAATGAATTACTAGTACTATAAAATAGTAGTGGCAGGTGAATTTAGTACGATTTCTTTCTTTTGATAGTGGTGCTTTAGTTTCAAAATCTCGTTACTCGCGGTACCTAAACCCATTTATGCCCATGGGGTCATTTTCGACCAACTAATGTTCACAGAAGTTTTTCGAGTCATCTGATTTTGAGCAGGCCATGAATCAAAGGTACGAGTTATCGAAACTTATCTACACTTGGCTCATCGCCTTTCACTTCAGCAGATGTCCAGATTTCTTAGAGTGAAGTTGTGACATTTTGTGGTCTTCTTTTTCTGTTTGAACGACGGAAGATTTGAGTTGCTGATGAGTACATATTTTTATTATATACTACTCCCCTGTTATCTGCAATCTGAGTATCACATATCCGCGAGTTGGTTTTATCTCCCATTACCCAGTACGCAAGCAAGGTCTCGCATATCTGCAAATCTCAAGGATTGAGTTATTTATAAGCATTTTGTTTAGTAGCGATTAATAAGTAAAAATTGATCGTTTTCCATTTTCTTTTGATTGGCTGTTCGCTTTCACTATCGTTATTTCAGACATTAGAAGGAGTAGAATTGCTTTTAGTAGTAAGAAAATTACTACACAATTTTTCTAAATCTTCAAAATCATATTCACCTCGACTGTAAGATCTTAATTTTTATAAATTCAAGAATTTCATAATCTTGCCATATCCGACTTTTATTCAAATGTCCCATGCTATTTACTACATATGCCGTGACTTGGCAATAAATATGTATTAGGAAACCTTTGTACTTTTGATAGCAGTATCTCTCAGATAGGCAGTAATCAGTATGTACTTATAGTATCCGAGTCATATTCTTTTACAGTATATAATATTTTAGTTTTCTTTTTAGAACTACGAACGTAGGTAACAGTTCATAGTTCTCAAAGGAAAGATAAAAATAATGCAGATACGCAAGGCTATTATTTCTTTTATCCCTAGTAAAATACAATGCTAATAGTAATTTACTCAATGTAATACTATTTCTTTCATAAAAATGGGCAAATTCAATTATTCTTCTTTAATTACTGTATGAGGATCCCCTACCTTACTTGAGACAAACCGGAACGAATGTAACTGATGAAATATTCTTCAAATTCATATAGGTGATATTATCTAGTACTTTTACCAGTAAAAATAAGCCTAAATAGCGCATAAAATTTGTTGAAATTACTTCTTTTGTATGGTGACCCTATCCTAAGATATAATGTAAACATAAGGCCCAGCATCCGCAAATTCGGTATCCGCGATGTTTTTGCAGAACGTATCCCTCTTGGATATCGGGGGAGTAGTGTATATCATTTATTATACACTTCTTAGGTCTTTGTACACATCGATACTAATAATTACGTAATTTCGTGTTTTTATCTTACTGTAATAAAAGTTTTATTTTTTGTGGGTTGTTTTCGACACCATGGGCAAATGAGACTTTTTTATATTTTTACCCTTGAGTTCTGCAGATATTTTAGAAGAGATAGAGAAATTTCAACAGGATGAATTGTTTTCAGGAGATATTGGAGGCACGTACAGTCCATGAAAATAGACCAAATAAATGCCCATTAGAAGACACCTCTGTAATGAAGAAAAAGGATTGAGGCTATTATTGCAGTTCTTCGTCAAGAAAAACAATATTGTGGCAGTCAAATGGAAAGACAATGTGGTTACTCTTCTATCAAATGAGTTTGGAGTGAATCCTTTACAAAAGGCCATGAGGTATTCTGTGAAAGAGAAAACGAAGATTTATATACCTCAGCCGAACATTATAAAACTTATAACAAGTTCATGGGTGGAGAACTCTTGATAGATAATAACATGTCCAATTACCAGATTGGAATGCAGGGGAAAAAAATTAATGGTACATGACCATAATTTTTTGGACTTTAGATGTGTGCATGAATAACGCAGGGTCTCTTGCTCGAACATTTGGCAACAAATCAGATAATTTGTCATTTGCAGGTATGTAGTCCCTTCATTGCTAAAAAAATATGGAAAGTCTCCTTCAAGACCTGGACCTGTGAGATCTTCTACTTCTGTTCCTTCTTTTGTCCATTATGCAAGTCAACATCTTATTATAACTGGACAGCTACAAAGAAGATGTGCTCTTTGCAATAGTAAGACAGTAAAAGCTTGTGGAAAGTGTATTGTACAGGCAGCCAGGATTTTGCAGATATAAATAACCATTACTATATTGATAACACGTGAATAACAATTGCCAAGTTTTTATAATGATCAAAGAGATTAAATGATAAAATTGCTTTCACTTGCTTAATAGTAGATACAGTTCATGCGTTCAGTTGCTATCACTTCCCAACGCAAGACATTTGCTGATCCCGAGAAGTTCCTACACTTTCTATATGCGTAGTTGGCAAAACTGACAGCATTGATATATATTTTATATGCTATGGGATATTTATAACACTTAATGCATATTCCAAAAATATTTTCCAAATCCAAGGAATTCTTTGGAAAAGTGTGAATATTACACATTTTGAAGCAATATATATATATATATATATATATATATATATATATATATATATATATATGTGTGAGTGTGTGTGTATTGTACACATCCATAATTATAAAATTTCTTATGAATTACACTTCGTAAAATCTCTAACTACATAAAAACTAAAAACTTAATCAAATTCTAAACTAATGCATGGCTGCCGGAATAAATTGACCGTAGGTATTCTTTAAAAACTTCTGAGATATCAGCAAATTGATATCTTCACTGAAAAACACTCAATCTGATAAATGCCACATGTAATGGGAATGAAATCACTTTGTAACACACACTGATAATACTTACCAACAATATTTCTTTGTGAAGACAGCCAATCAGGTCCAGGTTGTCATCCAAGTTGCAGACTGCAAGTTGAGAGTCGCAAGAGAAGTGTGATTTCAATGAACTACTCTGAAACAACAAGCAAATAAAATCAGAAATCTTGCAGCTCATAATCTCATGCGGAATAATATTCACTATTCATCTAGTATATTATGAAATGTTCCCAATTCTTTTATGGTAAATCATTCTACAAATATTCGTATCAGAAATTCTACTGCAATTCAAGTTATTCTTCAATTCGAAGTCTTGTAAAGAAACGGAGAAATCATTTCCCATGAATTGCGTTGCTAAGCTTAATATTTCTTTTAAATGCCATCAGACTGGTATTTATTGACTACATAACAATATAAATTAGAATGCAGCTAAATATATCATTGCCGTTAACGAATTCGTCTATAAAAATATGCTTTATTCCATGAAATAGTCTTTTAAGAAAATGTCCCTCATGTTAAATGAATCTAGCATTTGTCAGAATTGTGGTCGGTTTGAAACAATTGCGACACGGAAATATAACTGAACAAATAGCAAATAAACACGTAAGGTTATGACCCAATTAACATTGGTTTAGAATTCAACATCATCGCACAATTTAAGTCTTTCGATATAAAAAATCTGAAGAACTCGGAATCAAAAAAGTGATTAGAATTTGAACAGCAAAATTGTACGAACCTCAAAGGTGATCTTATAGCACCATTAATACGACTGCATAAATTCTACACAGCATGCCAAGGATAATCACGTTTTCGCTAACATGGCTTATGGCGTGGAAACAACATTAATTATTGCTCGTAATGAGATAATGCTAAACAACTCGAATACATGAATTCGAGGTAAATGCCAACTAATAATGTACAAATGTGATACCTTAAAATGACGACCTCATCCTCTACCGCCACAAAAAATACTCTCACTGATCCCTCAAACACAGAGAAACAGCTCGTAGCGCAGAGGTGCGCACTTTGGCATTCTTTTGTTTTCTTTTTAAATGTATAAATGTATACTTTACAATCGACTTGGGGGGCCATCCTTAAATGATGTCACAGCATTTTCGGGATTTTTGATCCCCCCCTCTGTCACAAAGTGTCACATTGAGCTTCACTCCCCCCCTCCCCTATGTCACAAAGTTGTCACACAGTCCCTTAAGAAAGGAAAATTTTTTGTATATAATTACAGACTTCAATTGCTAAAAATGAAAGATGAGAAAAAACAGTGTACTGTAGTTCACTTTCCATTTCTATAAGTAATAACTATTATAAAGGTTTTCATTGGTATTGTTAAATTATTAATATAATATATTACGAATAAATATCTATTTCTAATATATATATGGCATACAGACATTCTATAGACAAAATTTTATAAATTATTGCACATTTTGTCACAAAATCCCAAAAATAAAATAAATAATCAGTTCTACAATCTAGTTTTCATGGAAAGTAAAACCTTTTCCTTTTTAATTTAGTCATATTGACTATCTAAAATTAATGATATGTCCAGACATCATTTGTACATGAAAGAAAATCAAAACATTCAAATAAAATTATCACTTTTTATAAGTACATATTATAGATAATGAAATACTCAAATGTAGTAGATGTTCCATAGTATGCAAATATAATACCAATTAACATAAAAATTACATATACATATTCTTTAAATAATTTCTGGCAACTAACAATATACAAAGTTTATGCTTTTCTATTTTTGTAACTTCAGTAACTATAGGATACATTCATTAAAAACAATTACATTTAATAAAAATATAAGAAAAAAATGGACATAAAGGAAATGAAAAATTTGAACAACTTAGAAATTATAATTCTTTCCATGGTGTTTGGAAAATCTCATCCATACTGTAAATATGCATATTATTTGAATGTCCATTATCTGTACCATATTTTATTTCATTCTTCATTAATCCATTCTGCATATTGAACATTGTCCTGGTTTGTTAGAATAGCCATCATTTCACGCTGTCGTCTAGCAGCAATATGAATTGGCCTAACTCTTTCCTGAATTTGTGGCATGGTCTCTGTCTGCTTATGTATCTTATAGTGTTTCTGTAACATGACATTTGAAGCAAAATACAGATTGCAGGAATTGCATATTCGATTTCTTAATTCCTTTTGAATAGATGGACAGTATAGATCATATGGCATAATTTTGAAATTTTTTGCTGATCTTGGTAATATTTCTTCCAAATCAATACTACTTGCAATGAAAACAGATGAATACTTCAAATTAAGACCTTGTTCATCTGTTGATAATGGAGCTTTTAAACCTGCATTTGTCTGTTTGATTGGAATCAGTGGAGGTAGGAATCGTTCCCTTAAAATACTAAAAATTAAGCTTCGAGGTGCTGAACAACAGTTTATGTCTCTGCACTTTACAATCTGTGTAAAATATTGGCTAGTTCTCAAATGTTTTGATGACCAAATAGCATCTTTTGTCAACAAATATTCAGGATTAATTTCAGAATTTTCTGGACTTATATATTTGGCTACAGTTGGTTATCCATCAATTACCATCTGCCCCCGTATTTCTGCCAATGTAAATATTCAAAGTTTTCTTTTTCAAGGTCAATCATTCTGGATCAATCATTTTGCCTTACTTAAAGATGCCATCCTTCTCTCAACACGATTGAAAGAACCCCTGCCAGGTGCATTTGTTGCAATAAAAAGGGCATCCAAATTATACTGTAAAAAGTGATTGATTCTAACATCAATTACCTTCTGGTATAGCGGATTCTCATCAGGGCCACCATCCACAATAAAAATTACCACAGGTTTTACTTCGTTCTGAAACCTTGTGATACTTTCAGATTCTGGTAACTTCAAAAGTATTTCAAAGTCAAATAAATGCATGTGAAAATGCTGTTGAAGAAGAGTGCTTACCAGATCTGACAGCTACAAAGGTTGGGCCTGAGTATCCTACCGCAGTTGGATTGCCATTTCCATTATTCTTTATTTCAATTCCAACATAAACTGGAGGTATCAACTTATGTCTGGCAGCTACAACCCAATCATGATCTGGTAAAGTCACTCAATACTCAACATGCATGACCAATGGGAATTGCTCCTTTGCTGCTGTTAAGCCAAGTGGCACTCTAGCCTTATCATCTTGGCTCAAGAAGCATACTTCATTTGGTCAAAGAATTGAAGCAATTTCTTCCAAATGATTAATAGTTGCTCTGCAAAATTGTCCATCAAAATGTTGGAAGTATCATTTTGAGCTCTCATGAGTAATACAGAGAATAAATAAAAATTATTGAATTCTTTGGTTCAAGAAAATTAAGGAAATAAAAAATAAAGCACAAGATCTTGGCAAAAAGTTTTACTTATTTGTGACATCACATTGTTTTACATATACTCCTCCCCCCTTGTCACAAAATGTCACATATTCCCAGACCCCCTCCCTCCCCCTTAAGCGTGACATCATTTAAGGATGGCCCCTTGATAAGTAATTTTATTTGATAATATTAGAATATGTTATCTTTGTTTTATCAAAAACTACTTAAAAGTTATTTTTTACTGAAATTAATACTACCTGAATATACAATGCATCAAAAATATTTTCAATATCTATGACAGAGTTATCAATAAAAATGTATTAATCCCTTATATTTCATTCCTCAAAGATATATGACATTTCTTCCCCGTTATTTGCCTATTAAATACACAGAAACATGTTTTATTAACATTTAGGGAAAAGTTCAGAAAAAGTGACAAATAATTTCCATGGCTACCATTCGCCCATACTTGGATACTTGCGAGATATTTCCTATTTACATTTTTTGCCTGGCTATGAAAGTAATATATTTTACTAGTAGAAGGTGCTTGCATTCTGCAAGCATATTGTCTCACCTTGAAAAAACATTCATTTTTCAGACAGATATTTCATCATTAGGAATATTTTTTTATTCTAAAGATTTAACCTCTGCAGAGATTTTCGTTTTTCCCTTATGCAAGAATAATAGATTAAAACAATCCCCAAACTTTGCAATTTTAAGAATTTTATACTTTCTCCATTATGGGGTACCAATGCTACACATTTCTGCCAGATTTTAAAGTTGTAGCACTTCTAGAAGAGAAATAATATTCTTATAGTATATATATAGTAAAACGTGATAACATTACACATTTTGTTTGTATTAGATAGAAATATAATCAAAATAAAAAATTGTGCATAAATGATGAAAATTCAATTGTTTATAAAACATACGTAATTTAATTATACACTATGATACGCTATAAAAGCAATGTCTAAATTGGCATTTTTTGTAGAATACAAATATAACATTCTATAAAATACTGAATTTGAAAATGTACTTTCGAATAGGATGCATAAATTCAACTTCTCTACACGTAATAAAACGATATATTTCAATAATGTATTTTACAAAATGCGAATGTCATAGATACACTGAAGTACCGCTGTGATCAGTTGAAAATCTTCAAAAAACTTTCTAGAATACAATTTTCTGAATAGATTGGGAACTCACACGTGCAAAAGCCAAATCAAAAATGCTCGCTATTTCAGACTTTCTAAGGGTAATAAGGGAAATGGTAGAGGAGGGAATGGGGCAGCCGATGAGAAAGGAGAAGGGACGTCGGCAAATAAAAATTAAAACAATTAGAGAGTTTATAGCTACTTCTGTGTATGGGTAAAATACTCTAATTCACTCAAATTTCGCATGCATTTTCTCTGCCCGCCTACACATCTGGTTGGGATGCGGTGCAACCAAAACAGAAAAACAACACGCTACAGTTTTGTATAAGGTGGGTCACGAAAAATAGCATTCGACAGACATGGTATCGTAAACACATGCCTGGAGAGGGGGAAAGCTGTCGCCCTGCAAAAGACATCGGTCAACAACTCGAACGGTGACTCAACCAGAGCGGGGAGGGTCATCCTAAGCTATCTATTGTTCCGGACGTAAGGGAGAAAAAAACATCACCGGGAAATCTGCTGGAGGATCATAATGTACGAATTTTTTGACATTTCATTATATTTCTTATTTGAGAATAAATATTTATAATTTGAATAGATATTTGTAGAATACATTTAAAACATTTCTAAAACTGCCTGTGTATATATATATGTGTATATATATATATATATATATATATATATATATATATATATATATACAAACGTAAAGCAAAAAGTGTGAGCAACGATGAACGTGGACGACACCACGACACCTCAAACAAAAATCACCTCCTTTCAACCGAGATCAAATTGCCGCTTGCTGGCGATGCGCCTCCTTGCAAAGCTCTACTCCTCTCTCACGTCACATTCACCTCCCCTAGTTCCCCTCTCCACTCTCATCGTGAGTCATCGCGGATGGACGCAGGACTTCACTGGCACAACTCTCCCGTTTTCTCCCTTCGCCGCCAGGTTCGTTTATAGCCGGGGGCGAACAATGTAATATTTATTTCTAGCATAACTTATTAACTGTTGGAAAAATATAATTCTTTAACTTGATAATGAATTCTTATTATCTCTATTTTCTTTCTATTATTTTACTTTTTTCGGAAAGTATTTTAATCATCGTATTTAGGAATTTGAATGGCTTTAAATTTGTTATATTAAAAATATAAAAAGATAAGAAAAATTATAAAAGATAAAAGTTTACAATTGCGAAAACTGCATAGAGATATCTGTAACCGTATAGCTTGTGTGTTTGAAATAATTTTTTGGGGCAATAAGATTTAGCCTTAAAATTTTCGTTTTTTCTAGTCGGTTTTGCACAATGTCCTCCCTATGAAAAAAATTTCGAATCTCCAGCTCATCTGGAAGTGCCTAAACATCAGTATCCTCCTATGATTATATATCGACGTTACTTACAGAGGAGGATATAACATACTAGTAGTTGCAAGCATATCATCTCACCATAAAAAACATTCATTTTTCATCTTTCATCATTACAAATATTGTTTTAATTCTAAATATTTCAACTCAGGAGCGATTTTCGTTTTTCCCCTATGTAAAAATAATAGATTAAAACAATCCAAAAACTTTGCAATTTTCAGTATTTTATACTTTCTCCATTATGGGGTACTAATGCTACACATTTCTGCCAAATTTTAAGTTGTAGTACTTCTAGAAGTGAAATAATATTTTTCCAATTGTTTAAATTTTAAACATTTTTAACGGCCCCCGCAATATGTTTATGGAGAGATTCAAATGTTTATTTGTGCAAATGCACTACTACTCTGTACATAACTTGAAAATTTCAGCTCCATAGCTCATCCCGTAATGTCTAAACAGTTATCTATTTGTTTAAACTTTAAGAATTTTTAACTGCCAAACAAATTAAAATATCAAAATTTGTATAATCCCTATTTCGTTTTTTTGCGAATTCTATTTACAAAAAAATTTCAACTCCGTAGCACATGCGGAAATACATAAACCATATAAATTTGTTTTAACAATTGCGAATTTTGAGCGGCCACATTGTTGCACTTTTTCATGATTTTTGTTTTTTTTTCTAGTTGGTTTTGCACAAATTCCTGCCTATGAAAAAATTTCGAATCTCCAGCACATCTGGAAGTGCCTAAACATTAGTATCCTCCTATATGTTATCATTATATATCGACGTTTCTTACAGAGGAGGATATATATCATTCTAACATTTATCTAAGTGTTAAGATTTAAATAATTTTTAACGGCCGCAATAAAAATTTCATGGATACATCGAAATGTTTATTTGTTTATATAGATTAAACTCTAAATAAGTTAAAACTTTCAGCTTTCTAACTCGCCCCGTACTATCTAAACATATACCTATTTGTTTAAACTTTAAGAATTTTTTGCTGCCAGACAAATTAAAATATAAAAATTTCTATAACCCCTATTTCGTTTTTTTGCAAACACTAACTCTAAAAAAAAATTTCAGCTCCGTAGCACATTAGGTAATACATAAACCTGAAAAATATGTTTAAACAAATTTTCTTTTTTTTTCTATATATAATTGGCTACAAAATGATTTCAAAAACTCAAACATACAGCATATAGTTTCTATGATAAAAATTATTAAAATTTAAAGTACAAGAGGGGTTAAAACAACCCCTAACAATTAAAAATTTTGAAATTTTTTATTTTTATAGTTGGTTATGAGAAACATTCTATAAATCTGTAAAATTTAAGCTTCCTAAACTTATTAGATTGGTCTACACACTGGGATAACTTTTTCCCAAGCTAATTTATGGGAGATATTCCGGGGTATCTGGAGTCGAACCCAGGACACTGTAAGCAAGAGTAACAATAATTCTCATTAGATATTGCGGCCGTCTAGCAACACTGAAAATTTCATTTTTCTAGCTTGCAGGCAAGTGTACATAATTAATTTACAAAAATGGCGCAATGCTTTTCCTATGGGATAAAACGCAACTTTTAGGAAGCTAAAATTTTGCAAAATTATAGAATTTTTCTCATAACCAACTATAAAAATCGAAAATTTCAAAATTGTTAATTTTTAAGGGTTGTATTAACCCCATTTGAACATTAAAGTTTAATAATTTTTAAGTACTACGGGATGAGCTAGGAAACTGCAATTTTCAAATTATTTACAGAACAGTGCATTTGCACAAATAAACATTTCAATCTCTCCATATATATTGCGGCAACCGTTAAAAATGTTTAAATTTCAAACAATTAGAAAAATATTATTTTAGTTCTAGAAGTGCTACAACTTTAAAATTGGGCTGAAATGTGTTGCATTAGTACCCCATAATGGAGAAAGTGTAAAATGTTTAAAATTGCAACATTTGAGGATTGTTTTAAACTATTATTTTTACATCTGGGGAAAACGAAAATCGCTGCGCAGGTGAAATCTTTAGAATTAATAGAATATTAGTAATGATGAAATATCTGTCTGAAAAATTAATGTTGTTTTAATGTGAAATGAAGTGCTTGCATTATTCAAGCACCTTCTACTACTCATTATATATCGACGACTCTTACAGAGGAGGATATAACATTCATAGAACATACATATAACATATTGGAGGATGCTAATGTTTACGCACTTCCAGATAAGATATAGATTCGAAATTTTTTTCTTAGGTAGGATTTTGTGCAAAACCGACTAGAAAAAACGAAAATCTTGAAAAAGTGCAACAATTCGGACGCTAAAAATTCGCTATTTTTTTAAACAAAATTTCATGGTTTATTTATTTCCGCATGTGCCACGGAGTTGAAATTTTTTATAAATAGAATTCATAAAAAACGAAATCGGGATTATACAAATTTTGATATTTTAATTTGTTTGGCAGTTAAAAATTCTAAAAGTTTAAACAAATAGATAACTGTTTAGACATTACGGGATGAGCTAGGTAGCTGAAATTTTCAAGTTATGCACAAATAAACATTTGAATCTCTCCATAAACATATTGCGGGGGCCGCTAAAAATGTTTAAAATTTAAACAATTGGAAAAATATTATTTCACTTCTAGAAGTACTACAACTTAAAATTTGGCAGAAATGTGTAGCATTAGTACCCCATAATGGAGCAAGTATAAAATTCTTAAAATTGCTAAGTTTTGGGATTGTTTTAATCTATTATTTTTACATAAGGGAAAAACGAGAATCGCCTCGGAGGTGGAATATTTAGAATTAAAAAATGTGTAATGGTGAAATATGAAAAATGAATTATTTTTATGTTGAGATGTTATGCTTGCAGAATGCAAGCACCAACTACTAATATATATATATATATATATATATATATATATATATATATATATATATATATATATATATATATATATATATATAACAACTTACGGAAAAGGAAAGGTAAAATAGATATATGGATGTCAACAAGGTGTTGGGATGAGGAAACCCAGTGAGCACTCACCAATCAGACGACTTCAGGTTGGCGAGGCGAGGTTAAAGTTTAACAACTGCTTCACAGTGAGAGTCATTCGCGCTCTCCCCGACAATGCTTCGGTTCCCCAACTCCGTCAGTGGGAGCTTTCGCATATCCATCTCCTAAACTCCTTCACTCCCCCAGGCCTCAACCTTCGTAGCTTTTCACACCCTTTCTGTTTTCTCCCAACACCCTACCCATCCCCAACCCCCTCCGTTTCCTCCAATCCTCGACCTTTCCGCACTACCCTTCCACCCCCATGCCTCCACCCAGTGTCACCGCCATCAGTTCTCTCTCTGTAGCTGAAGAAGGAGTAGTTCCGAAAGCTTCTACGTTTGTGATGTTTCTGTGTTTTTGTGTTATTTTACGTGTGTCGCTGCGACATCCCCGGGGCCTCGCCAACCTGAAGTCGTCTGATTGGTGAGTGCTCACTGGGTTTCCTCATCCCAACACCTTGTTGACATCCATATATCTATTTTACCTTTCCTTTTCCGTAAGTTGTTATATTATTTTAACTTATCCTTTCGTGTCTGTCATCCTTTCTTTTTTACCAACTTTCCTATCGCCTTTATCTTTTATACTTTATACTTCTCCTTCCACCATGGAAAATATCCGCCGTTTCCGTTATCACCTCCGCAAACATACATCATTAACTTGCCAGATCGAATTCCTCAATGGCTGCCTAGAACTAGGCCTCCCCCCCAAAGGTCTCACCGTGAGAATCCCCCTATCGGGCCTTCCTCCGGCTATCCGCTCATCTTTCGCCCTTACATATCACCTCATGTCCCTCAACATTGTCCATCTAATCTTACGCCACTATAAATCACTCTCTAACATGCACTTTGAGAAATGTTTAATCCTCATACACGAACTCAATCATTCCCAAAACTCCACAGCTGATCTCGACGCCATTTTCCGTGGAGCTGCAGAGGATATCGCAGCCAACCGATACAGACTCATACGCAAACTTTCCCTTATGTGCGTCCGCCACCTCCAGCTCGGCCTACCTCTCCCCTTCTTCCCAGCTGGTAAGTCCAACATCCCCCCTCCCCCGCCTCTCCTCGCCCAAAAACCCTCCTTGGCCGACCTTTTGGGAATCCCCACTCCACCCCCACTACACTCTCTCAGGAGGTCTCCCTTTGTTTCAACCCGCGAACCGAGGATGCATCCCAATTCTCCGCAGGACCTCACCCCCACGCATACCGCAAACCCCTCCCAGCCAGATGACGTCCTGAACCTTTCCTCTCATGTTCTTAACCCCGCCGAGAATGCCCTCTTTTCCCGGGGCCTCTCCTTCTGCCCCACCATAAAATTTGACCATTTTTGTCTCCTTGCCGATATACAAGCCTTCGTACGCTTACTCCGCCTCAAAGCCGCCCCACCCACATCTGACTCCTCATCTTTCCCCGACTCACTTCCACAATCCCTTTCTGCCTTCAAACCCCCTTCCCAATACATCCCCCCCTCTCTTCCTCCCCACCATCCCATCGAGCAATATGCTAATTACATAATTCACGCAGTCGCCCAGCCCAACTTTCCCGACCTCCTTGACCACAACGACAATTTGACGAAACCAGAAAGACACGCAATTTCTACGTTGAAACGCAACGACAAAATTATTATCCTCCCTGCAGACAAAGGTACCACCACCGTGGTAATGGACCGCTCGCATTACAACGACGAAGCCCTCCACCAACTATCTGACCAAACTTCTTACCTTCCTCTCCCCTCCAACCCCACTGACCGCCACTCCTCCGAAATTTCTGCATATCTGCGTTCCGTGGGAAAACAATAAGGCCTCTCTGATTCCACCATTTCCCTGATGATCCCCAACACACCCCGGACCCCAACCTTCTACCTACTCCCAATAATCCACAAACCCAACATCCCCGGCCGCCCCATTGTTGCCAGCTTTAATTCTCCCACGGAACGCATCTCTGCCTATGTTGACTCCCACCTACAACCTCTCGTCCGTCAAATCCCATCCTTCATCAAAGACACAAACCACTTTCTACTACGCCTAAAATCACTCCCTTCCCCTCTCCCACCTAACACAATTATGTCCACTATAGACGTCTGCTCCCTTTACACCAACATCCCTCACAACCAAGGACTGTCCGCCCTGAGAAAATTACTGGACTCCAGACCACCTGACACAAGACCATCCTCCCATTTCCTAACGAAGCTGGCTGAAATGGTGCTCCAAAAAAACAACTTCTCTTTCGGAGGGCGCCACTACCTACAAATAAAAGGTACCGCGATGGGCACTCGCATGGCGCCCTCCTATGCCAATGTCTTCTTAGGTGAATGGGAGGAACGCTTTCTTGACGTTTCCCCCAGACCACTCCTATGGCTGAGGTATATTGACGATATTTTTCTTCTCTGGACACATGGACCCGACTCGCTACAATCCTTTTTACAACGCCTCTCATCCCACCCCACGCTTTCCTTCACCCACCACTCCTCTGCCTCCAACATCACCTTCCTGGATGTCGATCTCTCCATCCGGGAAAACAAAATCCACACCAGCGTGCACCTCAAGCCTTCCAACCGCCTTCAATATCTCCAGTTCGACAGCTGCCATCCCCTCCACACCAAAACCTCTATTCCCTATGCCCTAGCCCGACGAGGGCGGAGAATTTGCTCGGACAGAGATTCCCTGTCCGAGTACTGCTCCACCCTCGAACATGCCTTCTTACAGCGCGGATACCCGCCGGATCTGATCCGAGACCAAATCCGGCGGGCAGTCGCACCCGCCACCCCTAACTCCCACCCCAATACCCACACTTCCACCGATTCCACCCTCCAACTCACCCTAACCACCCTGTATTTCCCCGGCATCCACGACATTCTGAAAAACATCCTGAAAGCCGCCCACCTTATCCTCTCATTCTCCCCTCACCAGATCCCATTTCCCAGACCACCGATGCTCTCCTTCCGCCGTCCCCCTAATCTGGCAAATATTCTATGGAAGAAAGAATCCCCAGCACCCACGCCTTTACACCCTGCCGGATCTTACCCCTGCGGTAGACCCCGATGTCTAACATGCCCAATAAACCCCCCTGCAACTCCTTCTCCAGTCCCACAACCAACATCACCTACCCCATAACTTCCACCACCAACTGCACCACCCGCAATATCATTTACCTCCTGAGATGCACCCAATGTCCCGCCTTTTATGTTGGCCTCACCAGCAATCCCCTCAACATCCGCATGAATGGCCACGGCAACAGCGCCATTCTCAAACGACCGCTGCCGGTGGCCGTTCATGCGAACAAACATAATTTAAAGTTTAACAACTGCTTCACAGTGAGAGTCATTCGCGCTCTCCCCGACAATGCTTCGGCTCCCCAACTCCGCCAGTGAGAGCTTTTGCATATCCATCTCCTAAACTCCTTCACTCCCCCAGGCCTCAACCTTCGATAGCTTTTCACACCCTTTCTGTTTTCTCCCAACACCCTACCCATCCCCAACCCCCTCCGTTTCCTCCAATCCTCGACCTTTCCGCACTACCCTTCCACCCCCATGCCTCCACCCAGTGTCACCGCCATCAGTTCTCTCTCTGTAGCTGAAGAAGGAGTAGTCCCGAAAGCTTCTACGTTTGTGATGTTTCTGTGTTTTTGTGTTATTTTACGTGTGTTGCTTCGACATCCCCGGGGCCTTGCCAACCTGAAGTCGTCTGATTGGTGAGTGCTCACTGGGTTTCCTCATCCCAACACCTTGTTGACATCCATATATATATATATATATATATATATATATATATATATATATATATATATATGTATATATCATATAAAACCTAAGGTACTTCTAGAAGTGCTACAGAGGTGAAATTTGGCATGAATATAGGTCATTGATTACAACCTCTGGGAAAAATTTGAAATTCCAGAAAATGTTTTTAAGGGATTTTTTGACCCCAGTGTTCTATTTTAAACACCCATAAGAAAAGCATTGAAAATGGTGCAGAGCTATATAAAATTGCTTTTTTTAATTATTTAAAATTATGATATAAATTCGACACATAAACCATACTGTGGAAAAGAGAATGAAGTTTATTTTTCTTGAAGACAGAATTCTAATCTATACTGCATTTGCATAAAAATTTGATTTTAATCATAAAATTATTAAAAATTTTGTGGTCTTCAACAATAAAAATATTAACTACCATAGCAACGACTCCAATGCCTTTCAATGGGAATTGATTTTCCATACTTGAAGAGCATTAATGTAATGCTTATACTGCATTATAATCCATTTGATTTTAGTCGACATAAACATATTCATCATCATCATCATGAGGTGTTCTGCCTCTAGGCAGGTCCCTGGCACCAGCGTTGTCTCCACTCATTTCTGTTCCTTGCCATTTCTTTCATTTCCTGATACCCTCCCCTTTCTTTCAGATCGTCAAACATTTTTATTCTTCTACGTCCCCTTTTCCTTTCACCTTCTACTGATCCTTCCAACACCATCAATAGTAAACCTTCTCCTCTCAAGATATGCCCTAACCAGTTACTTTTTCTCCTCTGAATTGTTTCAAGTAATCTTCTCTTCTCATTCACCCTTGTTAGTATTGCTTCATTCCTTATCCTATCCGTCCACTTAACCTTCTCCATCCGCCTCCACACCCACATTTCAAATGCCTCTAGTCTTTCTTTCTCTCTTTTCTTTAGCGTCCATGTTTCACACCCATAAAGCAATACACTCCAAACATAGCACTTCACAAGACGTTTCTTCAGATTTAAATCCATTTTACCACATAGTACCCGTTTTTTCCTATTAAATGTTTCTTTTGCCATTGTTATTCTTGTTCTTATTTCTTTTTCACTTCTCCAGTCTTCAGTTAGCATGCTTCCCAAATATCTATACTTTTTTACTTGCTCCACTCTTCCATCCTTTGTTGACACATTCATAATCTCTCTATCCCCTATTCTCATCACCTTTGTTTTCTTTATGTTCATTTTCATTCCATATTCCATCATCCTGTCTTCTAGCTTTGTAACCATTTCCTGAATATGCCTCGTTTCATCTGCCAAAATTACCATGTCATCAGCAAACCTTATACAATTTATTATTCTACCCCCAATACTAATTCCTTTATCATTCCCTATTCCATTGTCAATCATTTCTTCAGCATATATATTGAACAGGGTTGGCGATAAGCAGCAACCTTGCCTTACTCCTCTTCCTAGATCATACCATTCGGTCTGTGCATCTTTTATCCTCATAGCTGCTTTCTGTTTCATATACAGCTCTTTAATTAACCTCCAGTCTACTTTTTTTGCTTTTAGTATTTCCATCAGTTTTTCCCAGTTCACTCGGTCGAATGCCTTCTCCATATCTATGAAGCACAGATTAATTCCTTTGCCCCTTTCTATATATCTCTCTCCACTCATTCTTATCAATCCTATTGCTTCTCTTGTACCTCTTCTCTTTCTAAATCCAAACTGTTCCTCTGCAATATTTTCTTCCATTTTGCTAATTAGTCTCCTGTTCATAACCCTAAGTAGAACCTTTGCTGCATGTGTAATTAAACTGATTGTTCTGTGTTCACTGCATTTTCTTGTTCCTTGCTTTTTCGGAATTGGAATCATAATTGTTTTGACGAAATCCTCTGGCCACATCCCCTTGTCATAGATTGCATTACACAACTTCACTATTTCTTCCAGTCCTTCCTCATTAAGACACTTAAATAATTCTATCGGTATCTCATCTACCCCCATTGCCTTCCCATTCTTCATATCCTTTATTGCTTGTAGCACCTCTATTTTCAATATCGAAACCCCTGTTTCGTCATTATTTATTTCATCCTGCTCTTCAATACGGAGATCCTTTGGTTTTTCATTTGATTTGTACAACTCCTCCATGTATTCTCTCCATCTATTAAGGACCTCCTCTTCCTTATATAGAACTTTATCTTCTTTACTTGCAATCTCTTTCACACATGCACTTGTTCTCCGTCTATCCCACGTTACATTTTTTACTTTCTTATACATCAAGTCATACATTCCTTTTCTCTCTAGATCTTCTATATCTGAGCATAAACATATTATGACGTGATAATTTTAAATTAACTTTTTTATCGAGATATGTACTGAAAGTTACGGATGATGAAACCAGAATCCTAAAACTCAAAATATCCTAATTTATACATAAATTTTAGTGTAACATATAAGCTATTATCTTATTGATGATTATAGTTATTGCTTTAAAAGGGCGATTTGAGTCATGCAACTTGAAATTGGAAAACTTGGATGTGAGACGATTGCCAGAGAATTTATAAATTCCAGATAAATGCCTTAATTTTGCAGAAAATGAAAGCTTTTATCTTATTTAAATGGGCTCCGTGTAGTCCTAATGCTTTTATGTTGGTTTGTTTACAAGTTTATATCTTGGTGTATGGTGATTATTTGAAGGCTTGCAGTATGCAAGCACCGACAACTCATATATTTATGTAGAAAGAAGCAATTTATAATGATACAATCATAGTCAATTAACTCCCACTTTCTCAATTTACGAATCAAATACAAAATTATGATGTTGAGCCCTTCCGATGACTGTGAAGGATTAGAAAATTTATGTAAATAATGATTTTTTCAAATTAACGACACATTATAAAAACTTTCTACTGAAAAGATTCTTCAGGTGGTCAGATTTTTGTTCTTGATTCCTCTTATTGTTAGATGGACAACCTATTTCATTGCTCTGGTTTGCTACTTGTAAACTGCACTGATGGGCATACACAAATATATTAGGAGTTGAAAAAACTCCCGAGGTAAAATGAAAAAGTAATTAAAGGTAATGAACACCTTATGATCAGGTCGTGTCTAAAGTATTTATTCTCTGATATTATTGAGCGGATTTTCATGAAATTAAGCATTTAGGACTTTCAGGCAAACACGATAAGAAAATTATATAAATGGCTCAAATAACGCAAGCAGGGATGCCACCTCTCTCTGATAAAAAATTCTTTTTACATTTTAAAAATTTTGAAGAACGCCTGATACTGACATTTACCTGTAAGAGATAGTCACAATTGCTTTAAATAAAGACTTCAGCTATAATTCTATTAACCCGCTGAGACTTGAATGGGGTGGATAGTACACCCCAGGATACCATTTTTAACGGCATTCTTTTTTCTTTGGTTTTTATAATCCCTCCTTTACAGCTGGAGTTTCGAACCTTTTTGTGAAAACCTTCCCTTTTACCCAGTTTTCCTGCATGCATGCTAATATCTGTCATGGTTTGGCCTGGGAGTTTCATGTCAGCCAGTGAGTGAGTGAGGCCCAAGCAGCGTCGTGATATAATAGATGTGCACCTTGACTTACCTGCAACCTGCAAAGACATAGCTGCGTTGCGGGGTAGCATAACACGAAGGATATAACGTTATTACAGTCAAACCCCGATTTAGCACCACCCCCACATACAGAGCCGGATTAAGAGTTCGCTGGGCCCTAGGCCAGGGTTCAGTGTAGGGGCCCAGTGAACCGAAGGAATGGGGGTAAATTAGGTACCTACTTTCTTATTTATGTAATGCTAAAACAACTTTGTATAACATTTATTTTAAATATTATAAAAAATAAATACAAAACATAATAAATCGATTTCTTCTTGGTAAAAGGTTTCTTTAATCCATCAAACATATTACACAGTGTCGTTCGTATTTGAAAATCAGTTATTTTGTTGTATGGTTGTTTTCACTGTTAACGACCCAAGTTATGACTGGACGGTGAGAACATTTAAATTTAGTTAAATGATATAATGTCCAATATATCTGTAAATATTAATTTCTGAGAATTAGGAGTATCATATTATTTATCAGGACCCCCAAATATACCAAACTTGCTGAGACCCACGCAATTATTAGGCGGTGTTTTTTCGATACATTTATGAACAAGCGATTATATAACAAGACGGAAAAGTATACTCCATAAATGGAATACACAGAGATTTCGAAAGCGATATTTATAGGAAATGGCATCGAAAGGTTCTTGAATTATTATACCCGAAATTAAAGTCGTAATTATGTGGTCTCGGGGACTGTTTTACGGCAAATGTTGTCATTTTTACATTTCGTTAAAAAAGGAATTGGAGACTACGGTGTACAGATTGGAATTAAAATTTAAAAACTCCTGAACCGTAAATTAACCCAGAGAGCACTCACACGTCAATAAGAAATAAGGAAAATTAAATTATGCTTACAAGTTTTTACATTTACATTTATCAAATATTAAAACAAATATTTTAAAAAATCTGATTTGACCACCACATGACTTTCTCCATACCTGTAATATTTTTTAAAATTCCAAATAGATTACATAATAATATATATTTTAAGAAACTGCAAGAATATTTTAGACTTTACAAAGAACGGAAATAAACTCAAACTTCTGATATTGGATACAGCCACTAAGTTCCAACAATTAAGAAAATAAAAAGGAGTGTTACTAAGAAGTAACTAAGCGTGAATTGTTAACAATAGTCGGTAGGTGGCGTGGTGGTGGCAGCTAAAAATATAAGATATCTCTAAACAATGCATTATATGGGAAAATGTTTCAAACAAAGGTTGTAGAAAATTAAATTTCCTACATCTTTTATTCCAATACATTTTACGTACATCAAATATTAAAGCAAATATTTCAAAATAACGGAAAAGTGACAAGAGTAAACACCCACTTGGTTGACAGATCTTTACCAAAAACTAATCAGTTCTTGTGAGGCATAAAAATGTTAAATATAAAACTTCACATTGACCTGATTAATATTTTTTGGGTTAGAGCACCCACAAAAAAGCTGTCTCACACAGACATCATCGAAAAAATGGTCAAAAGGTGTTCAGGGGACCTCAAAAAGTGTATTTCCATTGAAATCTCGAAATCGATTTTTTTCATGAAAACAATACTTCCCCTATACTACATATGGAGAAAGTAAAAATGGCTAAGTGACAAGAGTAAACACCCACTTCCGGTTTACCGTTTTTTACCAAATCTAATCACCTTTCCCTTTAACAAAGATGTCAAATATAAAATTTCCTGTTGGTGCGATTAATAGTTTTTGAATTATAGCACCCACAAATTCCGGTCACAGACACACACACCCACAGATCTCGAGAAAAAAGTCAGAACGTGTTCAGGGGATCTTAAAACATTCATAGCATTCATTGCTGGGTGAAAAATCATCGTGATTGCCGATCATAAGGCACTAACGTTTCTAAAGAGTTGCCACCTGCGCAACAACAGCCTTATTAGATGGACATTATTAATCGATTCTTACGATATGGAGATTCGATACTGCCCTGGCAAGAACAAAGTGGTGGATATATATTTATATATATATAACAGCTTACGGAAAAGGAAAGGTAAAAGGGATATATGGATGGCAACAAGATGTTGGAATGAGAAAGCCCAGTAAACACTCACCAATCGGTCGACTTCAAGTTGGCGAGGCCCTGGGGATGTCGAAGCGACACACGTAAAACAGCACTAGAAACAACACAGAAACATAACGTAGAAGCTTTCGGAAAGATTCGTTCTTCAGCTAGCGAGAGAGACAACTGATGGCAGTGAAACTGGGTGGAGGCATGGGGTGGAAGGGTGGTGCGGAAAGGTCGAGGATTGGAGGATGCGGAGGGGGTTGGGGATTGGTAGGGGGTTGGGAGAAGACAGAAGGGGAGTGAAAAGTTATCGAAGGTTGAAGCCAGGGGGAGTGAAGGAGTTTAAAAGATGAATATGCGAAAGCTCCCACTGACGGAGTTGGGGAGCCGAAGCATTGTCGGGGAGAGCGCGAATGACTCTCACAGTGAAGCTGTCATTAAATTTTAAATTACAGTGGAAACCGCTTAACACGAAAACGGATAACGCGAAATATCGGTTAACACGAAATGCAGGCTCGGTCCCTACCGGTGCCTATACATTTCAACGTATATTAGTTCGTTTTACGCGAAATGGTTAACAAGAATTTTCGGTTAACACGAAAAAAAAATTTCGGTCCCCTGAAAACAAATCCACGTCAAATTACGTGGATAACACGAAACGACCCACTCGTTTCTTAACAAAGAAGTATGAATAATCTCACAACCACAGCTGTACCTCCTCCTTCCCTCTCTCTTTCTTAGTCTTAGTCTAATGCTCGTGGTAGCCTGACGTGCCTTCAGGTCGCTCCGTCCCCTTTCACTTTCCATTTTTAGCCATCCTGACCGCTGAATATGCCGCCGAAGGCTTTAAAGAAGGTCGTTGAGTCCGATAGCACGGAGTTCCGTGCTATGATGGAAACGGTTATGAAGACTATGTCTTCATTTCAAGATGAACTGAGCCAAATCCATAAGGAAGATACTCCTAAGAGAAAAGAATCCCTTTCATCCTTAGAGGATAGATTCAACAGCTTCCGAACAAAAGTGATCGAAGACTTCCGCCGTCTCTCTGACCGCCTTAGTGATCTAGAGAAGAAAGGCGTGGAATTGGATGAGAGACAAGACGCCTTAGAGCAGTATTCCCGACGCAACTGTCTTCTCATTCATGGTGTAACGGAGAAGGAGAATGAAGATTGCTTACTTCTAGTGACTAAATTCTTCTAGGACGAAGTAAAAGAAGAGATCGACATGCAGCGTCTTTCCAGAGCTCACAGAATCGGTGTTCCCAGAAGCTCCAATCCTCACCCCAGAGCTATCATCGTCAGGTTTTTATCCTATCAGGAAAGAGACAAGGTGTGGAGAAACAAGAGACGCCTCAAAGGTACCAATTTTCTTGTCACAGAGTCGCTTACCTCTACGCGAAAAAAGTTATTGCAAGAGGTAAAAATGTTGACAGGACCACGTGGGGTCTGGACGCAAGACGGGAAAATAGTTGTCCTGCATGACGGCAGCAGACGGTTTATCTCCACCATGAGAGATTTAGAGGCATTGAAGCGGGCCTGGCCCTCTCAGAAATCAACTCCGGGGGACGGACGTCGCTAAGTAACCTTACGAGCAAGACTTTGGATTTGCTTAGAAACTGACAAAGACCACTACGGCATAATCATTAGGTACATCTACATCTACATCTACATATTACCCTGCAAGTCACCTTGACGGTGGATGGCAGGGGGTGCCGCGCACCAAGTTCCTAACTAATTATTATTCACTGTTATCTATTGTGGTCACGTATTGTCCTAGGGAAAAAGGACTCCTTATACCTCTCCGTCTTACTATCTATTTCGCGAATCTTGTCGTCATTATCCCTCCGTCCGATATACGTTGGTTGTCGAATAACATCCTTCATTTCATTTACGAATATCTCCGACCTATATTTATCTAGAAGTTTAAGTCTCGCCTGTAATCTACGATCTTTCAACGATGGCCAACTCAACTCATCAATGAGTAACGTAACGCTCTGTTTTTTATCGTAATTCTTTTTCACGAATCTAGCTGCTCGCCGCTGTATTTTTTCTAAATCCTTTATGAGTCCCCTCTGATATGGATCCCAAACCGCTGCTGCGTATTCCATTTGAGGTCTAACCAACGATAAATAACAGGATTCTCTCACCTTTTCCGTGCTTTTCCTGACTATCCTACGCACAAAAGCCAACTTCTTATTTGCCGCACCTATCACTCGTCTTATGTGGGTGTCCCAAGACAGGTCACGATTCAAGGTTACCCCGAGGTATTTCACGGATTCCGAAACAGGAATGATCTCACCATCTATCGAGTAGGTAAACACGGACGATGGGCTTCTAGATTTCCAAAAGTTTAGAACGTTACTCTTTTTCTGATTGATTTCTAGCTGCCATTCCTTGCACCAAACAGATAACGCATCCAGATCATCCTGAAGCTGACGATGGTCGCTAGGACCACTAATTTCTCTATAGACTACGGTGTCATCCGCAAAAAGCCTGATATTACTTTTTACAACTGAGCTGATGTCGTTTATATAAAGCAAGAAAAGCATAGGTCCGATCACACTACCCTGCGGCACTCCAGAGACTACATCTGCCACACTCGAGGACTTACCATCGATGACTACTTTTTGTTTTCTATTCCTATGGAAAGCGCGAACCCAGTTAATGACTTTAACATTAACGCCAAGATTTCCCAATTTTAATAACAACTTACGGTGGGGAACCTTGTCAAAAGCTTTTCTAAAATCAAGGAACACTGCATCGACCTGCTTATTATTTTCGCCGCATGATAAAACATCATTCACAAACAGACCGAGTTGGGTGTCACAGGATCTACCTTTTCTGAAGCCATGTTGACAGCTGACTAAGAGCGATCTACTCTCAAGATAACGCATTGTGTTGCTAACAATAATGTGCTCCAAAATCTTACATGATAATGATGTTAGAGAAATCGGCCTATAATTTTCGGGGTTTTCTTTGTCACCTCCCTTATGAATGGGTGTGACGTGTGCTAGTTTCCAATCATCAGGAACCTCACAGAGGGTAAGAGATTTCTCGAAAACTATCCGAAGGAAGGGAGCTATATCTTCTGCTAGTTCTTTTAATACACGCGCGGGAATTCCTTCTGGTCCAGGATTTTTGTTGGGCTTTATCGCACTCAGTTGCTTCGCTATTCCTGCCTCAGAGATTTTAATATTATCCATCCGAGTACATCCATCGGGAATAAGATTATCTTTAAGTATATTTCCACCTGCCGTGAACGCCTTCGCGAAGTAAACGTTTAGTAGATTAGCTTTATCCTCCCCATCGTGAAGGATGTCTCCGGAATCACATCGCAGGGAGGGTATTGAAGGACCCACTCCCTTGACTTCTCTTACATAGGACCAGAACGCTTTTGGATCCTCCTTCAATTTTGTATTTAATACCTCATTCCGGAATGTGTTAAATGCGTTACGCATGGTTTTTCTCGCTAGTACGCGGGCACTGTTATACTCATGGACTATAGCTGTGCGATACTCATCGGAAGCGGTGGTAGGTATGTTTTTCAATTTTGCGTGGCTACGCCTCTGTCGTCTTAAGGCAATCCTGACTTCCTTATTAAACCAACGAGGTTCTTTCTTATCAGATTTTAACTTACTGGGGATAAATCTATTGATACCTTTTCCTAGTATATTCTTAAATAATAACCATGATGGCTCCATACCTAATCGTTCTGTCTTTTCACGATAACTGACAAAGGTACTTTTGAGATGTAAGCTGAAACTTTTAAAGTCGGCCTTGGCGGAAGCGTATACATTCCGAAGAGGCTTAGGATGTCTTTTGAGCTTTAATTCGCACTCCGCATACACAGCTCGATGGTCGCTAAGTCCCTCCTCTGTGGATACCTTAGTTATCCTATGCGGGATGTTAGAAGCAAGCAAGTCGAGAACATTGCCCGAACGCGTGGCTTTTTGTACCATCTGGATTAAGGAATATTCATGAAACGTGTCAATTAAGGCTTCACACGATTCGCGTTCTTTACCTCCCGTAACGAAACATAGGTTTTCCCAATCGATTGACGGTAAGTTAAAATCGCCTCCAATTATCACGTAACCGTCGTTCATAATAGATCTAAGCTCGGCTAATTGCCTCTCTAAACTTAAAATATAATCAACTTTGGCATTAGGTGGTCTGTAAAATGAGCATAAATATATCTTTTTCGAATTATCCTTACCTAGGCGGCACCACACGCTCTCGGTCGTTTCATCGATAATAGGGATCTGACAACTATCGTACTTTTCACTTATTGCCAAAAATACTCCGCCACCTATTCTATTGGCGCGGTCTTTTCTGTATACTCTATAGCTTTTCGGAAAAATTTCTTGGCTAGCGATATCTTCAGTGAGCCAACTTTCCGTACCTATAACTACATCCGCATGCAACGTGCGAATTACGTGTTCGAGTTCGGCAGACTTCCTACGAATGCTGCGGCAGTTTAAAACTATAATATTTAATTTCTCGTTATCGCCCGAAGCATTAACTGCTCTATTACGGCTTTCGCAGGTGGACTCTCTCACTTTGCGACCAGAAACTGTATTACACTCGATGCCCCTATGAAATCTCCTAATACGCCTACACCCTACCCTACTCTCTAATCTAAAAAAGACCTACCATGGTCGAAGATCCTACACGCTACACTCTGTGAAGCCTCGGTCGTGTAATGAACTCCAGAGCCGTTTAGGGGTACCCTACACGATCCGAGAACCGGCCGGAGATCAACAAAGTCGACTCCCATGCCCACACAGAAATTCCATAGCCTTTGGTTTAGCCCCGCCACGCGGCTCCAAACCTCCGAACCACAGTCAATCCGCGGGACAATACTACAAATGGTGAGCCGCACATCAGAACCCGACTCCTCTCGGACACGAGTGACCTCGGCGACCAAGTCCTCAAAAGAACTTAGAATCTCCTCGGACCCGCGCTTCGAGGCGTCGTTAGTCCCAACATGGACCACCATCCGCAGCCTAGAGCAACCCGTTGACTCCACCGACTCCCGTACCGCCCTCGTCACTTGGGGGACCGTTCCTCCTGGTATACACCTGGAGAACACCCGCTCAGCCACTCCCTCCCGGCGGGCCCGAGTTAGCAAGGGAGCCATAACACGCCGGACATTAGAACTACCTATTACTAGGAGCCCTCCCTTCCCACCCCGACTTCCCATAGATCCAGCCTCCGCCAAAGAGACGGGAGCGGATGCGAGAGCATCGGCCGAAGTGTCGTCCTCCGACAACGCCGCGAACCGATTGCAAACTGGAAGAGGGTCTGCCGAGGCATTCCCAGCTCCCAGCCTTCGCAGGACCACCCCACGATCCCCCCGGTTGGAGACCACTCTCCAATCGTTGGGTTTCAGGATTGGAGCGACCCCAGCCCCCGAAGAGGTCCCACAAACACCCTCGATCACACCACCGACTTTCGCACTCGAGCGCACCCGAGTCGCCATCATGGCGCGGTGAGTTCTCGGGGATGGATGCGTTCTCCCAACACGAACAAGGGCCGACTCCGCTCTTGCCACCCTCCGACGGAGGTCCGTAACCTCTCTTACCAGCTCCGTGATTCGAGACCTCATTCCCTCGAAATCAGCGTCGCATAGAAAGGAGGAAACGGGAATCCTAGGTGAAGCCATCCTAAACACTAATCTGTACTAGCTATGAATTAAATTAAACTTCAAGCTAAGGTTATACTAAGTGACTAACTAATTCGTGGACTTAAGGTCTACGCTAGAGAGGAACGCAGGTAAAAAGTGAAAGGGAAGCGCTGACTCACCGCACAAACAACGTTAGCGAACAGGCAAGATAGAAACACAAGCAAGCGTTAAAACAATTTAAATTAGTACACCAACAGCGATAATCAAGTTAAAACAAGGTAACAAGGTATCATCTGTCGTGCGTACTGCATTGTGCTACTTGAGTTCCTGTTTTCCACTAACTCCGTTTTTGTCATCGCCTGGCATCCCCGTTCCTGCATTTGCTGATTCTCGGCTGTTTTCCGTGTTCCTGAGAGAAGAAAGAAGCTCCCTGTGCGTTTCCGTCCCCCCTTCTTTAGCAGCGAGTTTCTTTTCTTTCTTTTCTTTTTTTTTCTCTTTTCTTTCTTTCTTTCCCCCCCTTACGTGGCGTCCCAAGTGAAAATTAGTGCCTGTGTATATTAGTGTCTGTTTATATTAGTGCCTGTGTTTATTAGTGCTTGTGTATATTAGTGCCTGTGTATATTAGTGCCTGTATTTATCTGTCTCCCCTACATCCCTAGTTCTCCCAAGTTAATTCATTCATAGCCCCTCATTTATCTAGTGTCAGTTCTCCCCACAGTGTTTTCATTTTCGGTTCTCTCTAGTGCAATTTCTCCCAAAATCTAATCCAAAGAGCCCCTATTTCCCAGTGCTAGTGCTCCACGTAGTGTTTTATTCCAATCATCTCACCAGTGCAAATAAGTGTCTGTAGTTATCTGTCTCCCTTCCACCCTTAGTGCTCCCAAAGCCGTTTCCCAATAGCTCTTACTCCACAGTGTTAGTGTTCCACTAAGTGTTTTATTCCACTCACTCGATAAGTTCCTTTAGCTCTCTAGGGCAGTTCTCATATCCCTACAGTGCAGTGCTCGCGCCTTCCTGTGCTCCTCTGTTTTCCTTTGCAATTAGTTTATAACTTATCCTTTACTTGACCTGTGTGTATTTTCCTGCTTTTTCATTATACATTGCAATATTGTATTGTGTCTTGTATTCCTAACTTTGCGCATCCTACTCTATAAAATATCCTCACCTATGTTTAATTCTTCCCCTGGAATCGTGCCCACTAATAGCACTTCTTTCCCGTTCGTACCTCCCATCAGTAGACCCTCCCAGCAGGACGTTATGACGCGCATTAGCTCTTCTGACTCTCCACCCCCCGCTGACCACCCTTTCCCCCGCTTTTCCCATTGCACTCAAAATAACAACACATGCCCTCTCTCGCCCATCACCTCTTCCCCTGTCCCACCATATAACCTTAATACGCATGGTCCTCACACCCTCAACCCAGAGGCAGCAGAATTCTTACCCCCCCCCTCCATTCCACTCCCGTCCCCACCCCCCTCACTACCTGCTATACATCCAGCCACAATCCGTACCTACTTTAACCCACATGCTCCTGATTTCATTCCTTCCCTAACTCAACCGCGTCCTTCCTTAGACCCAAATGCCTCTGAATTCTACCCATACGTATCTCCTGGTTCCGCATCTTCTAATCTTCTCCCTATCACTAATAAAAGCTTATCCTCATATTGCAATTTCAATACAAAGGCCATTCTATCTGAACAGTTTAAGCCCTTTCCACGCTCCCTCCAGATCTTATATTTAAATGCTCAAAGCCTAACAGCACATATCGAAGAACTCCGTGGTATACTACCTAACAATAAAGTACACATCATCGCTATTGCTGAGACCTGGTTGAAACCATCTATGTCTTCCTCTACTGTTAACATTGACGGTTTTAAACTTTACCGCAACGATCGCGTTGGCAAAGGCGGCGGCGGTGTCGGAGTATATGTAAGAAACGATATTTCAACTAAATTTATTGAAAGTAGCGAATGTAATTACAGCAAAAGACCCGAATTTCTCTTTCTTGAATTGAAAATCTATTCACAGAAAATACTTTTCGGTATTTTCCACCGTCCACCCAAAATTGGTCATCTATCCGATATTGATGAAGTCATCTCTAATCACATTAACGATTACAATCATTTAATAATTACTGGCGATTTTAATGCCAATATACTCGCACCAAACCCTGATTCGACATATTTATATAACTCCTTCAACTCTCTAGGCCTTAGTATTCTACCTCTAAATGCTACTCACCATACTCCTACTTCCTCTATCCTAATTGATTTAGCCGTTACCGCCAATCCTGACAAGGTTCTCGCGCATGGCCAACTCTCTGCTCCGGGAATCTCCGCACATGACATAATATACATTGCATATTCAATAAGGAGCCCAACTCACAAGCCGAAATATATCACCTATAGGGACTTCAAAAACATCAACAATGAGAAGTTAATTGCTGACGCGTCTGCCATGCCTTGGTATTCTATTGAGTACATGGACGACATTAACGACAAGGTTGAGACTTTCAACAATTTTGCACAGTCATTAATCAACACTCACGCTCCACTAAAGACTAAAAGAGTCTCTAAGCCCCATGCACCATGGCTCACAACAGACATCAAACTGATAATGAAGAGACGTGACAATGCCTTCCGCATTTTCAAAAATACAAAAACACAGATCTCATTCAACCAATTTAAAAAACTAAGAAATAAAACTAAGCAACTTATCAGAAACTCTAAAACTCGGTACATTCATTCACTGTCCCGTCCAAATTCTTCACAATCTGCTCTATGGAGTAACTTAAAATTATTTGGTATTGGAAAATCTAAGGATACACAACTTCCTCCTCATATTTGCCTTGATACACTTAACACTCTATTCACCACTCCCCCAACTCCTGATGACAACGAAATAAAACAGAATCACATACACCACCTACTTCAACACACTCCTCCCACCACAGCATCACCACCATTCCAATTTTCTCCTGTAACTCAGCTGGAAGTACTGAATTGTTTACGTAAAATCAAGTCCAGAGCACAAGGTGCTGACGAAATTCCAATAGTTTTCCTTCATAAGATTATTCATCTAGTGCTACCCGTCATCACTCATATATTCAATTGGTCGCTTATGCAAAACAAATTCCCATCGCAATGGAAACTCGCCATAGTCCGTCCCATACCTAAGAAAAGTCTTACTTCTGACATAACCGACTTTCGGCCCATCAGTTTACTTCCTGTATTATCAAAGGCATTTGAAAAGGTTTTACATGAACAAATCACATATTTTCTAATTAGTAATAATATCCTCGATTCTCTACAATCAGGATTCCGAAAATCACACAGCACTACCACAGCACTCCTCAAAATCACTGACGATATCAGATTAGCAATGGACAAAAGAGAAGTCACTATTATGACTCTTCTTGACTTTAGTAAAGCTTTTGACTCTGTAGATGTAAACATACTTCTAACCAAACTGCGCCTCATGAACTTCTCCTCAGATTCCCTAAACTTAATTAGTTCATACCTGAATGATCGCTATCAAAAGGTCGTAACTGACAATCATTCCTCAAGATGGATTAAAGTGTCACGTGGCGTACCACAAGGTTCCACCCTCGGGCCACTGCTCTTCTCTCTGTACATTAATGATATATCTTCTCAGCTTGCTCACTGTAAATACCACCTTTATGCTGATGATCTCCAAATCTATATGCACTCTCGCTCTATTGATCTCCATCTTATCATTGATAAAATGAACCATGACCTCACTTCTTTATCCAAATGGAGCAATGTAAATTTCCTCAAAATTAATCCTTTAAAAAGTCAGTCTATTATTATTGGGTATCCCAAACTTCTCTCGTCACTAAACTTCTCAGAACTTCCCCCAATTCTGCTCAATAACTCTGTCATTCGTTTCCAAAAAACTGCAACCAATCTCGGGTTAGTATTCAATGACACATTGACCTGGACTGATCATATAACTAAAATATGTAATACTGTTAACAGTTCACTTCACTCACTTAAAAGAATTAAAAGCATTACCCATTTCTCCCTTCGCAAGCGACTTATCACCGCTCTTGTCCTTCCTCACCTTGATTACTGCGATACGGTCTATCAAGATCTATCTAACGAGCTATCTCTAAAATTGCAGCGTGCACAAAATTCCTGCGTAAGATTCATTTGTGATCTCCAAAAGAGAGACCATGTCACTCAACCTCTATATACGTTAGGCTGGCTTCGCACTGAAGCTCGTAGACGTCTTCACCTCCTCTCGTTATTTTACCGAATTATAACTCTTCAAAACCCGCAGTATCTGAACTCCAAATTTTCCCAAATGAACTCTGTACACAACGCCAACACTAGGGGCACCAATCTCTTCCAGATCCCACATCACAGGACGGAAATTTATAATAAATCCTTCCATGTTACAGCTTGTAGACTTTGGAACGCCCTACCTACTGACCTCCAAAACGCAACATCTCTCCACATATTCAAACATAAATACTTTAAATTGCTGTTCTCTGCCCAAAATTCAGGTCAGCTTTAACATTTTCTTCTTACCAATTGCACTCTTCCTTACTTAATTAACATTAATTATTTTTTTTGCAGGTTATCGAGTTCGCAAAGTGTACGCCTCCTTCGACTGTTACCTTTTCATTGTCTAGTGTCTACTATGTTATAGTGTTTATGACGGTATACAACGATGCTGTATATACGAAGACTTACTGTACATACTCCTTTCTATTTAATGTTGTATTACTATATCATTATATGTACACTATCTAGGGTTTTCGCAGGTTTTTCACACCCCCCTTCTCAGTGGGTGTTTTCCTGCGTGGGTTTTACTAGGGAGGACATGCCTGTTTTACCTAGGTTTTCCCCACAATCTCTAATCTGTCTTCAATTTTATATATATATTTTTTTTTACTCTGTATGATTTAGGTATATACTGTTTATGTTATGCGTATTGTATATATATATATATATATATATATATATATATATATATATATATATATATATATATATATATCTTACTTTACCATTTTTTTATATTTTTTATATTGACGAAGGGTTAAATGTAAGAATGGACCTTATGGTCTAAATTTCGCCCGAATAAAGACGATTATCTATCTATCTATCTATCTTTCAATTGGCATGGTCATTAGTGGACCTCAGAGAAACTCACGCGCCCCCGTTGAGAGGGTTGCTACCGAGATTTCCTTGGCAGCAATAAACTAAATTCTGGGAACTACCATCTTCGAATGAAAGGAAGGATTTGGAGGTGCAGATTGTTATCTGTACTGTACCTTCCCTTTCCCCGTCTTTCAATACGTTCAACTCCTCCCTTGCTCTCGTCTCTAGACCCCTACGCAGAACAGTTCTACTCAGTTGATTCCGTTGATTCTGAATTTCCGTGTGGAACGGTTAGCGAATGTGAAACGAATCTGTGCGCGAAGTTCTTCTTTCTTTTTCGGGACCGTTTTCAGTTGTGATTTTATATTTTTATAAAAGATAAATGACCCACATAAAAATGGCTGGTAAATTGCGTAAGCAAAAAGCAATACCGCTGAAAGTGAAAATGCAGCTCCTACAAGCGGTTGATAACGGTGATAGAACCAAAACGGACATCTGCAAAGAGTTCGAAATTCCTTTTTCAACTTTGTCAACAATTATAAAAAATCGTGATAAAATAACATCTGTGTTTGAGAGAAGCATGTTTGAACCGGAACGGAAGATTCTACGCACGGCAAAGCACAAGGATTTGGAAGCGGCGTTGATCATCTGGTTTAAGCAAGCAAGAGGCCAGAATGCTCCAATTTCTGGTACGGTTTTGATGGCGAAGACTGACGCTTTAGGATCAGAATTGGAAATTGAATTCAAGTCTAGTCCTGGATGGTTGGAGCGGTTCAAGTTTAGGAATGGGATAATTTTTAAGACTGTTTCCGGCGAGTCGGGTGACGTCTCCCGTGATATGACATCAGAGTGGGTAACTTCTACCTTGCCTAAATTATTAACAGAATTTGCGCCTAAGGACATTTTTAATGCTGACGAAACCGGGATTTTTTTTCGCTGCCTCCCAGAAAAAACTTTAGCTTTTAAAAATGAGCAGTGCTCTGGTGGAAAAAAATCTAAAGAATGCATTACGGTAATGGTGGCTTGCAATTCAGACGGTTCTGAAAAAATCCCGATGTTTGTTGTGGGTAAATTTCTGAATCCTCGCTGCTTCAAGAATGTAAAGAAGCTTCCCGTGGAATACACCGCAAATAAAAAAGCTTGGATGACGGGAAACATTTTTACAGACTGGGTTAGGGCATTGGATAAGCGCTTTTCACGCCAGAAGCGCAAAATAGCTTTAATTATCGACAACAGCCCTGCTCATCCAGAAGTGGAAAAGCTGAAATCAATTAAACTGACCTTTCTGCCGCCTAATACAACAAGCGTATTGCAGCCATGTGACCAGATTATTATAAAAAATCTAAAATGCCACTATCGGAAGTTATTACTCCAGAAATATTTATCTAGTATTGAATCAAATGAGGAAATTAAGCCCGTGACTCTTTTGCATTCTTTACATTGGTTGTATGCCTCTTGGAGGTCAGTTACAGCGAAAACAATCGAAAATTGTTTTCGCCACGCTGGATTTTCCTATTCGCCAATAGCAGATAGGTTTTCTGGACAGGATGAAATTGAATCGATTACGGAAACTAGGGTAAATACATCTACTGAAAGTGAATTGTGCGATATCTTCGGTCGCGTGTCGTCTGTAATGAGATTGACAACTGAAATCACGCTGAATGATTATATAGCAGTGGATGACCATATTGCCACTACACCACTTTTGACAGACAGTGTTATTGTGGACATTGTTAAATCAAGTGCAACAAAATAAAATGAAAATAGTAGTGAAAGTGGAGATGACTGTGACGACGGAATGTTGTCAGTGCCAAGTGCTGCGGATATCCGTGGAATGCTAAAAAGTGTGCGTCGGTTTTTGGAAAATCAAACAGATGGGGACAGTTTGTATGAGACGGTTGATGATTTGGAACAATTTGTCGAAAAAAAGATCATTATGAATGCTAGACAGAAAAAAATTACGGAATTTTTTGTTAAGAAGTAGACAATTGAACTACTTTAGCGACCTTGATACTTAATATTTGTACATTGTTTTTATGAAACTATTGAAATAAAATAATTTTTTTATGTATATATGTAATGATTAAATTATAAGGTTTTCATTATTATAACTAATTACTGTGCTGTTTCCATCGCATATTTGTTATGTCAAGATTTATTTACGAGCTTATATCAATATCTCAAATCAGTCTCAAAAAAGCTTATCCTGAAATTCGTTTAGCACGAAATTCGGTTAAGACGAAATGTTTGCGCTGGTCCCCGACATTTCGTGTTAAGCGGTTTCCACTGTATGTTGGTTCGCATGAAGGGCCACCGGCAGCGGACGCTTGAGAATGACGCTGTTGTGGTGGCCGTTCATGCGGCTGTTGAGGGGATTACTGGTGAGGCCAACATAAAAGGCGGGACATTGTGTGCATTTCAGTAGGTAAATGATATTGTGGGTGGTGCAGTTGGTGGTAGAAGTTATGGGGTAGGTGATGTTGGTTGTGGGACTGGAGAAGAAGAAGCATATATATATATATATATATATATATATATATATATATATATATATATATATATATATATATATACATATATATATACATAAACATGAGTAAAAGGTGTTTGCATTCTGCAAGCATTTCATCACACCTTGAAAAAGAATTCATTTTTCAGATAGTATTTCATCATTGAAGATATCTTTTTAACCCTCCAAGGACGATAATTTTTTTTTAATTTTTCCTTATTTTATTATAATTGCGTTTATATGCATATATTATCTACTCTTGCCAAGTTTTAATCATAATTTACCAGTAATTATTGAGATATTGGATGATGCCATATGGCATCGCTCGGCCTATTCCAGGTCGCATTTTTCACGTAATTTTCTCTGCAAATACAGTGGATCAGCCGTATTCGCGAGGGTTAGGTTCCCACAGAGGCACGAATACTTATTTTTCGCGATTAGCTGTATTCACCTACAGTCACTACTTTTTTCAGGTGGCAACCCATTATTTTATACTCGTGAAACAATCGCGCTAAAAATAAATATGCGTTATGATTACGTTGACGTCAGCGTTTTTTATATGATACACACATGCGTTTATTTTAATTTCTTTTCCGTAGGAAAAATATTATTTAAAAATATTTATTGTGAAAATAGGTGGTCACGAATAATCTAAGTCTCGAATACAAATGACGCGAATAAACCTGATCCACTCTACTCATTACCCTACAATACAAAAGAATCTTATTACTCTGTTCATTCTATCGAAATATTCTGTTTTTCATTACTTTTCAATAAATAAAATAGCATATATTACGGTAAATATTTATTTCATTGTGTGATAATTAGAAAAACATGGAACACATAGGCCTACATTGCATTTGCTGCATTCAGTCCTTGGGAACTGCAGCCTTCTAAAGCACATCTCCGCCGGCTGTTTTTTTCTGTGGGCTTCAGTAATGGTCGATTCTATCATAGCGTACGCTCTGTAACACTCGGCCCGAATCATTTCTGCCCTTTGGAGTACTTGCCCGGCCTGGCGCCTTTGAAGGGGTTTTATATCGGGTAAGATATGTAAGAACAATTTCACGTCGAAATTCTAATTGCGTCGCAACCCTTCCTGAATTTCTATATAGTATCCAGGCGTTGTGGACTGCTGCATCTAGTAGCCACGTAAAAATTGGCCACCCATTTTTTTCCACGGATGTTTATCCTGTACATGGCTATGTTTTCATCCATGCGGTCAGTCCCTCCCATGAATTTATTATACGCTGCAAATAAGGCAGGTCGAGGTACTGGAATTCTTTTTTTTCTGATGAAGAATACCTTACAGCATTTTTCACAGGCTTTTCACCGTGGCAAGAGGACATGATCGTAACTACCGAGTTGTCTACCCAACTAGTAATAATTATGTTTTCCTCCCTGCTGGCCCAATACTGAAATGTTCCGCGCTTCTTCTTCTTCAGGTCTTTATTGCTCTGAATGGGACAGTCTTTTGGAATTCGGTTCTGCCTCAGTGTTCCTGTCGCACCATAACCTAACTTATTAAGATGACTAACTAAATTTACTCCCGTAAATAGGTTGTCAAAATAGAAACGGAATGGCAAGTGCTTTATATCCTCGGGAAATTCATCTATCATTGACAATAGAGGCGCAGATGCCTTGCCAAAATTGACTTCATATTCGGTATTTGCATTTGGGTTTTTACCCTGATACACATTAAAGCTTACCAAATAACCGGTGGTAGTATTTACACACCATACCTTATAACCAAATCTTATTGGTTTTCCCTGTAAAAATTGTTTGCAACCATGCCTGCCATAGTAAGCTATCATGCTTTCATCATACGAAAGACAATGCTCCGGTTTGAAGTGATCTAAAAACTTTTGCCGCAGTACATTTATCAATGGACGCAATTTCCATAATTTATCATTAGTATCATTTGAGCATTGCCTGCAAAATGAATAAATTTAATTATTTGCACGAAATGATCCCTATGCATTGCATTCGCGACTAAATCATTCCTTACATCAGGAGAAGTTTCCCAGTATCGCTTCTTTCCCCGCACGTTGTTTTAACCACTAAGGATCAAGATTCCCATGAAAGCTTTCATTTCCTCATTACTAATCTGAGGGTTCGCATTGTTCGTGAAACTTGCATATTTTGTTGCTTCATTTACAAGAAACATGATAACATCATCATCAAAAAACATTACAAATAACTCCGGACTTTTCTCTAAATTGTGAATAATCAGCACAAGGGAACGGTGGCACTTGCACGTTCAAATCTTCCTGATACCACTTCACTGCACTCCGGACGGTTTTCCTAATTTTTTCGGGACGAAGTTCTTTTTCTGTTGAATGCTCAGACTGTCCAGTAGCGTCTCCAGGGTTATAATCCTCGCAACCGCCGATGCGTCGAGAATTTGTTAAAACCAACTCGGCTCCAGCGCTGAGTTGCCGACCGCTTAGGTTGTTGACATCACCGGCGTCGTCCTCATCGGCAGAGTCTTCATCTGAAGCAATAGCTGCTTCTGGTGGCTCAATAAATATTTCAACAAGATCTTTCTCTTCGTCATCCTCAAGGAGCTCAAGAACTTCCTTTAGTGTTAAATTCCTAAGTTTGAAAAATAATTAATGTTAAAATGAATTCATTCTATTTAGTGTTAAATATGACCAATAAATTACTATATGTCAAAATATATACATATAATGCAAAAAGCTGAACTGATTCAATTCTAGAGAGTAAAACAACTTATAAGCATGCATTATGGAAATCGACCATCAATTGGCCTAGTGATGCCATATGGCATCACGAATATTTCAGATAGAATGAATCACACAAATAAAGACATTATGCCTTAACTAAACTATACATGGAAGTATAATGTCGTATACAAAATTAATCGTAAATATTATTACATTCCCAACTTTTTCAGATAAGAAAATAATAAACTTACTTGGAGCGCTGCGACATTTTACGTGCGACGAACCTCGATGTATATTCGCACATTGATTGCTCGCCAGTTACTGGAAGGAAGCTTGCAGGAATCACAGTACGCGTTCATTGATACCTTCTTTAGAAATACAAAGTTGCAAAATAGTCTGCGACCTTTCGAACAAAATAATACAGAGAGATCAGGTATACGATGCAACATGATGCCAAATGGCATCGCTAGGCCTTCGAGAGTCAATTCTAAAGATTTCACCTCTGCGCCAATTTTCGTTCTTTCCTTGTGTAAAAATAATAGAGTAAAACAAACTCTAAAATTGGCAATTTGAAGTATATTATACTTTTTTCACAGTAGGGTACTAGAGCCACTCATTTCTGCAAAATTTTAAAGTTGTAGCTTATCTAGAAGTGAAATAATATCTATCAATTTGTTTAAATTTTAAAATATTTTAACAGCCGCAACAACATATTCATCAGAATTTTCAAATGTTTATTTGGGTATGTGCACTAGGCTTTAAATAACTTCAAAATTTCAACTCCAACACGACATTACTTTTTTTCACAATTCTCTAATATTTCCTGTTTTTGGATTTTGACGTCGTTATAAGTTTACGCCGTAGTTTTAAATCAATTGCATTATAATACAATCCACTGATTCTCTTTAAAAGCTCTAAATTAAAGATATTATTGTATACAGTTCATCAACCCCATAATTGAAAGAAGTAACGTTCTTTTATTTAATAACATATCGAGTTTTAAAATTATGACGTCATTATATGTGTAAGTTATTAGTTGAAATCAATGGGACAATATGAATTTCCATATTAAAAAGCATTAAAGTGATGCTATTATAATACGGATTGCATATTCTCATTGAAAAACATTGTCCAGGTTGCTATGGTAGCAGAAGTTCTTTATTGTTGAGCATCTGCTTTTTCCGATTAAAAACATATTTCTACATCAATTCAGCACCGATTTGAATTTAGTCTTCAAAAATAAGAAACCTCATTCATTTACCTATAGAACTGTATTCGTCCCTTTCTGAATTATAACTAATTTTAAAATGTATATTATGAAATTCGGCACAGATTTCCATGTTATATATATATATATATATATATATATATATATATATATATATATATATATATATATATATATATACTAGTAGTTGGTGCTTGCATACTGCAAGCATTGAATTTCACCTTGAAAAAACATTCATTTTTCAGACAGACATTTCATCATTACAAATAGTCTTTTCATTCTAAAGATTTCATTTCCACAGCGATTTTCGTATTTTCCGACATCTAAAAATAATAGTTTAAAACAATCCCCAAATGTTGCAGTTTTGAAAAAATTTTACAATTTCTCCATTATGTGGTACTAATGCTACACATTTTAGCCAAATTTTAAAGTTGTAGCACTTCTAGAAGTAAAAAAAATTTCTAATTGTTTAAAAATAAATAATTTTTAATGGTAAAAAATAAAATGTTTATTTGTGCAAATTCATTACTCTGTAAATACTTTCAAAATATTAGCTTCCTAGCTCATCCCGTAGCACCTAAACAGTTATCTATTTATTTAAACTTTAAGAATTCTTAACTGCCAAACTAATTTAAATATCAAAATTTGTATAATCCATATTTCGTTTTTTTACGATTTCCACTAATTAAAAAGATTTCAATTCCGTAGCACATGCGGAAATACATAAACCTTGAAAATTTGTTTAAACAATTGCGAATTTTGAGCGTCCGCATTGTTGCACTTTTTCAAGATTTTCGTTTTTTCTAGTCGGTTTTGCACAAAATGAAAAAATTACACCTGGAGTCGAACTCTGACACTTAGGAAATAGTAATGCATTTCAATGCTTTTTAAAATCCACTCCCAGAGTATGATATTAAGAAAATCCCAAAATTATCCCAAAATTTGTATAATTAACTGCCCTAACCGCGCGTTTTAGTCTACTACTCTAGTGCGCACTGAGCGGCTAAACAAACAGTCACGTACGATTCGGCCAGGTATTTGCATCTAACTATTTTTCGCTTGTTCGAGAGCTTTGCTTAGTTGGTATTGATCTACAACGTATCTTTCATTCAAAATCCACATTTCATTTTTATTCTTTTACGTAACTTATACCACTTACATCTCAGCGGCACCCGTGCAAAGTTGAACCGTGATGAAATAGATTAGTTTCTAATTGTTATCCGTTTAAAGACTGCTGCAGTCCCAATATTCAATGCTCATTCAGGGGATGGTAACTCTACCAATTCATCTGAGCATAAAAACGATGAGAAATTAAACAACCTTTAAGAAATACCCGAAATCGAAGTTAACACTCGTGTTCGCCGACCCTCTCCACGGATTTCGAGGGCTCTGGGTATCTTTAATACGCCCCTATTGCTTAATATAAACCATTGACCATATTAATGTTAACATGAACATTATACAATAGCCATAGTTTGTCATTATACTTTAATCAGTTTATGCAATATTTATTTTATTATTTATTGCAGATGAATACTATTTTAATATTTTGACATTCATCTCGCCTAGGTTGTTCCCGTGTCCTGCCCAGTCATAAATGACACCAGTTTGAGTCGAGATTCCAAGTATGATTTCAGAGGAAAAATGACAAAGAACAAGCCACAAAGAAAATGGCGCCTCTTTCATTCTCGCTTTTCCAGCGATTCGCAAATCAACATTCGTTTAAAGACTCTGCTTCAGTCCCAATATTCAATGCTTATGCAGGGGATGGTAACTACACCAATTCATCTAAGCATCAAAACGATGAGGAATTACGAAATAGCCTCTCAGAAACATCCCAAATCGATATTGACACTCGTCAAAAAATATCAGAAGAGACAGTAGATGAACGGAACGATTATCACGGCAGTGAAAACGGTCTGCAGGAAACTTTAATGCCTCCAGACACGATCCATATGAAGAGCATAAATATGTTGACAAAGTTAACTTTGCCGGAAAATTCGGCTATGAAGATTGGTAATACACCGATCCTTGGGTATTTGTCGGTGACTCTAATGTCATCAAAGGAATTGAAGTTGAGATGACGGACTTGAGTGATTGGCATGAAAACGACGTTGAAATGCTCGAAGAGTGCGGCGATGGAAATTTGATTGAGCGTGATGCGAGACCAATTCACTCAGTCGAGAGTGTACAAGTGTCAGCGAGCATCCCACAAAACATAGAGAGGCCCAAAATACCTGCCGAGTTCATATCTGGAGACCAATTCTACGTCCGTTAACGTCGTAGCTTCGATGACATACACTACAAACGTAAACGGCAGCGAAGCGACTCTTTTTCGGAATCAAACGTACTCGGCGCCAGAGAGAAAAAAACATCGAAGCGGTCTCCAGATACGAAGAGTACAAATACTACTCCGTACGAATGTTGAAACGAAGCCGTGAAAGTGATTTACTTCGACACGCGCTGTAGGTTGAGGAAGCCAGCCTGACCAGGCGAGGGGCAGCATGTCAGGTGGCATGGGATATTTTGCCTCTTAAGGATGCTTCCATAAGCAGCCGCCAGAAGCGATTCAATTTAGTAAAATCCGACTACATCAGAGGCGATCTCCATCCGTCCCGTGTTGAGGTGGATTTAAAAAATCAAATAGCCATTCGGATGAAGAAGAAAGTTCTAGTTGCAAAGCTGATATTTGTTCAACTTCTTCCACCTCCACATCTACAGATGAAAATTAAAATTTTAGAAATTAGAATGCCGCTTTATGGATCTGAATTGCGTCGAATTTCATAAATATAATTAGGTGCTGTAATGTTTATAAAAATTGATACTTCTTGCGCTACCGTTTTCTGGTGAATATATACATGTCGTACATTTCCAGACACTTTCTATTGTAATATATGCTGTTTAACTTGTCTAAAACGGAATTTATGGAGAAGGAAACTATATACCTGCCAACTCTGAAATAAAGCTATCGATAAAATTCTGTTGTGAAATTAATTATAATTTTCTTGTTGCAAATATTTACGTGAAACCAGTCCATTTCAATCAAAAGAGAAAAAGGTCTTTCTAATTCTAAACTGTTTTCTTCAATAAAGGAAAGAATTTCAAGTTTTGTAGCAATTTGTTCCTGCAAAAAAATGCTTTTTAGATTAAACTGTCATGTTCCTAATATCTTGGTTGTACGATTTTTTTGTAAATATACTATAACATCTATTTTTTTCAATAGTTGCCTCACTTAAAACATCTTATAAATAACTTTGATACAACGCGTTCATAAGGCTTTATCTGATTTTATATTTTCCCCTTTCTAGGAACGGGACTAGTTTTGAGATAAGATTTTCCAATTTCAGTCCAACACTTATCCAAAGCGAATATGTTCTTATATCCTCTATTCCGCATATCCCACACTGCTGCGCGACGAAATACTTCCGCTATCAATATTTCTTTTTCCATATTTACACGGCAATCCTTACTTCACAATGAACTGTGCCACAATAAATTATGTGCGGGTGCCAACGAGTCAGACTGGGGTGTGGAGTGTCCTTGGACGCACCAATCAGAAGTCAGATTTCAGCCATCGACCATCGCACTGACTGCAAGGAAACAAATATGTTTCAATTCTTGATGGATGCGATGCTTGAGTCTATGCTTGGTGCGAGGGTCGTTGCTTCAGTATGAAAAGGAACATTTAATTCAATTTGGATTTGGAATTTTCGTCATCCCTTTTTTCGAAAGTAGGCTAAAAATCTTAATGTATGATGCCCAGCGCCCATTTCATACGTTTCTTATGGGTGGTAGAAGTGAAACTAAGGGGTTGGAAAAAAGGTCGATTAATCTATTCCGAAAATGTCGTGTCCCCATTTTATCTGACCTCAAAAACATTGGTTGGACAAAGGGACGGACGGACAAGCCAAATAATTAAGCCTATGTTAAAAAAACTCTTTAAAAACTTTAATAGAAAAAAAAGGGACAATATGTTTCCCAATTTATCAAAAACCTCATTGTCAGCCTACTATCGGCGCCAAAGGTTTGTAGACTCCCAGAAGATGCGACGCTCCCGTCCTTCTCTCCCTCCCTCACTGGCTTCAACTATTATAAATACCACCATAAAAATTTACGTTCATTTTAGGCTTATGAAATTCATTGATTCGTAATACAAAGCCCAAGACGAAGCCAGCAGTGCGCGTAACATGTCTCACAGCTTAATACTTGAGAGAAACGACGGTCTAATAAATTGAATAAAATATCGTAAACGAATTAAAGCTACCAATTTAAATCTTTCACAAGTAATAAAAAGACTACGACTCGCACTATGTAAAGATTTAGTTGCAACCGAAAAAACCGTTTCGTAATAATGAACCGGCAAAGTGACGCCTTCCGTCTCAAAGCTCTAAAAATGGGGTCACTTTTCCTTCTCACCCCAAAAATGTCCACTTCGAAAAATTCTAGGCTACCCTCATTCAACCATGCATTAAATAAGCTACACGCTGGTATGCCTCTCACCAAAATCCCCGTAGCCCTTTTCGAGGTATTTAACCTCAAGCTCGAGTCTACCAACTTTTGGCGCCGGTAGTAGAACTGTCCTCGAGGTTTGTGGATTCCTGGGATTTTCTCGAATTTTTATCTCCGAAGCTATAACTCGAAAATACGTGATACCGCGGTCTTATTGTGGTACATCCGAATAAATGTGTTAATTGCTACCTTAAATAACATAAAATATCTACGGAGTGAAAAATATGACATTTAATTGTTGTTTCACGGATGCCATTTAACGAGATACGTGTATTTGTACTTTTATTTAAATGCTCAAATTAAATGGAAGTTATAATTGACGGATGAAGTTCAAAATCACAATTGGGTGATAAATTGGAATAAGGGATACTAATATTTCATTTAATACAAATCCGCCAAGTAGCTCTGCAGATTAAACATTCGGAGGGGCGGATGGAGGCGACAAAATGACGGCCGTTTAAAAAGTTGTATTTCGGAAACGGTACGTCTGAGAAAAGTCTTTAGAAACCAAAAATTTGCGTCTTGATAATTTCTGCTTAGCGAGCAGCGTAGCGCCGAAGTCCCCGAAGCGCTCGGAGGGCGGGCTTGACGCGTGTAGCACGTAGGGGTCGCTCCTCTAGGCCATAAGTAACTTAATCGAGCCTGTTATAAAAATGGGTCAACAGTGGCGTAATGCAAAATATTGGAACCCCCGAAAAAAATATGGCCCTCACCATTATATACGCTGATATTTTATGTAAACATTTTAACTATTAACTTGTAAGAAAAGGCCAACATGAAGACTGATTTCGCTGTTGTAGCATTTTCCTTTTTCGAGGCCATTTTGAATCCAAAAATTACAAGTGAGGGAAGATGCTTGCATTCTGCAAGAACCTCATCTCTATTGATAAAACAATTTTTCAGACAGATATTTCATTATTAGTAATATTTTTTTAATTCCAAAGATTTCACCTATATGCCAATTTTCCTTCTTTCCTTATGAAATAATATTTGATTGAAACAATACCAAAAATTTGCAATTTTAGGAATATTATAAATTTTTCCATTGTGGTGCACCAATTCCACACCTTACTGCCAAATTTTAACGTTGTAGCTCATCTAGAAGTGAAATAATATTTATCTAAGTGTTTAAACTTTTACAATTTACAACGGCCGCAATATCAATTTCAAGGAAATATTCAAACATTTGTTTGTGCATATGCAATAAGCTCTAAATAACTTAAAATTTTCAGCCGCGCAGCTTGGACCGTAGTACTTAAGATCCACCTATTTGTTTAAAATTCTAGAATTTTTAACGGCCAAACAAATTTGGTTAAAACCAAAATTTCTATAATCCCTATTTCCGTTTTTAACATATGCTACCTTTAAAAAAATTTCAGCTACATAGCGCATTTGGAAATACATAAACCTTGAAATTTTGTTCAAACGATTGTGAATTTTTAGCGGCCTCATTGTTGAACTTTTTCAAGATTTTCGTTTTTTCTAGTTGGTTTTGCACATAATCCTACCTACGAAAAAATGTTGAATTTCCTGCTGACATGGAAGTGCCTAGAAATTAGTATCCTCCCCCTTATGTTGTGTGTTAATTCTCCTCTGCAACAAGCGTCTATATGCATTTAATAGAAATCTATATATCTAGTAGGTATGTATTAGCCTAATCCTATCTCATCTGACACAGTTTTTTCAATCTCCACCATACATTGGCATGGTGACTCCTATGGTCCACAGAAGTAACGTGAAGCGGTCAAAATTCCCGCCAGGTTTCTCGCGAAAACATTTTTTGGGTCTTTGCCTCTATTCTTTCATTCGGAGGTTAAACGTCCGCATCAATATTTGAGTGGATCATCATACTCTTTCTTCTTGCTTATTGTTGTCAACGAAAACAATCTTCGTAACAATCGAAATAAACAAGATCTAATTAGAATACGTTTTAATTCCTTTCGTGCGCCTACTGAGCATAGTAAATGAAAGGAGATGGATTGTTCACGACGAACAAGTGAACTTAAACACGTTGATTTTCCTCAACACACAGATTTTCTAAGTAAAAAGAAATACATAAATTTCGACGAAGGAATGAACGTGAGTGCAAAGATTACTCTTTCACATCTCAAGTGAGGTATGTACGCTTTAACTGATTTAATTTTCGATTGTTCCATTAATTACTACCTACTGGTTATAAAATAAATAGGCAAATCACAAATTCTGTATTTCCTTTGACTTCACTTCTGATATATCCTTTAGCAGTGCTTAGACGTTAGACCAAGCCGTTATAATTTATCCTTTTTGACACGATAGCATTGCTAAGAACGCCTTCTATTCCGACTCAATCGGGGCGGACGGAAGGGAGTGTGACATCCAAACGATCCCGAGATGACGTTTCATATTAGCCAGGCACCTCGTAGTTCCAAATCCTGTCACGTGTGGCGCCGCTGTAGCTGGTGGACGAGCAGCGCTTGTAGTTTTCCTATTCACTCCATATAAAGTTTCGTTTTTTTGCCATAAGTTCTTTACCACAATTTGATGGAAAATTGTTTGATCTAAATTCATTATATCAAACTAGGAGCCTTTTCTCTCGCGTCGTCCAGTGGTACATCATTGTTGCCTGTTTCCGTGGCAACCTCAGCATTCAGAACTTCATAGTTGCTGATCAAGGATTCCAATTATGATCCATAAAGGTAATTTATTTTTTTCCACAATATTAATGGAAGTCTGGTGTATTTCGTAATTTTCAACGTAGCATAGCTCATGTAATTAGTGGAATTATAGCTAATTGTAGGGTTAATTCTCATTGCAATTAAAGAACTAATATCCGTCACGAAAGCAAGAAAACATAAGTTGGCATTTGATATGATCGACCTTAGTGACTTTGAATGCCGATAACCATAGACTAAGACGCAGATTCCTTCGTGGGTGTCGCTAATTACGGATCCCGCTTCCGGTGCACCCCGATCACTATACCTTGACCGCAACACACGCTGTGCACTGGCGATGATTTGTTCGTCCTCGGCAATAAGACTAGCTATTCATGCATACGGAACCAGTGAATTATGCAATCCGATCTGTGTCCTATCTTGCATTATCAAAACGTTGACTTTCCTAAGGAGAGAGGTTGTATCAATCCGTTATTTTAACAATGGGTGACAAATAGGGAGTTGATCATGTTGAGAAAAGGATTCTTCCAAATCCAAGGTTAACAAGGAATCCGATGAAGTTATCACATGAATTTTAAAAAAGTTGCGTTGCTAAATCAGCGTTGTTGAAATCCACCGGACATGAGAAATCAAGGCTAGCTGTTATGCTTGCAGTCATATCCGGCGTGCGAAATCTGACTCCCTACGTAATAATTTCAAATCGTAAAATGATGCCAAAGGAAAAGTTACCGTCAGGTGTGATCTTTCACGCGCACTCCTCTCCGCCATCTCGCAGAAAGGTCCATTTAACTGCCTCCAGAAAGCCTGATAAAACTCTGTCGTGAGTCCGTTGATCCCTGGCGATTTGTTTTTATTCAGGCTTGCCAGGGCTAATGAATATTCTGCGACATCGATAGGTGAGTCGAGGTACCTATTGTCGACTTCCGGCAGCCGAGACGTGTGCCCAAGATCACCTGCGGGGGAGGACTCATCGACCTCACAGTCACCGTAGATATTTTCGAAATAGTTTGCGACGAAGGCGCTTATTTCGCCGGGATCCTTCGAGATGGTTCCTCCCGTGTCTATCTCCTGTATCTGTCGCGGCCGGCATCTTGCTGCCCATCGCACCAGATGGTCTGTGGCAGGTGCGTCGTTCGCTACTAACCTTTCCCATCCCATCCGCGTAAGCATTTTCTCCCCCTCTCGCTTGTACCATTCTTTCCCCACCTCGGTGGAACATAGCGATCTTAAAATCTTGCGGTATGTTATGGCGTGTTCCTTTAGCTCGGCCTTCAGTGATTCCCACCGTAAGGTTGGGTCCTCCCAATGGTCCTCAAGGACTGCTTCGATGACCTCCTTCGCGTGGCCGATGTATTCCTCGGACTTCAACACGTCATTATCGAATCGCCAAAAGGAGGAAGCGGAGCGCGGATCCTCGTGCGCTACCGTGAGGCATAGCGCGACCGCTTTGTGGTCCGAAAAGGATTTTAGCGTACGAATGCTTCTTACCCTCCCCCCCCCTAGCTTCCCAGTCGAAAGATAAAACCGGTCGAGCCTCGCACTCGAGTCGCCCTTGGTGTGCCCTAGGAAGGTGTGTCCAGGCTCATGGGGGTGCACGGCGGACCATACGTCCACAAGCCGGTGCTGCTGGATCATTGCAGCCAGGGAAGAGGCGAATCTCGGGTGGCGCTCCACTCCGGATGATGTCTTTTTTTGGAGACAAGGTGACGTTAAAGTCTCCCGTAAGCACCAGAGTCGTGTTGCTTCCGGTGGGGAGGTGGTCCGATAAAGTAGCCCCTAGCGCTTCCGTGGCATCGACTGCAGTCGCTTCGTCTTGGGGACCGTAAAAACAGACCACTTTTAGGGGCGTGTGCGCCTGGTCCTCCGTTGACAGCTCCATCGCCTGAACTTGCCCCCTGAAAATGATGTCGCTGCGGGTGACCCGTAAGTTAAGCGAGTTTTTAATAAAAATGGCCGTGCCGGTTCTGGGCGTTCTGGGCTCGTTGAAGTAGGTGGTGTATTGCGGCAGGGTTAGAAGGGGAGCATCTTCTGTGTTGGTTTCCTGCAGAAGAAGAACGTCCGGAAACCAGCGTCTTAAGAAGGCCATGAGCTGAGCCCATTTAGCCGCACTTCGAATGGAGCAGACGTTCAGGCTCATGAAAGTCAGTGTTTGATTTCCACTCGCCATTTAGATTTGTGGGTCTGATCAACAGATGGTCAGTCTCTGAATGCGCATTCTAATGGCCGCATGTTCGAGGCTTTTCTCGGCGCCCAGAGCGAGTAAGGCAGTCTTGAGCGTAGAGAGGTCGTCAAACGACTTCCTGGCCAAGCTCAGCGGGTCGTTATTGCCCTTGACATCTCTCAGGAACCACAGGAGTGTGTCCGTTGGCACCGCTATCGCACGAATTTGCAGTAAGCCCTCTTCGTCTTTCGTAAGATCCGGAGGGCGCTTCCTACGGGGCGGGGACTTTTCCGCGGACTCTTCAGTCTTCCTTTTCGAAATGGGCCTGCCTGAGGGGGCGGGCACCGCGGACGTCCCTTGGGTAGGGGCGATATCCATCTCTGAGAGAACGACGGACGAGGCGGAAGCTGAGGTCGAGGGGGAGGGGAAAATAGTCTGCGGAACTAGGGGTGAGGGATTAGGCTCGGAGGGGAGGGAGGTTCCTCCGTGGTCATTACTGGCCTGGAGGGGCGGGGGACTGTTGGCCTGGAAGGCGTGGGCGCAAGGTGAGGAGGAGGAGGAGGAAGGCTCGGGAGGGAGGGGGGTTATGAGAGGGGAAGGTCTGGAGAGGAGGTAGGAGGTTCGGGGTCCAGAGTTACCTTGTTTATCGATGGGCAGTTTTTCAAGTAGTGCCCCTCCTGATTGCACTTGAAACATTTGGAATCGTCAAAATAGAGGTATATTCTATGTGGGGTATTGGCGAAATCTACTACGACGGAGTCAGGAATCCCAAGACCTTCCCGCCGAACCACATAGACTTGCCTCCTCCAGGTGCCTATATGATTAAATCCCTCACGCTTGATGCCCAGAGATAGATTCTGGATCGGGCTGACGACCCTCATCGCCTGACTCAAAAGGTCCAGAAGTCAGGGAACTCGGGCGGTATATTGGAGATGACGAGTCGAGTGACTTTAGTTGTCATCCTCCTCGCAGTGACGTAAGAGTCGTTGACTGTCACTCCCCCGTGCCTGGATAGAAAGATGTCTACCAGTTCCTCTGTTTTAAGGTATATACTTCTACATCTACATATTACCCTGCAAGTCACCTTGACGGTGGATGGCAGGGGGTGCCGCGCACCAAGTTCCTAACTAATTATTATTCACTGTTATCTATTGTGGTCACGTATTGTCCTAGGGAAAAAGGACTCCTTATACCTCTCCGTCCTACTATCTATTTCGCGAATCTTGTCGTCATTATCCCTCCGTCCGATATACGTTGGTTGTCGAATAATATCCTTCATTTCATTTACGAATATCTCCGACCTATATTTATCTAGAAGTTTAAGTCTCGCCTGTAATCTACGATCTTTCAACGATGGCCAACTCAACTCATCAATGAGTAACGTAACGCTCTGTTTTTTATCGTAATTCTTTTTCACGAATCTAGCTGCTCGCCGCTGTATTTTTTCTAAATCCTTTATGAGTCCCCTCTGATATGGATCCCAAACCGCTGCTGCGTATTCCATTTGAGGTCTAACCAACGATAAATAACAGGATTCTCTCACCTTTTCCGTGCTTTTCCTGACTATCCTACGCACAAAAGCCAACTTCTTATTTGCCGCACCTATCACTCGTCTTATGTGGGTGTCCCAAGACAGGTCACGATTCAAGGTTACCCCGAGGTATTTCACGGATTCCGAAACAGGAATGATCTCACCATCTATCGAGTAGGTAAACACGGACGATGGGCTTCTAGATTTCCAAAAGTTTAGAACGTTACTCTTTTTCTGATTGATTTCTAGCTGCCATTCCTTGCACCAAACAGATAACGCATCCAGATCATCCTGAAGCTGACGATGGTCGCTAGGACCACTAATTTCTCTATAGACTACGGTGTCATCCGCAAAAAGCCTGATATTACTTTTTACAACTGAGCTGATGTCGTTTATATAAAGCAAGAAAAGCATAGGTCCGATCACACTACCCTGCGGCACTCCAGAGACTACATCTGCCACACTCGAGGACTTACCATCGATGACTACTTTTTGTTTTCTATTCCTATGGAAAGCGCGAACCCAGTTAATGACTTTAACATTAACGCCAAGATTTCCCAATTTTAATAACAACTTACGGTGGGGAACCTTGTCAAAAGCTTTTCTAAAATCAAGGAACACTGCATCGACCTGCTTATTATTTTCGCCGCATGATAAAACATCATTCACAAACAGACCGAGTTGGGTGTCACAGGATCTACCTTTTCTGAAGCCATGTTGACAGCTGACTAAGAGCGATCTACTCTCAAGATTGTGCATTGTGTTGCATTGCATTGTGTTGCTAACAATAATGTGCTCCAAAATCTTACATGATAATGATGTTAGAGAAATCGGCCTATAATTTTCGGGGTTTTCTTTGTCACCTCCCTTATGAATGGGTGTGACGTGTGCTAGTTTCCAATCATCAGGAACCTCACAGAGGGTAAGAGATTTCTCGAAAACTATCCGAAGGAAGGGAGCTATATCTTCTGCTAGTTCTTTTAATACACGCGCGGGACAAATTCGATTGTTGGATAGTATGGTGGCATGGGTGATGGCGTCTCCTCCACCAAGAGCATCCGCTACCGCGAAGACATAGTCGTGGATGGAAGTGTCCGGGAGTGCCTGTAAAATGACACCTGTCTTCTTTGTTGGCCCACTGGACGTTGGCATCACCGCTTTCGTGAGGAATGTGAAAGTATTCTTCGTGGGGTCGGAGTCGCTCAGTCCGGGGCCACCGCCTGCTCTTCCTCCGGCAATGCGGGCATAGCTGGGCGATGCAGCAGTTGGGGGAGCTGGGGAAGGGCGTTCTTCCATTCGGTCTCCCGTTGCCTTGGGAGTGGTAGGAGGGTTCACGGGAGGGTTCGGAATAAGGAATGAGGGGGGCTTGGTCTGATCCGAGGTGAAAGGTGAAGGAAGATAAGAGATAGATAAGGTCCCCGGTGCGGGGTCAGTGGAAGGGGAAGGTCCTTCTCTGCGAGGAGAGGCGAGCGGGAGGAGAAGTCCAGCGGTTGGGGCATTGGAGGAGGTAGGGGATATAGTCGCCTGAGGGAAATGATTAGCAGGGGCGCGATTAAGGAAGGAGCTAGATATAGGATCACAATCGGGGACAATTCTTGAAGGCTCAGATGATTCCACCGTGAGTCTCCCATTTTTGCGGCTGAGTATAACAACTGATTCTGAAGATCGGTGAAAACGAGATATTGTAAATGAACAAGGAGTCGATGCACAATCACGGTGAGTAGAGAAGGATGTTGAGCGCGCGCAGCAGCAAATAGATCCGAATAGGAACGCCTTAATACTCCCCCCGATCCGAATACGGAGGAGATGGATCCCGGGGAGGAGAGGCGGCGAGGCCTCTCCCCCACCGAAAAGCTCATGGTTGGAGAATCTCCAAACCGACGGTGCTCTGGGGAACAGCACGGGCGATAACAGCCTCGCCGCCCGGGAGGCCAAAGGGAAGCGGTCGGTGAAAGACAAAACACGATCGCCCAAACGAACTCGCAAGGCGAATTTTATAATAACCGACAAAAAAAGAGAAATAACTGTCACAACAACTGCAAACTTAACAAAAACAATAATAACAACAAGATGGACCTAATACACCACAAGGATCCGGAAAATTCCGAAGAAAACCACACTAAACCACAGTCAAACACGGAGAGCGTAAGAGTACGACCGATCGGTTCGACGACTGAAGTGTGTGTGTGTGTGTGCGCGTGCGCGCGTGTTTATTATTATAAGGGATCGGTGAGTGTTATTCTCTCTCCGTCACCTTACTTTATTCATTCATTATCCCTCATTATGGGCATCATTCCAAAAAACATCAGTTTTGGTTTTGGTTTTTACCGAACCATGTGCCTCTGCACTTTCTGGATCCGTAAGGGTTCCTTAGGTTGCTTTAAATACCAATAAATACAATAAATATATACATATATAAATAAATAAATAAATAGAAACGGTAAAATCACTAGTCTCTTTAAAAACATGAGGGGACTGCAAGCGTTTTTCCCGCCTTAGCGAGTTTGAGCACCAGCTCGTCATTCTCTAACGTACACAGAATGCCTCCTAAACACCAAAACCGTCGGAACTCATCGACCGAGTCGACTTGGAGGTGTTGCACATATTCTCTGAGAACTCTCCTCTCCAGAGAGGTCTCCAGCTCCTTTAGGTATTCCACATTTGGGATCTTCCCTTTTTGGAATAAGGTGAATTGGCGGTATATGCAGCCTTTGGCTAATGTGATTACGTAGTTCGCTAGTCTCGTTTTAGGGCTATCGTCTGATGCATTGAATCCGCAGTACAAATCCTTCAGGAGGATCGTACGCCTCTCCGTCAGCGCTTTGATTTTGGAGACCGCAACTTTCCATACCCCTGCCGCTTTTTTGCACCTCATGAGGATGTGCCACGTCGAACCCTCGATCCCTGGACACCACGGGCATCCGCTGTCCGGCGCGATGCCTGCTTTCTGGAAAAATACTCCGTCCGCCAGTCTGTCCAGGGCGAATCGCCACGCCACTTCAGCGTCTTTTCCGTACGTAGGCTTCTGGAGGAAAGAACTCCAGAAGATGCCATCCTCGTGTCTACCCCGTAGGGGCCACGTCCTCCTGTTCAGAGCGTACAGCACCTTACGATATACCTCCCTCTTTCCCAGTGGGAGATTTTCGGTGGTCACCCCCGACGATCTCCAGGATCTTAGCACCGAGCTGTAAAAGCCGTCCACGCTTTTGGACGGGCCGAGAGGAAGCCCCTGGAGGAACAGTTCCGCCGACATTCCTAATCCCCTGTATCTCGATAACCTCCTAGCAGCCATTATTCTCCACGGAGAGTCTGGAGGGCTGTGCAGAAACCTCTGGACGTAAAGTATCCTGAACGCTGTCAGTCTGCTGGCCACATCGACCAGGCCCAGACCCCCCTCCCTGAGCGGGGTCGTTAACACTGCGCTCCTCACCCAGTGTTTCCCCTTAGCCCATACAAAATCTGCCAGCAGGCCTTGTATGAGCCTTACAAAGGACGCAGGCGGCAGTAGCGATTGGAGAGTGTGCCATAACCTTGGAGAACCACGGGGGGTAGGCTTAGAAAAAAGCATTAATTTACGCATAATTTAATACTCTATATACAACTACTATTTGCAGACACCTAACCCCGTGGTTTTTTCTCAATTGGTCATTTACCGTAGTAGTAGAGTTGATTTTATAAGGTGTGTCGACAGCAAGGTCATTTCACACCGTACTCAAATCAGTAATACAATCAAAGTTATTATATTTCCCTACTAATTGTGATAAAAATTAAAATAAAATTTTATACAGGTAATGTGTATAGAAAAAATGTAATGTTAAAAATTATTTAAATGTATGGAAGCAATTTAGCTTCCCTGAGGAACTTGAAAACCACGTCTATCTTAACAGGGTCATCTCCCAGAACATCGTTAAGCTGGCCTTGCATCGAAATACTGCTTCGCATACCCTGGTAGTGGGTACATTCGGTCAGGATATGTCTTATAGTGAGACGGGAGTCACAATGGTCACAGTGTGGTACTTCCTTCTCCTGTGTGAACAGATAGCAGTGAGTAAGGGCACAGTGCCCTATCCTCAATCAGGTCAGCACTACTTCCTCCCACCTACTATTCCTGACAGAGGAGGACCAAGAAGTCGTAACAGCCTTTATGTCCCGCAATTTGTTATTTTGCAAACCTAGCCATGAGTCCTGCCATTGTTTCACTATAAGTAACCTAAAAAAATTTTTTAGGTCTTCTGCTGTCGTGGACCGCGAGTCTAGTTCTTGCTTGCAGAAGCCTTCCTTGGCAGCAGAGTCGGCCTTCTCATTCCCCTTGATTCCCACATGCCCTGGTATCCAAACAAAGAGTATGTTATTCCCCATGGCCTCTAACAGGGCAAGACGGGAGTGAATCAACTGGACCAGTGGATAGATAGATAGATAATCGTCTTTATTCGGGCGAAATTTAGACCATAAGGTCCATTCTTACATTTAACCCTTCGTCAATATAAAAAATATAAAAAAATGGTAAAGTAAGAGATATATATATATACAATACGCATAACATAAACAGTATATACCTAAATCATACAGAGTAAAAAAAAATATATATATAAAATTGAAGACAGATTAGAGATTGTGGGGAAAACCTAGGTAAAACAGGCATGTCCTCCCTAGTAAAACCCACGCAGGAAAACACCCACTGAGAAGGGGGGTGTGAAAAACCTGCGAAAACCCTAGATAGTGTACATATAATGATATAGTAATACAACATTAAATAGAAAGGAGTATGTACAGTAAGTCTTCGTATATACAGCATCGTTGTATACCGTCATAAACACTATAACATAGTAGACACTAGACAATGAAAAGGTAACAGTCGAAGGAGGCGTACACTTTGCGAACTCGATAACCTGCAAAAAAAATAATTAATGTTAATTAAGTAAGGAAGAGTGCAATTGGTAAGAAGAAAATGTTAAAGCTGACCTGAATTTTGGGCAGAGAACAGCAATTTAAAGTATTTATGTTTGAATATGTGGAGAGATGTTGCGTTTTGGAGGTCAGTAGGTAGGGCGTTCCAAAGTCTACAAGCTGTAACATGGAAGGATTTATTATAAATTTCCGTCCTGTGATGTGGGATCTGGAAGAGATTGGTGCCCCTAGTGTTGGCGTTGTGTACAGAGTTCATTTGGGAAAATTTGGAGTTCAGATACTGCGGGTTTTGAAGAGTTATAATTCGGTAAAATAACGAGAGGAGGTGAAGACGTCTACGAGCTTCAGTGCGAAGCCAGCCTAACGTATATAGAGGTTGAGTGACATGGTCTCTCTTTTGGAGATCACAAATGAATCTTACGCAGGAATTTTGTGCACGCTGCAATTTTAGAGATAGCTCGTTAGATAGATCTTGATAGACCGTATCGCAGTAATCAAGGTGAGGAAGGACAAGAGCGGTGATAAGTCGCTTGCGAAGGGAGAAATGGGTAATGCTTTTAATTCTTTTAAGTGAGTGAAGTGAACTGTTAACAGTATTACATATTTTAGTTATATGATCAGTCCAGGTCAATGTGTCATTGAATACTAACCCGAGATTGGTTGCAGTTTTTTGGAAACGAATGACAGAGTTATTGAGCAGAATTGGGGGAAGTTCTGAGAAGTTTAGTGACGAGAGAAGTTTGGGATACCCAATAATAATAGACTGACTTTTTAAAGGATTAATTTTGAGGAAATTTACATTGCTCCATTTGGATAAAGAAGTGAGGTCATGGTTCATTTTATCAATGATAAGATGGAGATCAATAGAGCGAGAGTGCATATAGATTTGGAGATCATCAGCATAAAGGTGGTATTTACAGTGAGCAAGCTGAGAAGATATATCATTAATGTACAGAGAGAAGAGCAGTGGCCCGAGGGTGGAACCTTGTGGTACGCCACGTGACACTTTAATCCATCTTGAGGAATGATTGTCAGTTACGACCTTTTGATAGCGATCATTCAGGTATGAACTAATTAAGTTTAGGGAATCTGAGGAGAAGTTCATGAGGCGCAGTTTGGTTAGAAGTATGTTTACATCTACAGAGTCAAAAGCTTTACTAAAGTCAAGAAGAGTCATAATAGTGACTTCTCTTTTGTCCATTGCTAATCTGATATCGTCAGTGATTTTGAGGAGTGCTGTGGTAGTGCTGTGTGATTTTCGGAATCCTGATTGTAGAGAATCGAGGATATTATTACTAATTAGAAAATATGTGATTTGTTCATGTAAAACCTTTTCAAATGCCTTTGATAATACAGGAAGTAAACTGATGGGCCGAAAGTCGGTTATGTCAGAAGTAAGACTTTTCTTAGGTATGGGACGGACTATGGCGAGTTTCCATTGCGATGGGAATTTGTTTTGCATAAGCGACCAATTGAATATATGAGTGATGACGGGTAGCACTAGATGAATAATCTTATGAAGGAAAACTATTGGAATTTCGTCAGCACCTTGTGCTCTGGACTTGATTTTACGTAAACAATTCAGTACTTCCAGCTGAGTTACAGGAGAAAAAATGCATATGAAAAAATTGAAACAGTAAGGCAAATAATAACTTAAAATTTTATCGAATATTTCCTTTACACAAATATAAATATGAATTTGGGAGTGTTCTAAACTTAATGGAAATACTGCTCCAAGTAGAGACTATTCTTTCTCGCTCTCAAAACTCGTAAACGTAAAGCTCGTATTTCGGGGGAGCCCCGACATTTTAATTTCCCGTTCTGATCGTATGTCGGGAGAGAACTGGCAGTGTATATTTTTATTTCCTCTTATTGTTATCTATGAAAAATTCAACATATTTAGTTCTTGTCCATTCTTTAATACATATTATGCCTTTCTAAGCATTCTTCAAATTAAATTTAGTTAAATTGTAAGATAGAATGATAATAAAAAAGATCGCACATTTTGGCTCAGGCATCAAAATTTGTTGGGATCTAACAACCAGTTCGGCGGAATTGTACTTTTTTAACAACAGGTTCGGCCGAGCCGATGCGAACCCATAGGGTGACACCACTGTCTGTAATAAGGAAAAAGTAATTGAGATGTTAGAGGATCTTAATAGAAAACGCAAGGGATATGGAATGAGAATGAATAAGAGAAAGACAAAGAGTATGATACTAGGAGGGAAAGGGGAAAGAATTAACATCAGATTGGATGGTGAAGTGATTGAACAGGTAGGATGGATCAGGTATCTAGGGAGCATTATATCTGAAGACATGCTTTGCTCCAAGGAAATAAGATCGAGAATGGCCATGGCGAAGGAAGGATTTAATAGGAAAAGGAAATTATTGTGCGGGCCGCTGAATAAAGAATTGAGGAAGAGATTGGCGAAGTGTTATGTTTGGAGTGTAGTGATGTATGGTGCAGAGACGTGGACGCTCAGGAAAGAAGATGAAAGAAGGTTAGAAGCGCTAGAAATGTGGATTTGGAGAAGAATGGAAGGAATAAGCTGGGAGGATAGAGTCAGAAACGAGGAAGTGTTGAGAAGAATTAGCGAAGAAAGACAGATGTTAGGAAAAATTAGGAAAAGAAAGATGAATTGGCTTGGACACTGTATGAGGAGAGAATGCCTACTGAAGACTGCAATTGAAGGAATGCTAAATGGAAAGAGAGGAAGAGGAAGAAGGAGGTACCAGATGCTGGATGCAATTAGGGTTGGAGGCAGGTATGATAATACCAAGAGACTGGCCCAGGATCGAGAAGCTTGGAGGGAGCCATGACTGGACCTGCCGAGAGGCAGAATTACATATGATGATGATACTTTCATTGTGTACAATGAGGGTTCTTTTTCTATGCGACTGAAAGTCTGTGGACTTAATACGGGTACCTTTTGGTGAATACAAGTACCTATTTGAAAGAAAATTATTTAACAAAATACTCGCGCTGTTTTCTAAAATAGTAGCACACTTATTAAACTATAATTATTCTCTGGATTTCCACTATTAACAATTCTTGAAACGTACTCATTCTGTCGGCCATGTGCACTCAACCCCTCCTAGACGACCACTATTTTGAGGAACCGTCAGTGGTCGCAATAGACAGGTTCTATTGTGTAAACAATAGTTGTCGTCAGATCTGAAGGGGCACATGAGGAAGTTATTCCTTTTTTCTTTTTATATTAGCTTAGGGCGCCTAAGTCCTAAATCCAGCCCTGTGTGTAGGGGGTCATTTTTCTGTGAGGCAGTTTTGTCGCCCTGAGCCTTGGCACCCGGAGCCAGTGGTCCCATTGGCCCACCTCTAGAGCCGGCCCTGCCTCGGTTACGGGGAGTCAAAGCCATTCATTTCCTAGAAGGCGATATGAGGGGCTATCCTTGATCACCATCAAAGTAGTTTATCGTCCCATTATATACCCTTACTTTATTGAAATCCAACAGCTCTAGTACCCACGTACAGTGCTAGACAGACACCTCCCCATTTGCCGCTCTTTTTTCGTGGGCATTTTAGATACATCAAGAACTATATCGTGCTGTGGGCAGCGTCAGAGTAAAGTACATTGCTGCCTGTGCTTACGGCTCGCCAGACCGATTTTACCGCCTGCATTCCCCAATTCTTACGGATTTTAAAGAATTCACCTTAGCCGGGAGTCGAACCCTGGTCGATCCTTTTTCGAATCAGAGCAGCATCCCGTTGGACCAGGGCGGCTCGTAGCGAAACACAATGTGGGAAAATTTTCCCTACTTATAGATATATAAATATATATTTGGGAGGGCACCAAACCAAAAGTTGGCTAGGAGCGCCTGAAGCCCTAGAGACGACCTTCCAACACTACCAGAATAATCACGCGCATTCTACAGAACGTCAATGCGACATGTGTTGGAGTTTCTGATAGGATTTTTAGAGACGATCTATGTAATCGACTTTGGCAATCAAAGAGTTAAAGTGCTAAAGATCTATATCACGATGAATTGAGAAAATCCACTCGAAAACTCACTTCCCGCTCTGGGAAAAATGGACATACCTTGGTTTTCCTTAGATGACCGTATCACCAAACAATCCAACGGCTTCATTTACAATTGGTTCAAAAGTTAATAGGGGAGACGGACAGACAGACACAACGATAAAACTATCAGCCTATTTTCATTCAGGAAAGTAGGCTAAAAATAGGAAACAAGACCCTGGTTCGACTCTAGGGGGGCGATTTCCATTTCCCGTAAGATAACACGTAAAACGCAATTTTTTAAGTGCAGGCTTTTATTCTTTTGGAAATTAGAAATTATAAAAAAATGAGGTGCGATCTTCGAATTTGAACTAGGTTTTAGGAAAATTAATGAAGTTCTTTATTCTATTCGTCTTTTCCCGCATACTGTTAGAAATCTCTCATATTAAACATTTAACTCTCATATTTTGGGAAAATATACGCTTTTAAAAGGAGTTGTCCCAACCCGTATACGTGAAATGTATACGAGTGCATAAATTGCCTTATAAATTATCCTAGGATGACTTTTGCAAAATTACGTAATCCTAATGGGACCGGGATTTAGTTTGGATTCTTTTGCTCATCTAAACAACTATATAGATGTAGAGTAAAAGAAAGGGGGGATGTGGGGAGGAAGATAGGAAGGAAGAGACATAGAAGAGAAGGTACATACATAGGATGCGAGTCCAACACACGCTCGCACACTCACGCGCACACACACAACACACACACGCTCACACACGCACGCACACTCCCGCGCACTCTATCTCAAAAGCGAGCTCATAACTAGAACCCAATCACTTTATTTGGGAACTCAAAAATGAAAGTTCGTTAATGACAAAAGACAAATGTTTCCCAGGCCACCTTAACCTATTGATACAGCCGAAGCAACCGCGAAGATAACACTAATACATCTTGAATTCTTCCTTCAATATTCTAACAATTGCATTTTAATGAGCGTTAGAGCAGCTGCATCAATTGATACTCGTTTTGATCATTTTATGTTCGCTTTGTATTAACACAAAAACCTTTTATTTTATTTTTTGTGCTCTTAAGTTCCTATATATTGACCATGTGACTCGATGACTTTGGGGGAAACCTTATATTATTCCGCCTGACACAGGTTTTCCGTTATTCATACGTTTAATTTAGCATAAATAAAAATTAATAACGCAGATTAAAGCAATAAATTTTCATTTATTATTTACAACATTATTTATTATCTTATGCGGAAGTAGTTTAAGCAATTGCTCTATGCTTTCGCCTTAGTGAGATTGGAATAAATGAGAAATTTGGCAATCAAATTGTCTTCTATTTCATTTTTTGTTTGTTTTTAGGTAAGTATTTAGTTTAAAAAAATACCCACATTTTTTAGATGAAAAGGAATTTCAAAATGTTTTCGTTCTTCCTCTATTCCTTTCGGCAGTGATAATTTCCGTGTTAAGTCATAGATATTTGTAAGAGAGAAGGAAAATAATTAACAATTAAGGGCGTTGTTAATCGACACGTAAAAAATATTTAAAACAACCACAATTTTTTAACCGCTAATAAATTTCAGATTTCGTCGTTGTACATAATATATTTCGCATTTAAAAGCATTTTACTCGTAGCCATGAATGTTTATAATTTTTCGCTGTTTAAAGACCGGTTATAAAATCTAATTTCTTTTGATTAAAAACAAATGTCTGAGCAATTTCGGTACAGAATTGAATTTTATGTTGGGAAAAAATAACGTCCATCCTTTCCGCAATGGAGTTGTCTATATCTAGTGTTCTTAATTCGAATTTAAACGATTTTAATACGTAATTTTATAAATCTCTGCGCAGATTTCGCGATTCCGTAGTGACTTAGCGTTCTGTCCGCCAGCTAGCAGTACCAGAGGTTCGCGCCGGCTCTGCCCTCTGCGGGGGGAACACCGAACTTGGTGCGGTGTAAACTGCGGGATTTGGTCGGCGAAAGGAAATTACAACGCGGAAAAAATTTTATAATTTCGCCACGGGTAATTTTTGGTGTTTTTTTCTGTACAACGCCTGATTTACGGTATTTAGTAATAGTCAAACGATTTTTTACGCTGACTGGGCGCAGAATTCAATTGTTTCTTCGAGAGAAATAAACTTCGTTAGGAATTAAACAATAGGGTGGGAAAAACTTCTCCATAGTGTTTGCCGGTTGCTCTCCACTATGGCGTCCTCAAGATTTCACTCGTGGATAATTTTCGAACACTTTGAATCATTTTCACGGAAAAATTACGTAGATTCACTTCTAACATTGAAGAAACAAAAATCATATGAAATTGTTATCTGTTGCCATGGATGACAGAACATTGAGGCGCGTCCAAATGCTACGGTTAAAATTAACGCGCAGAATAAATGCAATTAAAATTCTCATTGGCGGCGCTGTTATTATTTAAAAGAAAATTATTTACAAAACTCTAAATGCCATTGGTATAACTTTGAACGCAATTAAAATTATAGTCGGAAGTGCGAAAATCGATAACAACAATTAGAAAAATGTTACCATGGCAATGGTGACAAAGCGACATCCAATGCACTGAACCCAATTCAGAAGGATAAGCGAAATATCTCGGAAACTATCCGTTAACCGAAAACATTTTTCAAACAAAAGTTACAGACAATTGTAGTTTATATAATTTTTATAATAACAAACATTTTCATTAACGGAGTCCTATATGAGATATTTGACGAAAACGGAAAAATTACAAGAGTAAACCTCCACTTTTTTACACTAATCTCAGCCTAATTCAACACTGACCTTGTTCTTTATTTAAAACTCTTTAATATAAAATTTTGTGACGATTTGACCAATAGTTTTTCATGGCATTGAGATGTAAAAGGAAATACACGTTTTAACGAACCCAACCCAACCTCCTCGATATTTTTGTACGATAAGAATGTTGTGGATGTTGTAACTGAAAAACTATTGGTCAAATCGTCACAAAATTTTATATTAAAGAGTTTTAAATAAAGAACAAGGTCAGTGTTGAATTAGGCTGAGATTAGTGTAAAAAAGTGGAGGTTTACTCTTGTAATTTTTCCGTTTTCGTCAAATATCTCATATAGGACTCCGTTAATGAAAATGTTTGTTATTATAAAAATTATATAAACTACAATTGTCTGTAACTTTTGTTTGAAAAATGTTTTCGGTTAACGGATAGTTTCCGAGATATTTCGCTTATCCTTCTGAATTGGGTTCAGTGCATTGGATGTCGCTTTGTCACCATTGCCATGGTAACATTTTTCTAATTGTTGTTATCGATTTTCGCACTTCCGACTATAATTTTAATTGCGTTCAAAGTTATACCAATGGCATTTAGAGTTTTGTAAATAATTTTCTTTTAAATAATAACAGCGCCGCCAATGAGAATTTTAATTGCATTTATTCTGCGCGTTAATTTTAACCGTAGCATTTGGACGCGCCTCAATGTTCTGTCATCCATGGCAACAGATAACAATTTCATATGATTTTTGTTTCTTCAATGTTAGAAGTGAATCTACGTAATTTTTCCGTGAAAATGATTCAAAGTGTTCGAAAATTATCCACGAGTGAAATCTTGAGGACGCCATAGTGGAGAGCAACCGGCAAACACTATGGAGAAGTTTTTCCCACCCTATTGTTTAATTCCTAACGAAGTTTATTTCTCTCGAAGAAACAATTGAATTCTGCGCCCAGTCAGCGTAAAAAATCGTTTGACTATTACTAAATACCGTAAATCAGGCGTTGTACAGAAAAAAACACCAAAAATTACCCGTGGCGAAATTATAAAATTTTTTCCGCGTTGTAATTTCCTTTCGCCGACCAAATCCCGCAGTTTACACCGCACCAAGTTCGGTGTTCCCCCCGCAGAGGGCAGAGCCGGCGCGAACCTCTGGTACTGCTAGCTGGCGGACAGAACGCTAAGTCACTACGGAATCGCGAAATCTGCGCAGAGATTTATAAAATTACGTATTAAAATCGTTTAAATTCGAATTAAGAACACTAGATATAGACAACTCCATTGCGGAAAGGATGGACGTTATTTTTTCCCAACATAAAATTCAATTCTGTACCGAAATTGCTCAGACATTTGTTTTTAATCAAAAGAAATTAGATTTTATAACCGGTCTTTAAACAGCGAAAAATTATAAACATTCATGGCTACGAGTAAAATGCTTTTAAATGCGAAATATATTATGTACAACGACGAAATCTGAAATTTATTAGCGGTTAAAAAATTGTGGTTGTTTTAAATATTTTTTACGTGTCGATTAACAACGCCCTTAATTGTTAATTATTTTCCTTCTCTCTTACAAATATCTATGACTTAACACGGAAATTATCACTGCCGAAAGGAATAGAGGAAGAACGAAAACATTTTGAAATTCCTTTTCATCTAAAAAATGTGGGTATTTTTTTAAACTAAATACTTACCTAAAAACAAACAAAAAATGAAATAGAAGACAATTTGATTGCCAAATTTCTCATTTATTCCAATCTCACTAAGGCGAAAGCATAGAGCAATTGCTTAAACTACTTCCGCATAAGATAATAAATAATGTTGTAAATAATAAATGAAAATTTATTGCTTTAATCTGCGTTATTAATTTTTATTTATGCTAAATTAAACGTATGAATAACGGAAAACCTGTGTCAGGCGGAATAATATAAGGTTTCCCCCAAAGTCATCGAGTCACATGGTCAATATATAGGAACTTAAGAGCACAAAAAATAAAATAAAAGGTTTTTGTGTTAATACAAAGCGAACATAAAATGATCAAAACGAGTATCAATTGATGCAGCTGCTCTAACGCTCATTAAAATGCAATTGTTAGAATATTGAAGGAAGAATTCAAGATGTATTAGTGTTATCTTCGCGGTTGCTTCGGCTGTATCAATAGGTTAAGGTGGCCTGGGAAACATTTGTCTTTTGTCATTAACGAACTTTCATTTTTGAGTTCCCAAATAAAGTGATTGGGTTCTAGTTATGAGCTCGCTTTTGAGATAGAGTGCGCGGGAGTGTGCGTGCGTGTGTGAGCGTGTGTGTGTTGTGTGTGTGCGCGTGAGTGTGCGAGCGTGTGTTGGACTCGCATCCTATGTATGTACCTTCTCTTCTATGTCTCTTCCTTCCTATCTTCCTCCCCACATCCCCCCTTTCTTTTACTCTACATCTATATAGTTGTTTAGATGAGCAAAAGAATCCAAACTAAATCCCGGTCCCATTAGGATTACGTAATTTTGCAAAAGTCATCCTAGGATAATTTATAAGGCAATTTATGCACTCGTATACATTTCACGTATACGGGTTGGGACAACTCCTTTTAAAAGCGTATATTTTCCCAAAATATGAGAGTTAAATGTTTAATATGAGAGATTTCTAACAGTATGCGGGAAAAGACGAATAGAATAAAGAACTTCATTAATTTTCCTAAAACCTAGTTCAAATTCGAAGATCGCACCTCATTTTTTTATAATTTCTAATTTCCAAAAGAATAAAAGCCTGCACTTAAAAAATTGCGTTTTACGTGTTATCTTACGGGAAATGGAAATCGCCCCCCTAGAGTCGAACCAGGGTCTTGTTTCCTATTTTTAGCCTACTTTCCTGAATGAAAATAGGCTGATAGTTTTATCGTTGTGTCTGTCTGTCCGTCTCCCCTATTAACTTTTGAACCAATTGTAAATGAAGCCGTTGGATTGTTTGGTGATACGGTCATCTAAGGAAAACCAAGGTATGTCCATTTTTCCCAGAGCGGGAAGTGAGTTTTCGAGTGGATTTTCTCAATTCATCGTGATATAGATCTTTAGCACTTTAACTCTTTGATTGCCAAAGTCGATTACATAGATCGTCTCTAAAAATCCTATCAGAAACTCCAACACATGTCGCATTGACGTTCTGTAGAATGCGCGTGATTATTCTGGTAGTGTTGGAAGGTCGTCTCTAGGGCTTCAGGCGCTCCTAGCCAACTTTTGGTTTGGTGCCCTCCCAAATATATATTTATATATCTATAAGTAGGGAAAATTTTCCCACATTGTGTTTCGCTACGAGCCGCCCTGGTCCAACGGGATGCTGCTCTGATTCGAAAAAGGATCGACCAGGGTTCGACTCCCGGCTAAGGTGAATTCTTTAAAATCCGTAAGAATTGGGGAATGCAGGCGGTAAAATCGGTCTGGCGAGCCGTAAGCACAGGCAGCAATGTACTTTACTCTGACGCTGCCCACAGCACGATATAGTTCTTGATGTATCTAAAATGCCCACGAAAAAAGAGCGGCAAATGGGGAGGTGTCTGTCTAGCACTGTACGTGGGTACTAGAGCTGTTGGATTTCAATAAAGTAAGGGTATATAATGGGACGATAAACTACTTTGATGGTGATCAAGGATAGCCCCTCATATCGCCTTCTAGGAAATGAATGGCTTTGACTCCCCGTAACCGAGGCAGGGCCGGCTCTAGAGGTGGGCCAATGGGACCACTGGCTCCGGGTGCCAAGGCTCAGGGCGACAAAACTGCCTCACAGAAAAATGACCCCCTACACACAGGGCTGGATTTAGGACTTAGGCGCCCTAAGCTAATATAAAAAGAAAAAAGGAATAACTTCCTCATGTGCCCCTTCAGATCTGACGACAACTATTGTTTACACAATAGAACCTGTCTATTGCGACCACTGACGGTTCCTCAAAATAGTGGTCGTCTAGGAGGGGTTGAGTGCACATGGCCGACAGAATGAGTACGTTTCAAGAATTGTTAATAGTGGAAATCCAGAGAATAATTATAGTTTAATAAGTGTGCTACTATTTTAGAAAACAGCGCGAGTATTTTGTTAAATAATTTTCTTTCAAATAGGTACTTGTATTCACCAAAAGGTACCCGTATTAAGTCCACAGACTTTCAGTCGCATAGAAAAAGAACCCTCATTGTACACAATGAAAGTATCATCATCATATGTAATTCTGCCTCTCGGCAGGTCCAGTCATGGCTCCCTCCAAGCTTCTCGATCCTGGGCCAGTCTCTTGGTATTATCATACCTGCCTCCAACCCTAATTGCATCCAGCATCTGGTACCTCCTTCTTCCTCTTCCTCTCTTTCCATTTAGCATTCCTTCAATTGCAGTCTTCAGTAGGCATTCTCTCCTCATACAGTGTCCAAGCCAATTCATCTTTCTTTTCCTAATTTTTCCTAACATCTGTCTTTCTTCGCTAATTCTTCTCAACACTTCCTCGTTTCTGACTCTATCCTCCCAGCTTATTCCTTCCATTCTTCTCCAAATCCACATTTCTAGCGCTTCTAACCTTCTTTCATCTTCTTTCCTGAGCGTCCACGTCTCTGCACCATACATCACTACACTCCAAACATAACACTTCGCCAATCTCTTCCTCAATTCTTTATTCAGCGGCCCGCACAATAATTTCCTTTTCCTATTAAATCCTTCCTTCGCCATGGCCATTCTCGATCTTATTTCCTTGGAGCAAAGCATGTCTTCAGATATAATGCTCCCTAGATACCTGATCCATCCTACCTGTTCAATCACTTCACCATCCAATCTGATGTTAATTCTTTCCCCTTTCCCTCCTAGTATCATACTCTTTGTCTTTCTCTTATTCATTCTCATTCCATATCCCTTGCGTTTTCTATTAAGATCCTCTAACATCTCAATTACTTTTTCCTTATTACAGACAGTGGTGTCACCCTATGGGTTCGCATCGGCTCGGCCGAACCTGTTGTTAAAAAAGTACAATTCCGCCGAACTGGTTGTTAGATCCCAACAAATTTTGATGCCTGAGCCAAAATGTGCGATCTTTTTTATTATCATTCTATCTTACAATTTAACTAAATTTAATTTGAAGAATGCTTAGAAAGGCATAATATGTATTAAAGAATGGACAAGAACTAAATATGTTGAATTTTTCATAGATAACAATAAGAGGAAATAAAAATATACACTGCCAGTTCTCTCCCGACATACGATCAGAACGGGAAATTAAAATGTCGGGGCTCCCCCGAAATACGAGCTTTACGTTTACGAGTTTTGAGAGCGAGAAAGAATAGTCTCTACTTGGAGCAGTATTTCCATTAAGTTTAGAACACTCCCAAATTCATATTTATATTTGTGTAAAGGAAATATTCGATAAAATTTTAAGTTATTATTTGCCTTACTGTTTCAATTTTTTCATATGCATTTTTTCTCCTGTAACTCAGCTGGAAGTACTGAATTGTTTACGTAAAATCAAGTCCAGAGCACAAGGTGCTGACGAAATTCCAATAGTTTTCCTTCATAAGATTATTCATCTAGTGCTACCCGTCATCACTCATATATTCAATTGGTCGCTTATGCAAAACAAATTCCCATCGCAATGGAAACTCGCCATAGTCCGTCCCATACCTAAGAAAAGTCTTACTTCTGACATAACCGACTTTCGGCCCATCAGTTTACTTCCTGTATTATCAAAGGCATTTGAAAAGGTTTTACATGAACAAATCACATATTTTCTAATTAGTAATAATATCCTCGATTCTCTACAATCAGGATTCCGAAAATCACACAGCACTACCACAGCACTCCTCAAAATCACTGACGATATCAGATTAGCAATGGACAAAAGAGAAGTCACTATTATGACTCTTCTTGACTTTAGTAAAGCTTTTGACTCTGTAGATGTAAACATACTTCTAACCAAACTGCGCCTCATGAACTTCTCCTCAGATTCCCTAAACTTAATTAGTTCATACCTGAATGATCGCTATCAAAAGGTCGTAACTGACAATCATTCCTCAAGATGGATTAAAGTGTCACGTGGCGTACCACAAGGTTCCACCCTCGGGCCACTGCTCTTCTCTCTGTACATTAATGATATATCTTCTCAGCTTGCTCACTGTAAATACCACCTTTATGCTGATGATCTCCAAATCTATATGCACTCTCGCTCTATTGATCTCCATCTTATCATTGATAAAATGAACCATGACCTCACTTCTTTATCCAAATGGAGCAATGTAAATTTCCTCAAAATTAATCCTTTAAAAAGTCAGTCTATTATTATTGGGTATCCCAAACTTCTCTCGTCACTAAACTTCTCAGAACTTCCCCCAATTCTGCTCAATAACTCTGTCATTCGTTTCCAAAAAACTGCAACCAGACTTGACTGAGTCTTGTTGTAAATTTTATTTGAGAAAAATAAAGATACAAACGTGTTGCGAGTTTTGCTTTCGAGATATAGAGATGTAAATATATTTCGTCACGCAGACATCATCGAGAAAATGATCGAAACGTGTTCAGGGCACCTCAAAACGTGTATTTCCGTTGAAATCTCGAAATCGATTTTTCCATGAAAACAGTACTTTCCCCTATAGGTAGTACTTATGAAGAAAGTAAAAATGTAAGTTTTGCCGTCACCGTGAAGCCATGTTAATAGCAATAGAAGTGGGCGTCGAGAGGATTGGAAAACACAGTGGAGCAAGCGGTACAGGTATACGGAAAGCAAAAGTTGCTTTGCCATATAAACAACCTACCTTAACGCAAATATAATACCATTTTGCAATTATTATGCCAGCGAGTTATTTTGCATTCGAAAAGAAAATTATGCCACCTTCAGATAATATCTTCTGCACCATTTAGAAAAATAACGAGATAAAAATGGAAGACATGGCACGCGGGAATTGATACTTCAATAACAGCAATGAAAACCTCGTGTTGGAGATGTTTTACTCCGAAAGGTATTCGTTTTCAATTTATGTGCATTCTGAAAACCGTTAAAACCGTGCAAAGATTTACGAAATGGCGCTTTACGTAGTCAACAAGATTTCACCTCTTGGAAATATAATGTATGTAAAAATGAAATCAAACTAAGCGAAAATAAATTTGATTAAAACGGAAATTAACATAGATAGTTTCATTTAATATGTTTCATAAGCAATATGGTTTATGTCAGTCAATATTTTTCTTAATTAATATTACTGCAAGATAAGCAATTCGGGAAAACAATCGAGCAGATTGGCCACACTCATTCTGCGTTAACTATCATACTGGGATGGTTCTAATCTTTTACATTTCATTCATTTAACTAAAAGGTTTAATGAAATACTTAATTATTAATATTTGTCAATGGGTGCCAGGAAGGTTTTTTAAGGGCATATGATTTTTTTTCATCAAATTTCACATAAAAATAATTATTATTATTATCTTTTTATTATCCCTAGTGTAACTCATTTCCATTATTACATTTCCAAAAATATTTCAACATTTCAGCTGCTTTTTTAAGAAGACGAAGGATAAAAGAAATATTTTCCTTGTTGCGTTGAAAGGAGACAAAAATTCTTCTAATTTATGACAGCCATGAAAACAGTCTGCCAATGAAAACTTTTAAAAAACGAAATTGCAGTAAACACATATCATGAGTATTAGACAAGAATGTTTTCAATGAGCAGAATTTATTGCCGTCGAAAGAAAACAAATGGGCCGATAAAAACGAAGCGTGAGACAAGCGAGAAACGAAAAAGGGCTTCGGAACGTCTTGAGAACCTGCCCCAACGCAAAAGGTATAAGGTTTTGCGATTATAAGCTTCAACTGTCGTTTTTAGCTGCGATATTATGATTTTCTATGGAAATTATTGCATAGTACACAAAAAAGTGCCGTACCGAGGAAAGGATTAGGTTAAACTTCTACTGCATAGGTCAGAAGTGCCAAAGAATGAATAACAGGACCCATAGGTCAATTACAATTTTTAGCACTATCAGCCGAATTTTGGATCTTTTATTTTTCCACAACAGCAAATAACACATTTTTAGGCGTTCTTTACAAAAACTAAAAAAAACGTATTAAGGTCAGGTCCTGTCCGTCCGTCTGTCCGCAGGTCTTACCTCCGAAACTACTGGGTGGATATTTATGAAATTTGCTGTTTGGGACATAATGGCAAAGAAAATTACATAAATTGTTTACAAAGCTTAATCTGGAGTGCCACTTTACTGGTGACAAAAAATGAAATTTTCTTTATATCTCACGAAATATCACTTACAACAAAAAGACCTCCAGCCAAAAATTGTAGAACTAGTCGAATAGAATCTGTTTTGTTCGGTACATTTTTATCGGAGTAGCCGATATTAAGAAAATGAAACGAGAAAGCCATAATTCACTTTGAACTTAAAAAAGATTTTCGTGTTTTTTTTCCGAGTTCAAAAGCGAATTACGACTTGCTTGGTTGGTTTTCTTTATAACAGCTACTTAAAAATTACGTTAGAAATGTATAGGAAAAGAAATACTCGACTAGTTCTACAAATATAATTTGAAAACTATTTTGAAATGACCAAACTTGACGAGATATGACGGAAAGTTCATTTTTGTCACCAGGAAAGTGGTACCCATGATTGGCTTACGTGATTTATTCGTGTGATTTTCTTATTCTTAATATCAAATTTCAGTACAGTATTTTTTTACATTGATACAGTATTAAAGTAAATATATGAAAGAAACGGATTTGAAAAGAGTAAACAACCACTTCCGATACACCTATCTCAACCAAAAACTAATCAACTCTTGTCACTTTAATAAAAATGATAAATATAAAATTTTGAGTTGATCTGATCAGTAGCTTTGAGTTAGAGCGCCCACAAAATTCCTATCACACACACAGACATCATAGAGAAAATGGCCAAAACGTGTTCAGGGGACCTCAAAACATGTATTTTCGTTGAAATCTCGAAATCGGCTTTTTTCACGACAACAATACCTGCTTTTTCCTATAATACGTATGGATAAATTAAAAAACAACGTTTACAATCTATAAAGGAACCTCAATTAATTTGGCATTGCTAAATTTATGAATATGAACATCGAGATTAGTCTTCAATCTGATCGCGTGTAAACTTTGCTGCATTCGCTTTTATTAAAATATTAAAAATTTTCGCAAATGTCACATACTTGCGCCTTGTCAAGCTAACAGTACTGACCTTTCTCAAAGAGAAAATTTAGACGAGAGCGAACTGTTCGATCTCTCGAAGTTAGTCTCTTATTACGAAATACTTATAAACAGTCGGAGTGGGAAATTGTACTGGTGAATCACTTTATTTATTGGGCTAAAAATATTGCGCTAAACACATAGAGTCATAATTATGAAAATTCGATGATACCGAGTTGGGTGTTCCCCACACCAACGGGTCAACGCACCACAATATCTTTTCCAAGACAATTATATTATGCATGTGTCCATAGATGCCATAAGCTTACGGTTCTACGCCTTCTGATAGGATTTTTAAAAAACATTACCCGTTGATAATGATGTGCGCCGAGGAAAAAACAGGTTCTGAAGAATGCACGTGAGTTATCATGGTCAGAACGTAAACAGATACTAATGGCAACGCATTTGCGGAAAATATGAAATGCGGATTCTGAAAAGCGCGATAGAGGCTAAAAGGGATTACAAATAACGAATGCGTATATATATATATATGAACATTCTCGCGGATATTTACGAGAAACCGCCAGAAGCCTAGAAGAGTTAAGACCATAGAAAACGAGTTCTAAAGGAGGTAAACTTTTAGACTAAATGTAAAATTCTTGGAATTGCTGGGACGGTCACATCGTCGTGATTTTACTTAACCGACGCCCGAAACTTTATTTCCAGACTCACCAAAGCAAACATGAACAAGATCATTATCATCTGTGTTTTGGGCGTGTTCTTATTAATGGACGGTACGTAACCATGAGAAGAACAAACATTCTCATATTTCAAATCGCGCTCCTCTAGGAGTGTGAAATACCTCGAATTACGGCATTCATCTCGCACAAAATACGTTTGCATTCCTATTGCTTAATTTTCTCTTTCCAACGAACATTTTCCCCTCCGATTTCTTAGAAAACATTCCCTTCATGAATTATCACAGTCTTCGATTTTTAACTTACATTCAAGAATGGAAATTTGCTTATAAGTTCTTTGTCGTGTCTGTCTGTCTATCCGTCCCCCCTATTAACCTTTGAACCAATAAACCGATTTTCATGAAATTTGGTGAAAATCTCTTGCTACTGGGGTCAATCTCCCGATGATAGTTTTTATTGCGAAGATTGAAGTCCCGGTTTCGATTCCAGGAACTATTCTTCCCATTTGATTTACATGGAAAATCTGAAATCCGTCGTGCAGGGTAATTTTCTCTTGCACAATAAAATATCTTAGAATTGTAATATCGGAGCGAGTTTTGTATTATTCTCTGAGGAAAGAAATGTAGATTCTAATTCTTATCGTAGAATTTTATTTGTTGATCGTATTTCTTAGAATTTTGCGTAAATACCGGCGTTTTTTTAGTTTTCATCACTCATTACGAGAGTTGTCATCGCAACCACTATTGTTGTACTCGGATTCGGCATAGTCTAGTACACACACGCGTTCTTTTCCCACACAAATGCGCTTGATCGATTTAGTCTTCCGTTCGAATGTATTGGTAATATTTTATAACGCAAATTATGAAATTTTGGAACACAAAGAGCAACTCATTCGGAGTGATTTTAAAGCTATTCAAGTCAATATAAGTACTTGCTGAAGCCACATCAGCCTCTTCAACATATTCAATACTGGGAATAAATTTGAAACAGAAAAAATTCTGCTATGATCGGGAATCGAACCCGAGTCTTCCACTTGCCGGGCGGATATTCTACCACTGAACTACCTTACCAGATAATCTTTACTGTTTCTGAACGCGATAGTTCAGTGGTAGAATATCCGCCCGGCAAGTGAAAGACCCGGGTTCGATTCCCGGTCATAGCAGAATTTTTTCTGTTTCAAAGTTATTCCCAAATGACAGCTTATGCCATTCTGCATAGTTTCCTATTATTCCATCAATTTCTGATATTCAATACTGTTAGATATTTTCTGCCCTTTCTCTTGAAATTCCAAATTGACGCGCTATTGACACAACTATAATTCGGTGACCCTTGCGCCCTTTTCACTCCAACAGTATAATGTTTACATCGACGGGTAATTTTTTAAAATTAGTCGCAATTCGAAATTTGCGCAACGAATAACTTGTCTATTTCTTTTCCAACATACTCTACTGCAATTTGGACGTCGTCGTGTGGGCCACGCAGACGCTTCAGCTGCCGCTAAACCGGTAAGTGGTTTCCAATCATTCCCCATTATATTACAGCAGTTTCTCCATGTACGAGAGCTAGATCGTGTAACGTACGGTATTTTATTAATATAATACGAAATTTTTCGCGGAAAATTTTAATGAAAAGTGATCGTATTATACATGGTAGCAAACCCAAACGTGACAAAACACAGAAAAATAACTGTAACTATTTAACTATTTAAGGTTAAACCCCGGTAGTAAATTTTATTCACTGCAGTGGAATTTTAACATTGTTTTTTCTTTTTGTCATGAATCAATTCCACAGAGTTATTCCGCAAACCGTGAAAGTCCAGTCGCGTTTTCGCAGTCATTACCACGAAAAATTCTTGGAGCCTATTACACATGACGATGAAGCAATTTTTACTTAACTCGTGAAATTTGGATACGCATTATTTGTGGAATAGGTTGGACTGCTCTGGTTTATTTTAGGCGCTCTTTATCAGCGAAGCGGTAGCAGCGGGGGAGAGGAGGGGTGAAGGGGGGGGTAGGAGGGAGGAAAGGGGTGGGGTAGTACCTTTTGGGCACTTCACCGCCCGTCCGTCAGTCCGCATGTTTAACCTCCGAAGCTACTTGGCGGATTTTAATTAAGTATTGGTGATCATTGTTAAAATTCATCGCCGAATTATGGTTTCGAATTGCATCCGTCAATTAGAACTTCCACTTTACATAAGCACTTAAATAAATTTATATTCGTATCTCTTCAAAATGGCACCCGTCAAGCAACAATTAAATACCACATTTTTCTCTCCCTAGCTCTTATATATGATCTGTAAGGTATCGATTAAAAGATTTATTCGGATAGAGGATACCATTTGCCACAAAGAAGTCTGCGGGACTATATAATTAGGACTTTAGTTTCAGAGAATAAAATTCAAGAACGGCCCAATCGATACCGTTTTATATGAATTTCCCACAAAGAGCGTCTTTCAAGTCTCTGTGTATTCCATTTATGGACTATTCTTTTCCTACTTGTTTACATGGATGCTATCACAACTGCAATGTTATCAAATAATACCATTGTGAATTTACCTCTGTGAGGTAAAATTGGTCATGTTGCATTTTTACTTGCAAAAACCTCTTCTTCAATTTGGGAAGGTGACTATTCTTCCACTGGTACAATAGTATAACAGCTGGAAAACATATATGTTAAGAGTTCCGTGGATCTTTATTTTAGACCCAACAATTTAAATCCCTTTAAAGTATAAATTTGCTGACTACTGAATTACGCTTATCGCGACCGCTTTCGTCGCTCCCTGATTTTGCGAGGGAATTTAATTCATCGCTTTGGAATTTTTCCATCTTTGAGGGAGAAGTTTGTCCGCTGAATGAGTTTTTATTTTCGACAGGCCGACAATCCGTGGGCGTCCGCATTGGAAGGGCTTTCACTCTCAAACATTGACTCGATCCCGCTGGTGGGAGAGCTGATTACGGGACTCAACGAAAAACCCAACGAAGCCGACAAAGAGAGCGCCGCCAGCTAGAGAGACAACACTCCTTCGCCGGAAGCATGCACCGATTTAAGGGCGAAACGCCGATTTACCTTCAAATGATTTCTCCTCGCATTAAAGCTGTCATGTGTGCCTATCTTACAGATAGTAAATAGTACTGCAGAAAAATTTGTTTCCGACTTTTCATTTATCCAGTCCTCTTTGTTTTCCATCCTTTCATTTCTTTTTATATATATATATTCTCGACTTTCGCTTTTAGCGATCATTTTGAGATGGGAGGAAGAAGGAAATGGAGAAATGCGACGAGAGCAGAAGGGGTGGACTGTGGCCCAATATTTGCAAAGCGTACGCATACACCAATATTGTATTATGTTTGAACTAACGATATTTCTGCGTGTACTTTTTGTGGAAGGACCTCGCCTTGCATTTATAAGAAAAACAGCGGCTGTGGGTTAAAAATGGTTCTTTTTCGGAAACATCGAGAGGGGAACTATGGATGAGAACGACTGTCCTCTAGCCGAAATTTTAACTGGTTTTCCGAACTACTGAAATAACCTTGATTATCGATGGGACTCCAGCCTCCACAAACGACCTCTTGTCTTTCTACACAACTCAAAGGGAAACATAACCTTCCGTTGCAGTAAACAACTCGATCCGAACGTCCAAAGCATTCCTCATCATGTGCTTTTCTCCATACCAGTCACCCACTCGATTATACTAATTAAATAGCTTAAACACAAACAACGAATCGCCACTGAACATGATTACAGGAGGCAGAATAATTCAACGATCAAAATAAATAAAAGCGCCTCTGGTTCTTCCTTTGCTACAGATGAGGAGTGAATTGGGACTGATGTCGACTGCACTGCAGCGGAAATATACGCGTGGTTATCTAAACCGTTACATGACTATTATGTTAGTTATCTTGATAATCGATTAAATGACAGCGATAAAGTGAGGATGATAATTCATTCACCTATGGAATACGAAAACTATTTTTTTCGAATTTTATTTTCATTTCCTCGGAACCTTATGACGTGTAGTTAAATTATATATCCATTCTTTATTAATTTTCATAGTTTACTGAAAATCTAATTACTGAGTGACATTTTAGGAATATATACTTTTCGCGAAAGAATTCATTCAGATGGTAGGTGAATAAATCTACAATGGTGTGACATGGTGTCCTGCCATGTTAGATCAAATTTAACGCATGCGAGAGCTAAAATAAGAAACCATTCTCTAATTATCTCGAACTGTTTCTTCGCCAATGATAACTGATGCCGAGGACCCTAGGCTCAAAGATGAAAAAAGTTATAAACAGTAGAAATGGAGAATTTGATGAAATTAAGTTCGTAAAAATCAAGACCAATTGTGCTTGTGTGTAATTATATGGGAGCAGGTCATAAAACGTTGCTTCTTTGCATGGGAATGAGGTAGAGTTCACAAGATGGATTACTATCCAGTTTTTACGAGCTGCTTGATGTTTTTTTAACTAATAAATTTCGCATGTGTTTTAAATATGTGGTCTGGTGTTAAAAATTCGGCTATTTGACAGATGCGCCATAGTTACATATAAGCCGCATCCATGTTTTTTAATAAAAATTAGGGCAATAGTTCGTGAATGAAAGCCGCGCCCAATATTTTCACAAGGAGATATTGGAAACAAATACAGTGGCTCAGGGCGAGAGTCGCCAAAAAACGGCCCCGCACTAATTTCATGCCTTGGAAATTCTTGAAGACGCGCATATTCGTACATTTGCCGGAATAAGGTGTCAATAGACCAACTATGAAATCTAAACGATATTTTCCAGTGCATAGGTGCGATACAGCATTGCGTCCCAAACGTTTTCGACCACTGATCCTTTTTCGCCCCGAAAATATTTCGCGGATCCTCTGACAAAGAAAAGCGCGAAGCTAATTTATTTATTTATTTAAATAAAGTAAAAAAACGGCTGCCATTAGGCCTATTACAGTGGATTTATAAACAAAAAATAAGTTACTAAAATGGAAAAATAAACGTAAAACAACAAAATAAACAGGAAAAAAGAATGAGTAAAATGAACAATTAAAACAAACTGCTCGTTATTGGAAAGGGAAGAGGACAGTAACAAGTTAGACGAGTGTGCAGTGTGTCATAAATGGGCGCGTTTCGTGAGATGGAGCGTTCGAAACTATACGACATGAATGAAAGCAAACCATAAAACAGCGAAACACCAGGACACGATCGACTCTCTGTCTATACTAAATATTTTCTTCCCTCTTCAGTTGGCGAATTAAAAAACGTATTTCCGTTGTTTTAGTGTAATGGCCAAATTCTGTAAAACGATATGTCAGAAATGATCCCCAGGAAATATATTTAAGTTTTATTTTCCAATTTATTTTATAATCACTTTTAATTGATCAAACGATTGTAAAATATTTCAAACACACCTCAATTGAGTTGAGTAGTTGTAACATTTACGTTATTACGTTCTTTTCGTAGTCAGTCCATTTCCTTTCGCCTATAAAATGCCGCATGCACACACAACGATATTAAACGTATTTTCGTAATTATGGCCAATGTTGCCTCTATAAGCTCGAAGGGGTTTTCTATCTTTTTCCTCCGCGACCCAGTAAAATGAGAAAATATATTCTGCCGCCCACAAAAATATTTATTCATAAACTAGGTACTACATATAAATTAATAGTTAGTGAATCTACTACACGAAATAGCGTAAATCAATTAAATCTTTCATACATAGTGTTCAGAAAGTAATACATAGAAAATATGTGCGTTGCTTGTAAACAAGAAATGCAGAACTGAATTTACATCTTAAAAATGAATCTGGATGTTATATTTAAACCAGAAATGGAATCATCCAAGAAGCGGCCGCAATTTAATACCAAAAGAATCTGATGTGCCCACCACATGGCTTCCTCCAGGCGTGTAATATTTCCAAAACTTCCAAATAGGTTACATTATAATAAATATTTTAATGAACTGCGAGAAAATTTTCGACTTACAAAGAACATGACTGTAATATTTCTGAAAATTCCAAGTAGGTTAAAAGATAATAAATACATATTTTAAGGAACTGCGAGATAAATTTAAATACTTTAAAAAGAACAGAAATAGACTCATACCGTAGCCTTCTGACATTGGATATAGCCAGGAATCATCAACAATTAAGAAAATATAAAGGAGCGTTACTAAGACGTAACTAAGCGTCAACTGTGAACAATAGTTGCCGGTAGGTGGTGGCAGCTAAAAATTTAGTTTTTAAAATATCTCTTAAATAATGCATTATATGGGAAAATGTTTCAAACAAAGATTGTAGATAATAAACTTTCTACAACATTTATTCCAGTACTTCTTTACATTAATCAAATATTAAAGCCAATATTTAAAAAAACGGATGTGACAAGGGTAAACACACACTTCCGGTTAACCAAACACTGAACAGTTCTTGTGACTGTGATATATATGTTAAATATAAAATTTTGCGTCGACCTGATTAATAGTTTTTGAGTTTGAGGACCCACAAAAAACTGTCACAGACATCATCCAGAAAATGGTTAAAACGTGTTCAGGAGACCTCAAAACGTGTATTTCCGTTGAAATCTCGAAATCGATTTATTCATGAAAAAAACACTTTCCCCTATACTACGTATGGAGAAAGTAATAAAAAGGAACATTGCTAAGACGTAACTAAACGTCAATTGTTTACCAAAGGCGCCGGTAGCTGGTGTGGTGGTGGCAGCTAAAACCTTTAGTTTTTAAGATCTCTTTAACAATGCATTATATGGGAAAATGTTACAGACAAAGGTCGTAGAAAATTAAATTTCCTATAACATTTATTCGAGTACATTATTACATATATCTAACATTAAAGCAAATATTTCAAAACTAACGTAATTTCCCGTAAAATATGACGGGATTATGATAAAAGTATTCCAAATATATTTGATTTCTATATGAAAAATCACTAAGATATGCTAAATGATGATCCCCATGTCAAAAATGATGTATTAATAATAAATAAATAATAATAATATTCCCTCCCTCGCTCTCACCGTCCCTCTCTCCCTCCCCTTCTCTCCCTTTCCTTCCCTCTCTTACGTAATTTCGCGAAAAATCCTAAGGTAATTTAAGGCAATCTATGCATTGGTAGATATTACACGTATGCGGGTTGAGACAACAATTAATACTCGAAGTTTAACAATGATGTGGTCGGCAAGACAACATACCGTGTAAAAGCCGATATTTTCCCAAAACGTGTGATTTAAATGCTTAATATGAGAGATTTCGAACGGTAGGCGGAAAAAGATGAATAGAACAAGAAACTTCATTACTTTTCCTAAAACAGTTTAAATTTAAAAAGTCGATTTCTACGTGTTGTCTTACGGGAAATGGAAATCGCTCACATGGAGTGGATCCAGGGTCTTTTTTCGTATTCTTTTCGTCATTTAATTTTCATATCTGAATCAAACATTCCTGCGAAATTTCAACCTTCCACCCAATCGGGAAATATCTTAAAGCGCGTTAAAAACTGCAATTGATGACGTCAGCGTCTCACACAGACAGAACTGGAAAACTTTAAGTAAGATAACGGATAAGTGACTAGAATAAACACCCACTTCCGAAATTGTAGAAAATTCAATTTCCTACAACATTTATTCCAACACCTTTTTACGTTAATCAAATATTAATGCAAATATAAAAAATCTGATGTGGCCACCACATGACTTTCTTCATATCTGTAATATTTCTAAAAATTTCAAATAGGTTAGATAATAATGAATATTTTAAGAAACTGCGAGAAAATTTTAGACTACAAAGAACTGAAATAAACTCAAACCATATCCTTCTGATATAGGATATATCCACAAAGCTCCAACAATTTAGAAAAAAAGGGCGTTACTAAGACGTAACTAGGCGTCAATTATTAACAATAGTCGTCGGTAGGTGATGATAGCTAAAAATATAGGATATCTCTTAAACAATGCATTATATGGACAAATGTTTCAAACAAAGGTTGTAGGAAATTAAATTTCCTACACCTTTTATTCTAATACATTTTTAAATTTATCAGATATAAAAGCAAATATTTCAAAATAACGCATAAGTGACAAGGGTAAACATCCACTTTCGGTTAACCGATTTTTACCAAAAACTAATCAGTTTTTCTGCCTTTTATAAAAATGTTAAATATAAAATTTCGCGTTGACCTAATTAATATTTTTTTGAGTTAGAGCACCCACAAAAAATCTACCACATACACACAGAAATCATCGATAAAATGGTCAAAACGTATTCAGGGGACCTCAAAACGTGTATTTGCGTTGAAATCTCAAAGTCGATTTTTTCCAGAATACCGCACGCACGCACGCACACATACTATATACAGGAAGTCCGGCGACTTTATGTCATAACTTCGGGATCTTATTCCTTAAGTGATTTTGAGTAAAAAATGTCATATGAACATGGGTCCGATTCTCATTTGTTGCAGGGTAAGTACTTCGTGTACGGGTTTTGCGATGGAAACTCCGTTGCTGCCGTTTACGAATATCAACGACGATTTCCACGAGGAAGAACACCAGATCGACATACTTTTATTAAAGTTCACCGACATTTACGAGAAAATGGCTCATTTCCGTGTCTTTGAGAGCTGAACGTCCAGTACAAGTTAATGGGGATGAGAATGAAAACATTATTCAAATGGTTCAGCGAAGTCCGTCATGGTACACGAAGAATGTCCGCCCGCCTCAACGTTCCGCGAATGAGAGTCTGGCAATCATTACACGATGAGGGACTTGATCCATGCAATATCCAGCAAGTTCAGCATCTTCAATCCGGGGACATGGCTAGGCGGTTGGAATTCTGGCGTTGGTTAAATGCACACCCCCGCCTGAACCGTTACATCTTGTTCACGGACGAGGCACAATTTACTCGTGATGGAATAAACAACACGAGAAACTACCATTTATGGGCTAGCGAAAATTCTCACTGAACAGTTGAAAGCTACTTCCAACTCCGTTTTTCTGTGAACGTGTGGTGTGGTGTCATCGAGAACCAGCTGGTGGGACCGTACTTCATCCCGTCACGTCTGACAGGTGCCATTTATGCTGAGTTTTTGGAAAATGAAATGCCGGGTCTCTTAGAAGACTTTCCTCTGCAAACACGACTTCAGATGTACTACCAGCATGACGGGGAACCCACCCATTTTAATAGGAACGGTACGCTGTATCTTAACAAGAAGTTTCCTAACCGATGGATCGGTCGTGGCGGTGCGCAGGATTGGCCACCGAGGTCTCTAGATCTCACTCCGTTGGATTTCCATGTGTGGGGGCAAATGGAAAACATTGTGTATGAAGCCAAAGTGAGCACGAAGGAAAAATTTATTCAGCTAATTTTTGATGCTGCGAGGCGCGTTAATAACGCAGCAGTTCTTCGTGCTGTTTCACGTTCCCTACTCAAACGGGCCAGATTGTGCATTCAAGCTGAAGACGGCCATTTTGAACAATTGTTGTAACAATAGATTAAGTATCAATGTAAACGAAAGATTATTTAAATAATACATTTTTCAACAATTAACAATGTATACGAATAATTATTTAAACAATGCATTTTTCAGCCATTAAGTTGTTCAAATCAAAGTACGAGATAATTTCAATTGCCCGTAGCTCTGTAACAAATGAGAATCGGACCCATGTTCATATGACATTTTTTACTCAAAATCATTTAAGGAATAAGATACCGAAGTTATGACAAAGTCGCCGGACATCCTATACATACAGGCTGTTTCAAAACACTACTGCATAAATTCACCCACGTGTGGGAAACGTTATTCCAAGCAAAAAAGTTCCTATAAACATTTGTCCGAATCTCCATGGCTACGAAGCCAACCGAAAGATTTTTTTCGGCGCTCCACGCGGTATCCTAGAAACCATGCCATAGCTTCTTCCCCTTTAGATGAGAGGAGATGGAACTTTGGACGAAGTTGCATTAGATTTGTACCCATGCTTGGCTTTAGTTACATCGACCATATTGGCGCTGTCTCCTTGGTAACGCTACTAATCTAACGTAAATGCCCTCATGAAAATTGTTTTTTTGACAGTATCTTGTTTATTTATCTAGGTACGCGAAAACAAGCTGCTAGTAAAAGTCTTTTACACAGCATGACCTTTCCCAAAAGGGCTCAACCAACTTTGTAAGTGGATTAGTTCAAAAGAAATTGCGTTTGGAATTATGCGCGCCAAGTAAGAAATCACTTCTCGTGCGATTTAATAACATTGCTTAAGAACAGTATTTCACAATATGTTCAAAAATGATACTTAAATAACATCGAGACTACAAATATGATTGAATTTAACACGGAATCAAATTTAAATTTAGCATGGCCTTGATTATAAAAAATACCAAAATGCGGATTCTGAAAAATGTTCCTTGGAATTTAATCGTCATGATTGTGCTTTCAGTAGTACGTGAGAATTGCAATTGCAATCTATGATACCCTCAATAACAGTGCGCAATGCAATTAGTGTTTTGGATAGAGTAAAATTTTACATATTATCGGAAGAAAATATTGGTGATGATGTTTTCGTAATATGCATGATATTGAAAATTAAAGTTATATGCTTATGGGAATAAACTTGATGTTAATTCGATTAAAGAAAAATGAAAAAATATATTTCCGTAACTCGAATTTTCTATAACTCTAATAATTTTTGCTTTCCTTTGAGATTCGAGTTATAGAAGTTCCACTGTATAAATATACAAATATTTAAAAATATATTTCCATAACTTGAATTTTTTATTACTCGAATAATTATTACTTTTCCTTGAGATTAGAGTAATGGAAGTTCAACTCTAATTCGTTATGACGGCATTAATTTCCATTAAAAGCATTAAATCACTGCAATCGTAACGTATAATATCAGATCCCTTTAAAAGCATTGTGGTCGTTGCCATAGTATTTAAAGATTTTCATTTTTGAAAAAAGGAAAAAATTCACACTTTTTCCGATTAAAAGCAGATATTTACGCTAATTCGGTAGGTATTTGAATTCTGCTTTCAAAACCTAAGAACTCCATTCTTCCAGATAGACAACTATTCTTTTAAGTCTTGCACTGAATGGGGTACTGAAATGGAACATCGGGGTTAAAAAGACCCCTTAATATAAACTTTTTTGTGATTTTCGATTTTTCTCTTCGGTTATGACACACGACCTACCAACATACTAAATTTCAGATTTCTATCCCTTCTAGAAGTACTGAGTTTTATGCCAGTGAGTGAATGAGTGAGGCACAAGTAGCTACATTATTATAGATAACAGCACATACTCATATGGAGAACCTCACGCCGTATATTACAAATGAAAGTTTCCTCGAAATCGGACTGACCTCTCGCGATTTATTTACCCAGTGATCTTCCGCGTACTCGCCGAGTTTGAACGCCAAATTGCATCTGAAAGTCTTCTTTAGAAACGTGCTTGGCAGTAACAATGCTACGATGTTAATCTTATGGCGATTTTTCAAAATTTAAAAATCTTTTGGGGCACTTAAACATTTCCCGTTTTCGCAAATTTTCCTTTTTTTATAAGTCATGAATAATCAGTCTGAATTTTTTCTGCATTCTAGCTCATACGGAAGTAAGAAATAGTTTCTGTAACGCATATTAGTGCGGTTATAATATAGATATGTATATACATACACACATATATATATATATATATATATATATATATATATATATATATATGGATGTCAACAAGGTGTTGGGAAGCTGAAGCTGAAGAAGGAGTAGTTCCGAAAGCTTTACGTTTGTGATGTTTCTGTGTTTTTGTGTTATTTTACGTGTGTCGCTTCGACATCCCCGGAGCCTCGCCAACCTGAAGTCGTCTGATTGGTGAGTGCTCACTGGGTTTCCTCATCCCAACACCTTGTTGACATCCATATATTCATTTTACCTTTCCTTTTCCGTAAGTTGTTATATATATATATATATATATATATATATATATATATATATATAGATGGCAACAAGTTGTTTTTTAAACTCCTTCACTCCCCTTGGCATCATTCTTTGCTAGAATTTCACACCATTTCGGCTCTTTCCCTACTCCCTCCACATCCTCCAATCCCCGACCTTTCCACACTACCCTTTCACCCCCATGCCTCCACCCAGTGTCACTTCAATCAGTTGTCTCTCTCTTTTGCTGACGAAGGGATCACTCACGAAAGCTTCCGTTTTTTGTGTTTTACGTGTGTCACTTTGACACCCATAGCAGCTCGCCAACTTGAAGTCATCTTATTGGTGAGTGCCCACTGGACTTCATTATCCCAACAACTTGTTTCAATCCATATATATATATATATTAGGACTGCGATTGATTTTTTTAAATTAATCGATTAATCAAATTTCTTTAATCAAACATTAATCGATCAATTCGAAAAATTATCAAAAATTATAAATATCATTTTTTAAACCACAAAGGACTTTTAATGTTACTTTTTGTAACGTTATATCGTCCTGAAAATATAATGAAAATACTGGAAAAGTTAAAACCAAACAATTTGTAATTATTAGCCGTACTTGCCAAATTCCATATCATAAACCTCTAACATAGCAAACGCTCTTGCATGCAAGCAGAAAGCAATAAACAATACTGAAAAATGTAATACTTGTGTCAAAGACAATTTCAATTTGTAAGTAATAGTTAATAAACTGATAATGTTATCTATCTTAGCTATTCTCGGAGACAAACAAGCGTAGTCACATTTCCAGGTATTAAAGACGCTCGTATGTTGTTAACAATATATCCAGACGAACTAAACAGTCGTTTGCACGGTACAGATGTCGCTGGGACGCATAGAATGGTCTTTGCAAAAGTAGCTAACATAGAGTAAAATGTATTTTATGTATGTATGTTCTGATACTCCCACGCGTGCTTGTGTATTTGGTTCATCATTTGAAGAGTCAGAGTCTGTGCACTCCTGTATTAATTTTCGTTTTTTCGCTGGTTCTCTAGTACCGTCATCGTTCAACTGCTGTTGTTCACTTGTGTTCTCTGATTGCTTTCTGCTGTTACAAAACGCTTCAGAATTGTCACGTACTACTTTCCACACCGCTTCCCTCTTATTTTTTGGAAAACATTTGAGTTTATTGAACCGTGGATCTAAAGCAGTAGGCATTTGCAAAGTTGACAAAGGATCCATACCTTTAACTCTTGTAGTTAGATCGTCTAAAGTAACGGTTTTGAAGCGAGCAATGTAAGCTGGATCATCATCATGATTTCGCAGTTCTTTCGTCAAAAATGCAAGTACTGGAAGCACAGAGCTGCATGACACGAACTGTTCAGCATCTAAAAACTGCGTCGGTTGAGCAAGTACATTTAAGATCGACATATACTTACCAACCTTGTCCCAGTCAGTATCTAGCAGCTGCGCCCCACTGTAATTTTCGGGATAGTCGATGTGATACTGTCCTATGGCATCTTTGACTTCCAATAACCTTGCCATTGCGTTGGAAGATCCTGTTGCAATTTGTGGACCTGGGACTCGTCTTCTTTACAAATACTTGCCTGGCTGGTTTTCAACTCAGATGTGTTGGCAGAGCTGTGCTTGAAATGCCCGACTAAATGTCGATACTTTGCTATAAGTGGATCCGCGTGTGATGCCTTTAGTCCCTGTAATATGCTTAGCTGAAGACTATGTGCGACACTGGCAAATGACTGTACTCAGTTCGCCCAATTGCAGCAACCGTGTTTCGTGCATTATCTGTAACAATACATCGGATTTTGTCAGCAATTTTCCAATCTCGAACATCATCTTCATACAGACCAGAAATATTTACAGCTGTGTGCCGTTCAGTAAAAGGTGTAAGCAATCTAATGCTACTGACATCAGATTCCATTCTGAGTCTATCCAAATGACCAGTAATGCCACAGAATGATTCATTGTTGATCGACGTCCAAAAATCAGATGTGATCGCCAAATTCTCACATTTCTCCACAGCATCCTTGTGCTTACGTAATTCTTCATTGTATATACTCGAAATCATATAGTCGACCGTTTGATGACTTGGTAGGGTGTAATGTTGGTTTTGAAGGGCTATTCGCAACACAATTTGCAGACCGGGATCTTCCACAATAGCAGTCGGACGGACAGACCTAGCGATCCATTGTGCGATGGCTGTTGGTAAATCCTTGCTAACTTTAGCGTTCACTGGTTTCTCATTCTGGCATACATACTGTGTTATTGAATTCTGTTGTTGAGCAGCAGTCCTTATATATATATATTATATATTTTATATATATATATATATATATATATATATATAAATATATATATATATATATATAAAATCCTCAAGCAAATGAAAGTGTAAATAAAGAGACACTATCCACGATCCAACATCTATACATATATATATATATATATATATATATATATATATATACTATTTGAAAGAGTTATATCGTTCGGCGTTTTTTCCTTTATTCAAATCTTTCATCAAATCACTATAACCGCGCGAAAAATTTTCCAAAACCTCTTATTCTATACGTTTCTCTAAATTTTATTTTTAACGCTTTAATGGCTTTTTGTAGTGCATAGTTCCAGTATCATGTGTTGTTATCTTTAACAAATACCTTCTATATTCCTTCAAGCAATAATTCCTTATATCCTACCAATATGTCCTCTATGCCAGTAGTGCGGAACCTTTTTTAATCGCAGGCCACACAGACACGGATAGATTTGCGAAGTGACACGCAATTTATTAAAAATATTCTATCAATATATAGACGATTTATGTACTTACTAGTGAGATGCCCGTTGAAATTCAACGGGAAAGTATTTTTGAAATATAAAATAATCATAAATATACCTTGACTTTCTTTCGATGGCAAGAAAACAAACTTTAGTTCTTTTAGGCGGTCCTTGTCTCGAACTCCTACGATGATTCTAAGTACCTGATTTTAATATGCGAATGATTAATGTTCTACATTTAAATGTATTCCTTCTCGTAAATAACGCAACGAATGTTGTTTACGTTGGTTTCTATGAAAATAATTTCACTCTCCTCTCTCTCGTACTAATTGTAAGAGAACTCAAAGTACGCTTTCGCCCATAAGGATTGAAATAACAATAGAATATCGAGGTTTAACATTGTAATTGGGTGGCAAGGCAACATCACGTTAAAATTCCAATATTTCCCCAAAATATGTGAATTAAACGTTTAACATGAGAAATTTCGAACTGTAGGCGGAAAAAGATGAACAGAATAAGAAACTATATAATTTCTTATTTAAAATGGGCTAGATTCGAAGATCATAGGTTAATTATTTATAATTTAGATCTCAAAAAGAACAAAAGCCTGCAAGTCGAAAAGTCGAGTTTTACGTGTTATCACATGGGAAAAGTAAATGCCTACCTTGGAGTCAAACCTAGGACTTTTTTCAGAATTTCTTTTCGTCATAATCTTACTGCATGTGAATCAAACATTCCTACCATATATCAAAAATGTATCCCGCTCCATTATGGAGTTATTCGCATTTTTGTAGCTTGACAGAGGGAGCCACAATGGGACAGAAGTAGGCTTTTATAGATTTTATAGATTCTAAAGCCCTATTTTTCACCTTTCGGTGAGTACCATCCTCCCTAATGATTAGAGGTAAGCCGAAGGGTTAATAAAATTGAAAAGTGAAAATTGTTTGAAGGCACCGCTCGCTATTCGATTGGAAGAAGGGAAGGGCAGGTGCGACGCGTGTGGACTACGGGGCGCCCAAAGGTATCTCGGAGTTCACCAGATAGGTCTTGTGAAATCGCTGAAAACAAAGGAAAAAGGAAAAAGAGTTATCGGGAGCACGTTCCGTCGGAGCGTATTCGAGTGTCGGCGAGTGAAAGGTTGTCCTCCATTGCGCACCGACCGTGAACCTAAACGTACGAGAACAACATACTGGAATCTCGGCATTTCAAGGGTGATAATTATTCTGCGAGTCATTCGACGTGGGTAATTATTTGCTAAGGATTTCTTTTATTTGTAAAAAATAATTATAATTTTCCTATTTGCTAAGAGCGCTTTATTATTGCAATTTAACAAAACGAATGAGAAGTTTTAAATCTAAATAGTTTCAACTTCTATAACTGTATTTTACGATTGGAGAAATATTCGCACAAGTTCCGCGCATTAATTTTTGCTTGCATTAAATATTTCGTAAAATTAAAATTTGTCTCGTTTAAATAAATTTCTATTATTTATCTTTTAGTTTTATACTTAGTCATCATCATTACTATTATCAATATTAAAAAATAAACGTCACTACGGGAAAATCCGTTACAATTAGAACAACCTCTAACCAGAAGTTCGTAATAACGAGCGTTTATAATGCAATCAATTTTTACAGCTAAATATATAGGAATAACTTTTTTTATAACAAACAGCTTATTTATGTGATGTAAGAAGTAGTAACTGAAGAAAGGTACAGGATATTTAAGTGAAATTTCAGTTGCTAAACTGTTCAAATAGGTGAATAATATGGTAGATATTCATTGAATGGCAGGAATAAATAAAATCGATATGTGAAATGTGCTTTCTTAATCTCTAAAATTCATTGTTTATTATACAAATTATAAGGCAAAATGTTCATTTTTGCGAAAAGCTGTTTTTTTAAATTCGTGTAGTAATTGAGAAAAAAAGCACAATGGGACATTTAAGAGAGGTTTCTCTTTTCTTCCAAGAGTTTTATTACGTTTATTCTATATTTATCACAAGAGTAGTTGGCATTTCATACCCGATGTAAACTGACACAAAAGCAGGTCATTTTTTCCGGATTAAACGATCAATGTATCATAATGCATTTATTCTAACGCCATACCGAGTGCTGCACGTAGCAACCAAACGCGACTTAAAACTGAAACAGTCTACAGGAAAAATTCCAATGCCTCTCATAGATCGTATGAACATTCTGAGATATAAACGTATCTGGTAGTACCAAGCATTATTTTCCCCTTAAAAATCCCGTATTCGGACATTCACTAAATCGATAATGTTTTCTCAGTTCGGAAATTCTTTTTATACTATATGCTGTGCTATATTTTAATAAAGGATTTCATTTATTTATTATACTATTAAAATCTTATCTGCTGTTTTTTAAAGGGATTTCCTGACATCCAAACATGGCTATATATATTGGAAGGTGTGTCGTCACGGTAATTTTGTTATTCTGTGGTAAGTGCTATGATAGTATTTGGATTTAAGTATGCAAATCAAATATGAATGAAATTTTTCAAAAGGTTAATTTGAATATGTAATACATACCTAACAGGAAAAAAGCTTTAGAAAACTAAACTTTAAACGAAAGCCAATAATTGATTAACATGTAAGCCTGAAGTCTGGCTGCTTGGCTGCCTGGGTGATAAACGCTTGCATCGTAGGCCACCCGCGTTACATAGTACCCCGCGTTGTAGTTTACCCACATGAAAAAACTAGATAACTCAACTTTATAATAATATTTTCATATAATACGTTACATTACTTGTTAATTTAGCAAAAGCTATTAGATATTCTCGATAGGAATCATTTGGGCCATATCGGCGGAATAAATAACCGCGTTATACCGGGCTATCGCTATATCTCTAATTACATTTAACTCAGACAGAAATATGTAGAGAAATTGTGGTTTCTTCTGTAGTTCTTCTTAATAATTTAAAATCATCTCAGTCCGCGCATAATCTCCGAATCCGAAAATTGGCTCACCAGGAAAAAGTACCCCGATAAAGAACGAAGAGAAATCGGTATCCGGAGTGATATGTGCGCACGTAGCACGTCCGTAAATCAAAGTTAGGCGAGGAGATGGAAGGCGAACATATGAATTCAAATGAGCCGAGAAGCACGAACTCAACTGCACAAAGAGACGGAGGAAAATTCTGGTCTAAACCAGCGTTTCCCAAACATTTTAGCAAAAAATGGACTTCCGGAAGCGTTTCATATTCTTGATCCTCCTTCACTTACGAAATATTTCATGAGGTGCGTTCACACTATATACATGTATGATAAATACAAATCTTATAGTCCAGGGGCGGTCGGTCATTGCAAACAGCGCAAGCAACCGCTTGCCTGGTAAAACAACAACAGAGCAAACACTTTTATTTGTTTTAAATAAATTAGGTTACTATTTCAGAATTGGTAAACACATATTTTACATTTTCTTAATTCAAATTAATTTCTATTAACTCGTTCGCGCTTGTTGTTAAGCGGGGCAGCGAGAAGCAGTTTCGGTTCTGCTTCTCTTGTGGTTATATGCGTGAAGATGAGAGAGTGGGAAAAAGAGGGGAGGTCATTTGTGTGCCCAATGGTGAGAAAGTAACCAGAATTTGAACTGCTTCTCAGTGCCGCGGGAAACTTCTGCCAATAATGCAATGGAGCTGGTGACATGAACGTACGGTTTTCTGTGTCTATCTATCGGGAAATTAATGGTTTGACGAATGCGATAAAACGGCATAGCACGAGTCAACCCCATATACGTGCATGTCTGGATTTACACAGCTTTGGTAAATAAAGGGTTGATTTTTTGTTGAACAGTCAATATCGTTTAGATACTCTAAATCATAACGAGAAAGTAAAACAATAGAAAAATGCTACCATCTCTAATTAACGTTTTATGTCTGCTAGGTAAGCAGGAACTTGCTTTACGTGGCCACGACAAGACGGAGAGTTCAGTGAATCGAGGTTATTGTATTGAGTTTGCTATGTTCCTGAGAAACTATGATGCTCATCTCTGCGAACATTTTAAAAACGCTACTGTTTTCAGTGGTCTCTTAAAACACATTCAAAACGATTTAATAGAGGATATATGGATTGTCATATTAAATTAAATTCAACGTGAAATAAATTCATCAATATTTGTTTCTATTTTGGTTGATGAAACTTCAGAAGTTACTATCAATTAGCAATTATCAACTGTGTTTCGATATTTAATGTAGAAGGTGAAGTGTTAGAACGTTTTGTGGGATTTACTGATGTGAATGCTGATAGAAAGGCAACCACTCTGTTCGGTCATATTGATAATCAGCTAGATAGATTTGTCTGTGGTAAAAAGTTGGTGGGTCAGGGCTATGATGGCGCTGCTGTAATCGCAGGAGAGCTCAACTGCCTGCAGGTAAAAAACACCCTTGTGCATCGTCTCAACCTGATCCTCATGCAAGTGTTCAAGCAGATCAGCGCATATAGGGTTTTCATCCTGACTTTGAATGAGTATGCAGCGTTCTTCTCCAATTCCCCTAAAAGAACGCAATTGCTTGATTTAGTGGTTCGCAAGAGATTCCCTAGAGTCAGCAGAGTACGTTTGGTGTTTTCAATCGCGACTTGTAAACACTGTGCATGATTTCCGCGATTCGTTGATTGGACTATTTGAAACAATTAGAGATAATCCTGATGATTGGGACGATGAATCTGTTACCAAGTGCCAGGGACTTCTTCATAATTTAGCAGACTTTGATTTTTTATATCTCAATTGGAAATTCATTACATAATTTTTCCCATACTGATGTTATGTTTGACGTGCTTCAAAAGCGTGGTATGGATATAACTCAAAGTGCTGTAAGAGTTGAAAGTGCTATTGCATTCATGAATGAACAGAGAAACAACTTTGAAACCGCGTATAAACATGTTATTCAACTCGTAGGAGAGCCTGGTAAGAAACGCCGAAATGAAACTGACATTTATTATAAACAATTGTTCAGTAAAATTTACTGATGTTCTAATCACGAAATTGCATACCCGATTTGTCTCCCTTAGAAAATTTAATTTTTTTTAAATTTTAATTTCCGAAAATTATCAAAATTATGCGGAGAGATTTCCTCTTGAATGTTTCAATTCTTTAAAATCATGCTATGGTCAGCATTTTGATTTCATTGAGCTAAAAGGTGAACTCTCTGTAATATATAGCTCGGTTGACTTCGGTTCAAAAACTGTGAAAAATGTTATCCATTATTTATCAAATGAGCTGAAATTTACCTTTGAAGAAACATACAAGCTCCGCGCATTAGTTTTGGCGTTGCCAAGTACAACAGTGAGCGTCGATCCTAGCTTTTCAGGTTTAGCACGAATAAAAAATCATGAACGAACCAGTATGGGGAATGGAAGGCTGACAGCTCTTGCGATAATGGCAATAGAATAGAGGCTGACTAATATAATACCCTGCGATCCCGCGGGAATTTCATTGACTGGGTTATCAATGAATTTGTAAAGAAGATTAGATTTTATATACAAGTGAAAGTATGAAATGAATATATTAAATTTATTTTCTTTCAGTTTCAAATTTCCAAAAATATTTGAGTGTGGGACCTTCTCACCTCCATCTCTCATCCCATCAAAGTTGCTTGCCATGCTCCATAGGTCACCGACCGACTCTCTCTTATACATGTTATTAATAGAAATCTAGAAAAGTACAGAATTTGTAGAAGACACGTCTAAAGTGTTTACTAAAATCCGTATTTTGAGGCGTTACTTTATGGAATTTATCCATCATGGGGAATAAATAATTTCAATACTTGGTACTTTTCCACAATTTTTTTTATTTTCTTAGCCACTGACTTCCACCTCCCTCTCACTTACTTCCCTCCTCCCCCCTTTATTGTCCCTCCCCATTTCTACCGCCCCTACCTCTCCTCTGTATATTTACGATGCACGCTCATTCTTGTCACCTGATGATGCTACTGTGTAGCGAAACCATGGTCGTGAAATATTAAGAAAATAAAAAATTGTGGAAAAGTGCCAAGTATTTAAATTGTTTATTTTCCATGATTCTGTTTACTATTAGTTTACCTTCTCGGTCTTCGATTTTTAAATCATTCATTATTGATTTATATGCACCATGGCTACTTCTTTTGCACAAAAAATTTCTTATCCACCATTGACGTTTCTTCTATTCTGCTACTTTGTTGATAATTATATAATTTTCAGCAGCACAAATGAACAGATATTCCTCGTTCGAAGATATATTTTCAACTGACTTGTCTAACCAAATATAACGCTTAAAAAATGTATACTTGTGTTAGATTTGTATATACTAAACCTTATACAAATCTAGGAAAAGTCTCATATTTCTATTTGGATTTTTCGTATACATGGATATAGTGTGACCGTACTTACCTATACAATGTATTACTTTACCACAACAATCCGCATATGCATAAAATAATAAAATTTCTGTATTTTCAGGTGGGTCTCAAAGCCATCCCCATGGCGTCCACCAGCGAGAGGTAAGAATTTTGATTTTAAAACCCTCCATTAGCGATCAAGTTTCACTTCCCCTCCCACGTGATTAGGCAAATATTTCCTCCGTTTTTTATTAGGAACGATCTCCTAATGAAATTACTCTAATTTTCATGTATTACGTGAATCTCAGATCGAACAATTGGAAACGTAGAAAACTAAACTCAAAGTTAGTCCAGACTTTCTTTATAAACCTTATTCGAACAACGCTGACAAATGAACTTTACGGTCTCTCTTTTCTTTCTATTCTGAAATGGAGAAGATAGAACAAAGTCATCAGATCGGATCTTCAAACATTCTTATTGATCAGAGGCTCTCACTCCGGTTCATTTGTCAATCTGACATGCGTCATCCTGTATACACACCTTTCCTGAAATTGCACAACTTTTTTAAACAATTCATTCTCATATGTTGCAAAAAATTTAAATAAATTCAGGCGAAAACGTAAGCAATGCAGACAGTTTCGCTCAGATGTTCACAATTAGAGGCGTAGGTCTGTAACGTTTATTAGTGCTTTTCGTCATGATGTCCGTCCGTCCGTACGCATATATCAGGGAAGAATTGGCGGAACCGATTTCAACCAAATTTGGTACATAGAATATTCACATAAATTAATGACTAAGATAGCATATTTTGACCGGATCCATTCAGCAGGGGTGCCACAATTGCAAAGTTAAACTTTTCGGTAATTATGAATTTAGAAGGAATTGGGTAAACTGATTTCAGCGATATTTTGTACAAAGGAGGCGTGCAACATAAAAAAGCAAAATAAAGATTTATAGTGTAGATATAGAAAGCAGGGCTGCCACAATACAAGGAATAAAAAAATTCTTTTGACACGTATTTGTGTAGAACTTTCCCCATCAATTTTAACCAAATTCAATACTTATAATACACAAATGTATAAAAAATCATATTATTATATTTAGACCGAATCAGCTAAACAGTACTTTGGAATGAATTGGCTGAACGGATTTCAAAGAAATTTTGTATATAAGATTTGCACAATATATCATAATGAAATCAATATTTTTAAAGCGAAGCGAAGGAGCAGGGCTACCACATTAAAAAGTTAAATAATATTTGTTTTACACGTATTTCTAGAGAACTGACCGCATGGGTTTGAACCCAATATGATATATATACTATATATATATATATATATATATATATATATATATATATATATATATATATATATATATATATATATATAATCTTCATATAAATAGATAACCAAAATAGCATATTTTAATCGGATCGAATAAACAGGGCTACCACAATATCAAGGTTAGAATTTTTCTGTAACTATGAATTTGAAAGGTATTGGCTGAATGGATTTCAAAGAAATTTCGTTTTTAGTGCAAGTACAAAATGGGAAAACGAAATGTGTTTAGAACGGATCAAAAAAGCAGGACTACCACAATATGAGAAAAATAATTTTCCGATTTTAAGGCAAATAGTATACGATTATACTACGGCGAATTTGACGAAAAACACTTCTGTACCACGGGAAAGAAACCCGTTTACACCCCTACTTGTTGCCGATTGTGTCCATATATTTAGTATGGCAAGGAATCTACATTAAGAGATCATTTTTCCAGCTTTTAAGCGAACAATACACACACGTATGTACATTGCTTTGGTTTCAAAGCATATGCAAGTGAACCAGCATATCTTGAAACAAAAGTTGTTCAAAGAAAACTTTTCCTTTCATTTAATGTAGTTCCTTACTGCTGGCTTGAAACTCACCAGTTCGAATTATTTTTCTCTGCCCATAAATCTCGAGTTTTACTCCGTTAATTGTATGCCATAAATCCTAATCATAGGTTTTACTTTATTTCACAGAAATTATAGACTGTACAAGGCCTTTAAATCGAAAATAGGATAACAGACCTCAGGGAAAATAGCCTGAGAGTTTAAGTATAATAATAAACACCTATGTAAATTGGAGAGGATAGTTGATTCCCAACTTTATATATAAACGGTTCTCTTCTGTCTCTTCTCAAATATTTTCTAAAATCCCGGACACGGTCAATCCTCTTCATCTGTTTCGCTGCCATCCTGATATATCTCCTAATCTCCCTTTTTTAGGAATAATGTACTCAATGAGTGCCACATCCTCTTATATGCAGACGATTTAAAGATCTTCAAACGCATTCTCTCCAGGATATGCAAAGCCTTCAAACTGCGCTGGAGCCATTGAGCGAATGCTGCATAAAACGGAAGCTAATGAAAGATCTTGTTCAATTGAACATCTGACATCTATTCTAAAAACCTCACCTTGCAAAGCATCGAGCAATTTTTGTGGCAAACGACACGGAGGCCTAGGACTGATTTTTTTACTCCAATTTATCTTTCAGAGACCATTTAGGACACATTTCTCCCAAGTCAACGTCTCTGCTAGGTACACTTTGCAGATACACAGAAATATACGGTCCAATAGATTTAACTTTCTTCTTCAATGGCTGTTTCTCCAATTTTGAGTTACCACTCCCACATTTAGTCTACTGCTGCTCTCGCAAACCTTGAACGTCTCGACTCCGTAAACGAATTCTTTTCAGCCGAATTCCGCCAACGCACGCAAGATACAAGCCTCATTTCCAGCCCTCCCTGCCTTTATTGTAGAATATTCATCGCACTTCTAAACCTGCCTTCACTTCCCGTTTATTATTTTTTATCGTTCTCCTCCACTTTCTTTTCCCTTGATGTCTCACACCGCACCTCTCACCTTCAGATTTTTTTCATTTACCTATATGACGTTTCCCTTCCTCTGAAAGCTCTCTCTTTTACATTGCTTTCCTACTGCGTCAAGCTCCATTCTCTCCTCTTTTCCAGGAAACATTCGACAGCTATTCAATCAAATAGTTTTTAATATTGCAGTGTTGCTATTTGTTTATTACTGATATTTTATTGCTTGTTAAATTTTTATTTTATTATTTTATTTTTGTTTATAATCGTTTTCCTGTCCCGTTGTAATTTGAGCTGTTTTTAGGGCTCATTATCAAATAAACAAATACTCCCACCCGAATATAACACAATGAAATATCGCTCGCGTCTCTTCTCCAGACGAATGTCCTCCAAGAAGCATCGTCCCTTCCGCAGAACGGCAACGCCGTCGACGTTCAACAAGTTCAATTTGCCCACGTTCCCAGCGAAACGGAAGGCCAAAAAGTTCGACAGGATGATCCCACTTCGGCGGTTGACGGTTCCGCGATCAGAGCAGGTCTGATTCCCGATATACCAAACCCGTTCGGAAACAAAGAAGGATCGTCGGAGGGCGGCAGTGGAGGGCTTCCCTCGATCCCCGGTCTCCCCTCTCTGCCTCCGCTCCCTTCCGGCGGAGGCGCGGCGATCGGCCCCATGGCTATATTGGGCGGATTTTCCGCTATTATCATGCCGCTCACGGGGATGGGCAATTTTCTGGGAGGACTTCCCGGAGCCATACCGTCTCTGATGGGACAGCTGCCCAACCTTGGGTCGCTGCCCAAATTGCCTGCGATAGGCGGTGGCACGTCTACTTGAACGCTGAAACCTACCCAACGTTCGCATGTGAATTCTTTTCTTCTAGAATCGTCTCTCCCAGATATCTTGAGTAAAATGTTATGAAAGTCCTCAATTGTCACAAAAAACTGTCGACTTTCGAGGAGAGTTCGATGATTTGTCGAAATCGAACGATTACGTTTCAATTCATTGTGTCATATAAGCTTTCCAAAGGTAAATATTCATATTTTTCATAATGAACGAATGGTTAAATACGAATTATTATTGCTGTGACTATTATTTTCTGTTATATCGTTGTATTTCTGTAAAGCAAGGGTCAACAGGAAACAAGCGACAGATACGTATAAAACCAAACATACGAGATTTAAGATTAAAATATGACCAAATACGTACATATTTATTGAAAAAATATTTAAAATATTTTCGATTACAAATTTTCATCTTTCACTATTTCACCAAGAGTGACGCACGTTTGCCAAATTGCACATTGGCAGGTGGGGGGCATACTCTAACCAAAGCCACAGTGAGTTTAGAATGGGTGGACAGTTCGTAATTTGGTTACGACTATCGAATAAGATTGGACCGCCAAATTATGGATTGTAATTTTTGGGAACAATGAGGTGCTTTATTAAAGAAATCATGAATATTCATGCAATAACTAAGATGTTTTTGCCATAATGGGTGCTTTTAAAAAGATAAAATAATTGAAAACTTATAAAAACCACGGTGGTGAGGGATTTCTTGCAAGGGAAACGTAACAGACTGCACGAAGCGAGTGATAAAGGTATGCGTTATCCTAACCTAGTTAAAATGACCTGAAATTGAATTACAGCCAAGAATTACCAATCAACAACACTAAACTGAAATGTGTTCGAATGATAATTCGCAAGTAAGAAGAAGGGCTTAATTTTTCATTCGCTGCCATGAGCTGGAACTGAATCTCAACCAGAAATACCAAGTTTAAGTCAATATTGACAACCGAATTAATGATCAAGGGATTCTAGACTCTTAGTCAAGACTAGAAATTTTCTCTGGAGAAGACCAGTCCGGCTGATTCCATAAAATCCGCCATAGTCTACGGTTTCCATTCATTTTACGTCGACAGTTGCTTTTAAGACGGGACTCATTGGTCTGACGCACTAGTGTCCATTAGCCCCTTCCTTCCCGAATGTGAACTTGGCGAAGGTTTTCCTCACTTTCAAACGTAGGCTTAATATACTCTTTCTTTTTAAAAGAAAATTCACGAAAAAATTCCAGAGTTCGACTCCAAGGTAATATTTCAATTCTTCGTAAGATAACACTAAAAAATCGACTTTTTGTCGTGCAGGCTTTTCTTCTTTTGAAAATCAAATTTGAAAAAACCTGACCTACGATCATCCGATTTAAACTATTTTAAAGAAATATTAATAAAGTCACTTATTCTATTTTTGTTTCCAAAATCGCTCATTTGTTTATTTTGACAACCGATTGCTGTATATTGTATTGTATTTTGGTGTCCAACTTTATTGTATTGCATTTTAAACTATAAATCAAACTACGTAAAATAATATGCCTATGAAATAAAAGTTATAACTAATGAATAATCATAACAAGCATTTGATATGTAATTAAATAAAGAAATTTCAACATAGAATGAAATATTGTCAAAATAGAATGGACCATTGTCAAAATGAAATTGACAGTTGTCAAAATAGAATGGACCACTATCAAAATGAAACATTGTCAAAATAAGATGAACAGCTGTCAAAATCGCCCGGGAAACGGTGTATATGGACCGGATCGACTTATCAGGGGTGCCACAACTGCAAAGTAAACCTTTTCGGTAATTATGAATTTAAAAGGAATTGGGTAAACCGATTTCAGCGATATTTTGTAAAAGGAGACGTGCAACATAAAAAAGCAAAATAAAGATTTATAGTGTAGATATAGAAAGCAGGGCTGCCACAATACAAGGAATAAAAAAAATTCATTTTGCACGTATTTGTGTTGAACTGTCAACATCAATTTTAACCAATTTTAATACTTATAATATACACATATATACAAAACCAAAATAGCATATTTAAAACGAATTATCCGAACAGGGGTGCCACAATTACAAATTAAACTCTTTCTGTAATTAAGGATTTTGAAGGAATTGGCTGAACGGATTTCAATTAAATTTTGTATATAAGATTTGCACAATATATCATAATGAAATCTATATTTTTAAAGCGAAGCAAAGGAGCAGGGCTACCACAGTAAAAAGTTAAATAATATTTGTTTTACACGTATTTCTAGAGAACTGACCGCATGGGTTTTAACCCAATATGGTAAATATAATCTTCATAATTATAAATAAATAACCAAAATGCCATATTTCATCCGGGTCGGCTAAACAGGGCTACTACAATATCAAGGTTAGAATTTTTCTGTAAATATGAATTTAGAAGGTGTTGGCTGAACGGATTTCAAAGAAATTTCGTTTGTAGGGCGAGTATAGAATGGGAAAAGGAGATGAATATGTTTATAAAGGATCAAAAAAGCAGGGCTACCACAATATAAGGAAAATAATTTTCTGATTTCAAAGCAAATACATTAGTATACGATTATACTACGGCGAATTTGACGAAAAGCACTTCTTTACCTCGGGAAATCCGTGTACATCCCTACTTGCTATATATTAAAATTGTATTGAAAGGAAAATAGGCGGATTAATTCTTTCCAGAACTACTTGTTATTAATTTGAACCCGTTATTTGTGATGGGCAATTTTCCACTGGGCTAAGTTAAAGTTAAGTGATTTTAAATCTAAATTATCGGCACAGCAATCTATATTTGCTAAACTTGTGGTAACACTGTGTACATGAGCAAATGTTTATGATCTCTTATCCAGTCCAATTCTCGCTATTCATCATTGGGTTTTTTTAGTTGTACTTTTGATTCGATTTTGCATTTGACTTGAATCAAGATGTAACATACCAAGAGGTTAACGATGTACAATTTTAAAAAAGTACAAATTAATGGGCAAAGGTATTGTTTTGTTAATATGAAGGAAAAGTACATTTGTATACTGTCCTCTAATAGTGTGGCAATGACAAAGAGACACAAATTGAGACTAATCATTAGTCGTTTGATAAGATTTATACACTGGGTTCAGAACTTACGAAAAAGACAGTTAGTTATTTGAAACTTAAATTATCGGAACATATATTCACCAAACCTGTTGTAAAGTATAAAACATAACATTAGCTTCTTTAAAATTGCTCATTTATTAGTATAAAAGGAAAAACAGCTTCAAAATGGCCAGTTTATTAATTATTCATTGCAACTGGTGAGCAACTTTTGATGGATTTTCAAATAAAGAAGAAATAATGTCAACAATAAAAAATTTACAACTTTCAAACAACACAATTACTAAAAGAGTGACTGTCATTTCGCATTATATGAAAGTTTAACTGCAGACTTAACTCATAACAAAATGATCCAAACGTAACTTATGATACCTACTTCTCAACGTCGAGCAGCAATTGTTATATTGGCTTTAATAGTTTTAAAATTACCGCGGATGAGTCGCTCTTTTTGTTCCAAAATTTCATAATTTAGCGTTATAAAATATTACAATACATTCGAACGGAAAACTGAATTGAGCACGCGTATTTGTGCGGCAAAAATAACGCGGCGCTTGGTTTACTGTTATTTCCGCCGCTGTGAATCAGGCATCTTCGAATCTGGCGCGCCAATCAGGACCTTGTTTCTCTCCGCGCCTCGCTATTTTACCGTAGAGCATAGGTTCTCAAAGTGGGAGGCGCTGCTTCCTTCGGAGACGCGACGGGCTGCCAGGGGAGACGCGAGATTTGCCTATAGCAGTGTTTCTTAACCTGTGGTCCGCGAGCTATTGTCGGGTGGTCCGCATCAATTGATTAGAGATCAATATACTAAAACTGAAAATAATTCCCAAGTATTCTGATAAGTTTTTTCGTAATGTACCAAATATTTATTATTTTAATGATATTATAAGGTTCTACAGATATTTGGTGGTCCGCGGAAAACCTATCTCATTGAAAGTGACCCGTGGCGTCGGAAAGGTTTAGACCACTAGTCCAGAATCTTAAGGTAGCACTTTTTCAATAATTTTTATTTAATTATTTTATTTTGGAAAAATATAATTTTTATTGCATGAAATTATTATAATTTTTTCAATTTCTTCAGTTGTTTTACATTTCAACACAATCTGACCCAAATTTGTTCTTTTAGGATCGAGTCCTTTCGGAAAAAACTCGATAGACCGTAATTTTCACGCAACAATTATAAAATTCCAACCTTCAATATTGGTTCGTCAAACCACCGAAAGAGTCACTACGATCACTACTATGGCCGATCAGCTGTTGGCGTGCGGCACTCGGCTACTTTGCTCCGGTCTAAAACTGGTCGCAGGGCCACGCCGGCCTATGGATGCAAGGGGTGCGCCGCACCCGGGCGGCGACATATGAGGGGCCATATCTCTCCTCCACCTTTCTGCCCAGGGCATCGAACCGGAACCGAACCGAAATAAACGATATTCTACCCGGTGTGATACCGAACCAGAACCGATAAAACATTACTTCTGAACCCAAACCGAAACCAAAAACCGTTATTTATTTCGTTCCGTTTTTTCGGTGAGCAAAAACGAAAGAGATTTTTTCATTTGCTTTTTTGTGAAACGTTTTCGAAATTATCGTGTTTCACTACCGGATAATGCAAACGTTCGTTCTGAGTACCCAGAAGTATCTGATGAGGTTGTGAAGTACTTGATGCCTTTTCCCACAACATATGTTTGTGAAATGGGACGTTCTGCGCTTGTTGCGCTGAAATAAAAGTACAGAAACAAGCTGGATGTGGAACCAGATTTAAGGTTGAAACTATCACCGCTTCAACCAGACATTCAAACTCTGACATCTGCGAAACAACACCTGCCGTCACATTGGGTGACTATATACCTGTACTTAATTTTTTATAAGTTATGCAAATTAGTATGTACACACACACACACAAATACATATATATATTTTTTTGTGTTCGTGTGTTGTATGTGTCTCTTCGACGCCCCCAGCAGCCTGCCAACTTAGTGTCCGCTGGGCTTCCTTCAACACCTTGTTGCCACCCTCATCACCACCTTTTCTTTTCCTTAAGTTTAAATATATATATACATATATATATATATATATATATATATATATATCAGCTACAGAGAGAGAACTCTCTCTGTAGCTGATGAAGGAATAATTCCGAAAGCTTCTACGTTTGTGATGTTTCTGTGTTTTAGTGTTATTTTACGTGTGTCGCTTCGACATCCCCGGGGCCTCGCCAACCTGAAGTCGTCCGATTGGTGAGTGTTTACTGGGTTTCCTCATCCCAACACCTTGTTGCCATCTATATATCCATTTTACCTTTCCTTTTCCGTAAGCTGTTATATATATATATATATATATATATATATATATACTTCTTCCTGATATCTTCCCTTATATTCCCCGTAAGTAGGTGTTTCTTTCTTCTGAAAGCCGCTTTTGCTTTTCCTATTCTAGTCCTGATCTCATACGTACATTTTGCTTCTCCGGTTTTGATGCTTCCAAGGTATTTATAATCTGAAACTTGTTCTAAAGGCTTTCCTCCAATACTTGTTCAGATTCTCTTCTTTGTCCGATATTCGAATGACCTTGGATTTTTCTGTATTTATTTCCATACCGTATTTTCTACCTGTTATTACTAATCTATTTATCATTTTTGGAGCTCCTCTTCCTTTCTTGCTACAAGTACTTGATCATCCGCGTATTTTACTGTTCTTATAATCCTTCCAGCAATTTTGAAATCCCCTGTGCCTTCTAATGCTTCTTGCATTACACTTTCTCCATATACGTATATTGAATAGGGTCGGCGATAGGCATCAGCCCTGTCTTACTCCTCTACCGATATTTACTCCGCAAGTGTCCGCCTTCTCCAACCTGACCTTCAGAACTTGATTCCCATATAGATTCCTGATCAGTCTTTCCAGTCTACACCTATATCCTTTAATATCTTCATCAACATTAACCAATTTACTCTATCAGAGGCCTTCTGTCAGTCTACAAAATATACGCAGATATCTTGCCTATACTCTATTGTCCTTTCTGATATGATTCTAATTACCCCTATAGCATCTCTAGTTCCTCGTCCTTTTCTGAAACCGAATTGATCTTCCTCTAGCATTTCTTCTGCCTTTTTCAACAGCCTTTTATTAAGAATCCTCGTGATTATCTTGGAAGTGTGTGACAGAAGGCTTATCATTCTGTAGTCTTTACACTGCATTGCCTTTTGCTTCTTTTGAGGGATCATTGTTACTTCTAGGAAAACCGGAGGCCACTCTCCCGTGTCGTAAATCTTATTTATTTCGTGATCGCTTTTAGTCCTTCTGATCCCATGTCTTTAAGTACCTCAGCCGGTATTCCATCGCTGCCTGTGGCTTTCCCTTTCTTTATTTCCACTATCGCTTTTTCTATTTCGCTCTCCATAATTCTTGGTCCTTAGTTGTCTTCTTCAATGTTTTCCTCATCTTCCAGTTCTATTTTTGCCGATCTTGCCTGCTTGCTATATAGTTCCTTAATGTATTCATAAAATGCTATGTATGGAGTATAGCTTTGTATGGGGCAGAAACAGGGACGCTAAGGAAAAAATGACACCAAATACTTGGTAAGCTTTGAAATGTGGAATGGAGAATGCTGAAGATAAATGGACGGATAGGATGAAAAACGATGAAGTGCTACGAAGAGTAGGAGAGAAGCGAATGATTATACAGACTATTAGAAAGAGAAAGGCCAACTGGGTTGGGCATTACCTCTGAGGAGAGAGAGTATGATTAAAGACGTGTTAGAAGGAAAACTAGATAGAAAAAGGGAAAGAGGTAGGAAAAGGTTTCAGCTGATAGACGATTTGAAAGGGAAAAAGAGTTATCAAGAAATGAAGAGGACAGCGGAAAATAGGAGTATATGGAGAAGCAGGTTTAGGCATGAATAATCACGGACATGTCTACGGACAGACTACCTATGATGATGATGATAATATATATATGGCAGCCTGCCGACTTGGTCCTCAACTTGGTAAGTGTCCGCTGGACTTCCTTCAACACCTTTTTGCCACCCTCATCACTACCTTTTCTTTTCCTTAAGTTAATATATATAGTGAGGAGGGTGGCAACAAGGTGTTAAAGGAAGCCCAGGGGACACTTACCAATACATATAAAGTTTCTTTTTTCTTATTATGTATTTTCATAATTACTGAAGCATTTGGGGGGCCGCAAAATTTTTTTAAGTTAAGAAGGGGGCCTTAAACTCAAAAAGATTGGGAACCACTGTACTAGACAACTAGATTATACCGAATCTGAGTCTAACAGTAGTCGTCGCTATGGCAACACTCTAGTAATGAGTGATTAAAACTGCATAAACGCCGATATTTACGCGAAATTCGAAGAAATACGATCAATAAGCAAAATTCTACGATAAAAATTAGAATCTTTATTTCTTTCCTCAGATAATATTACAAAACTCGCTCCGATATTACAAATCTAAGATATTTTAATGTGCAAGAGAAAATTACCCGGCACGATGGGTTTTAAATTTCCCATGTAAATCAAATGGGAAGGATAGTTCCTGGATTCGAATCCGGGACTTTCTAACTTCGCAATAAAAACTATACTCGGGGGCTGGGCTCCAGTGGCAAGAAATTTCAACCAAGTGTCATGAAAATCGGTCGCAGACTGGTTGGTTTGCATATCTCGACTCGTGGGCGTCGGGAAAGCTGGCCGCACAGAAAATCGGTCCATTGGTTCAAAAATTAATAGTGGAACACACCACGGCAAAACTATAAGCTTAGTGACATGGTGAAAACATAAGCGATTTTAAAAACGGCTAAAAAGGACTAATAATAATACCAGTGTTTTGCTTTTCTCAAAATTTAATTTATAAATGCTCAATTTTACGATTGCATCCCTCTCCCAGAATGTGCTGAATGTCCAATGGAATTAGGCTTCGTGCACAAATGACGTCACGCCGATTTTTGCCTTTTTTGACCCCTCCCCTCCCCCATGTCACACTTTGTCACGGTGACTCTACTCCCTCCCCCCAAAATGACGTCACGCTCCAAGAATATTTTCCCAGATTCCTGCAATGTTTTTTCCACAGCAAATTTTTAGTGCTTTTCGTCAATGCTGAAAAGCACTATTATCTTCGTGATGTCCGTCCGCACGCATGTATCAGGGAAGAATTGTTTTAACCGATTTCAACCAAATTTGGTACATACAATCTCCACATAAAATAATGACCAATGTGACATACTTGGACCGAATCGACTTTGCAGGGGTGCCACATTGACAAAGTTAAACTATTCGTTATTATGAATTTGGAAGAAATTGGTTGAACCGATTTCAACAAAATTTTTTAAGGGGGCATGCACTATAAAATAACAAAATAAAGATGTTTAGTATAGATATGAAAAGCAGGGCTGCCACAATACAAGTCGTAAAAAATGTTCTTTTTACAACTACGTATTTGTGTTGAATTGTCCCAATCAATTTTAACCAAATACAATATTTATAATGTCTATATAAATACAAACCATAATAGCATATTTGGACCGGATCATCCAAACAGGGGTGCCACATTTACAAATTAAACATTTTCTGTAATTATGGTTTTGGAAGGAATTGGCTGAACGAATTTCAACTCAATATTAGATTAAAGATTTGCACAACATGCCATAATAAAATCACGATGTTTAAAGTGGTGATAAACAGCAGGGCTACCACAGCATATCTAAAGAAATGACCGCAAGGATAATCCAATATGGTATACCTATATAATCTTCATATAAATAATTAACCAAAATAGCATATTTCAATCAGGTCGACTAAACAGGGTCATCACAATATCAAGGTTAGAATTTTTCTGCAACTATGAATTTCGAAGGTATTGGCTGAACAGATTTCAAAAATAAATTTCGTTTGTAGGGCGAGTAAAGAATTGTAAAACGAAATGAACATGAGCAGAACGAATCTAAAAAGCTGTGCTACCACAATACAGCAAAAAATAATTTTTCATTATACATGTAATCGCATAGAACATTCTGCACCGATATTTAGACGAAAATCACTTCTGTACCACGGAATACCCGTGTACATCCCTATTCGTTTTCTTTTTAAACTTGAGTTTTACGCCAAAGAGATGATATTGCAAATGCATGGGAAAACAGATGTAGACGGTGACGAGTATTCGATTATACTTGGTAGCTTTTTTTAGAAATTCGGGTTAAATGAAGTAAAGTGACTCGGTAAAATTGCATTTTATTTAAACAAGGATACTGGGAAACAGTATTAACTGTACAAAAGAATCTGTCCTATCTGTTGAGGAACATTAGGAAACAAAACATAAGATAAAAATAGACAGATAATATAATCTGTATTGATGGTTTGAAACACAGTGCGTCACGTGACGTTCTCAATTCCGTACCGTACCTTATTCAAATATCTTTGGCTCAGAGTGTTTCTTAGGGAATGGACTCGTCATCAGCCGTCCATGGTGTTGTTATCCACAGTGACAAATCATCAATTGCCATGGTACCCGTTGCTTCCGCTGATACGTCCGTGTTTTCGTCAGCGGTGTCAACTTCTGCATCTGGGATCCACTCAACGTCCTCATCACCCGTTTCAGCGTGGCGCACTATGCACAGGAGCTCTCCTACCCGCCGAGCTGCGACTCCTTTAGATGATGCTGCTCCGCCTTGCCGTGGACGTTCTTCGCGTGCATCTTGACTGCTACTTGTGAGGCATGGTATAGACCGCACGTGTTGCAGCATCAGCAGTGTAGCTGATCACGTACAGATGGACAATAGCAGTCGTACGGAGTTTGCTTGAGTGCGGTCGCATTGGGCTGTATCTTCAGCGCCAGTCTTTCGAAGAGTGGTAGAAACTTGCCGTTCTCTGGTGCAGAAGGGTCGGCAGGTTGCAACCCAGTCGGTTGTTGTTGCAACCTCATAGGTGGAGGAAGGAAGCCTTCCGGCAGGATGGACCAGAGGCTATTCCGCATGGGCTCGCAGCACTCGGGCGAGTCACATTTAGTAATCTGAAAAGAAAATTGGAACGTATACGATGATAACATGTGAATGAAACAGTGGATTATACCAGTATTCCATTATTGCACCGAGGATCACTTGAGTACGTACCTGGAGTAGATACTGGGATTCGCGGGCATGAGTGACATACCAGGCATCCAAAAGTCTCTCCAGCATCGGATCTCCTACTGGTTGGGCAGGGACGACGTATTTCGCCACTACAGGGTACCTATCGATGACCATACCACCCCACACCTCAGCGAGGACTTCGCCCGCTTTTCCAAAATTACGAATTTCCAGGTCTTTGTCAATGGTTTTTTCCCCTTCCATTCAGATGGGTGCCGTAGTAATCATGAGGCAGCACGAGACCTGAAAGCTCCCGGCTCAGGGGGGCCATGCGACGTTCAACTCTAAAGGAAAAAAGTTTCGAATTTAAAGTTATGAACGTGGGAGGTTCTGTTAAACAATTAGATATACGTCAATTTCCTTCAGCTACCTGTTATACGCGCTGCGGCCAGGAGCGTTCGTCACGATGAATATAGCGTCAAAATTGAATTTCTTGAAATGTTTTACAGCGCAGGAAATAACCTTGGGGTAGCGCGGGTTTTCGTCCGGGCCCCCATCAACAGAGAGGACGACAACTGGGTTAACCGCGCCTTCTGATGTCCTGCAGAGGTCGCGGAACTCATCCAGATCAAGAAGTGTTTCGAAGTCTTCCGCGTGCGTTGCCGCCGTTGATGATGTGTGTTTTCCACTTCGGACTGCAACATATGTTGGTCCCGAGTAGGTAACGGCGTTTGGCATTCCAAATTTGTCTGCCTCAATTTTCATAGCTGCATACACTGACGGAATTAGTTTATGCTTCTCAGCAACTACCCAGTCATGATCGGGTAGAGAAATCCTGTACTCCATATTCATTAGGATAGGTCCTTGCTTGTTTGCGGCAGTCACACCAATGGGGACCCGCGCTTTGTCGTCCTGGGACAAAAAAATTACAGAAACTGGTCCCAGCATCGAGGACAAGCACTCAAGATACCTTATAGATGCAATAGCAAAGTGGGTATCGACGTGCTTACGGCGCTCATCTGTGCGAGCCCTTATCAACTTAACTGGCACCGTTTGCACGTGTCTCTTGCCCTCCCTGGTGCTTGAATTGCGCGGGAGAAGTTTAAGGTATGTGCCACTCCTGCTGATGGAGAACCCAATTTTTTTAAGTTCCGTATGAAGGTCATCAAGCGTCTTGCATTATCGGATGACATCGCTCTTCCTCCGCTCATGGACAGAACTGCCGAACATTGCAATATCTGCTATAGTTTTGAGAATTTCCGGTTGCTCTTTCTCAAAGCGCGGTCTCCCGGATGACTTTCTGAACTTCAGCTGCGTTGCCAGGTCAGAATTACCAGCGCATGCTGCCTCGAGTCTGGCTCTTTTGTTGTCCCTGCTTTTTTTTGACGAGCTGCATCAAGCTGTTTCTTGTGTAGGCTTCGCTGTTCTTGTTTAAGTTCTTTTCTCAACTTCTTAATATCTTTCTAAACATCAGGTGTAGCTACTCCTGAATCACGTGCTGAGAGAAGATGATTCAACTGCGCTAGCAAGTTTGCAACTTTGGCAGCAGATGCCTCTTGAGATGGAGTCTTTCTCTGTTTCTCAATGAAAGAAAGAGGAGCCATGCCCGCTTGTGACTCGTCAGAATTTTCTGAAAAATCCGCATTGCCACTGAAAGGCAGCACGTCCCTGCCTGCACGATTCGCAGTGCCCACTGAGAGTCCACCGGTAGTACCTGAAGTACTTGGTTCATTGCCCGGAATCTCTGGGACCACAGGCCTTGCAGACGCTGCCTGGTGAATAAAGCAGACGTCAGAGTGAAAACCAATGACTGCTTAGACGTTTAATTATATCTCATGCAGGCGTAGGAAAGTTATTCATGTTTTTTGCCACACGCAAGATATTACTTTATCATGGAACTTACCTTGACGAAAAAGTTCAGCAGACCAAGTTTCTTCTTAGTTGCAAGCATATGCAGCCCTTCAATTTTCTTCCCCACATGCTCCTCAAACGCGGACGGGTCCTTATGTTCATCCTTCAGAGATTTCCAAAGGATATTTGCCTCCACTTGAGCAATGGAGGCCTTGATGTCAGTATGACTAGCCTTGTAAGCTTCGAAGAAGCTTTGATAAAGCCAGCCCATATGAGAAAGCATTGCGTCCTCTAAGGCACATACACTGGACGACCGCAGAAACAGAACATAATACACATCCTGGCGACTTTGCTTTCCCCTTCCTCCGCCGCTGAGCTCCGAGCTCGGGGAAGGTGGCCTCCGCCCGTCTTGTCTTGGAACAGATTGGTTATCAAATTAGATTTGATATCCAATCCGTTCCGAGACGAGACGTTTGCATCAACATTTTTTAATTCATTCTTGTATCAAGTTAAAGAATACTCGCGCATGTTCAAGCAAAATAGAAGGTTTAAAAAGAAATTAAAGTTATGGGTTAACAGAGCCAAAGATAACTACTTTGATGTGTTTTTTTGGATTAACAGAGCTTCTGAATGAAGTTAAAGACAGAAACAATGAAGAATTTAATCTTGCAGAACTTCAATTGATCATTGTTAATCACTTGGATACAGTAGATGGTAGCTCGTAAACACTTTGGCTCCAAGTTAAACAGTTGTATAAAACTCCTTCAGCCAAAAAATTGTAGGGTAAGCCCTATGCATTTCGCCCACTAAGTGGGCGAAATGCATAGGGCTTACCCTACAATTTTTTGGCTGAAGGAGTTTTATACAACTGTTCAACTTGGATACACTTAGCGATAAATTTGATAAATATTTTCCTTTAAGCAAAGATCCAAGGGTAGGTTCTTTGTGGGTATTAGATCCATTTAATGATAATCAAGGAAATAACTTATCACTCGAAGAAGAAAAGTTACTAGCTGATCTTTCCTCAGACTGCACATTAAAAATTTTAAAGAAGGATTTTCCTCTTGAAACTTTTTGGATTAAAGCTTTCACTGAATTTCCACAGCTAAGTGAAAAAGCGCTGAAAGTCCTTCCTTTTTCATCGACTTTTCTATGTGAAAGTGATTTTTCTGTAGTTACTGAAACAAAAAGCAAGCTGAGAAATCGTTTGGACATCATTTCAACATAAAGACTATCTCTATCCAAACTTAGCCCAAGGACAGATGTACTCTGTTTGAACATGCAGGCCCAAATATCCCATTAAGTAGGTATGGATAAACCATGTACAAATTTAAAATATCAAATTATCAATTTTCTACCAAATTTTAATTTTTTATTGCTCTGTAATTATAATATTGTTTATTCGTTTGTTTTTGGTAAGGTTACTTAATTTTTTTAACGTTTCCTTTATTTTTATGGTAATATTTTGCTTTGACTCCAAGTTTTAGGAATAATTACTATTTTGGATTTTTCTTTCATAATTTCTATTTGTTGGAATACCTTTATGTTAATCTATCTGGTTTGTAATACTAAGTTTGTAGTATTTTCTGCTTTTATAATTAAAGGACTTGCTACAATGTTTCATTTGTTTTATGTAATAATTTAATTACGGTACTAGCTATTAAGCCACTCTGGCTTTTATAGACCATAGTTTTCTGTGCTGAGGCATACATTTTTCCATAATTTATTTACAGGTATTATCAGTGTAAAAATAAGTAAGAACTTATTTATTTCATTTTGTGGATCGTTTTCATGACAATGTAATATTCATGTACTTTAAAATGTAAAAAAGTATATGCATATATACAGTGCCTTACTTAATTACAGCAACAATTCCGATGCCCTTGACTACAAAATTTTTTCGTCTAAAATTTAGCCAAAATGTCTTTTTAATAATGAATTTGCGGAACGATTCGATGCGTATTCGAAAATCAATGGCCAGAAAATGAATCTCCATTCTTTCAGGCATCCTTTGGTTTAAGTGCCGCATTCATAGAGGGATTCTAAGTGATTTTTAAATGCGAACGAAAAATATGCTGAATTGCATTTGCTCCCATTTAATTTTATGTCAACCTATAGGGAGCGGAGAGGGTTTTGATTTTATATAATAGAAGGATTTGGTCTGGTGCTCCTCCTAAATTGGGGGATATCGTGTTGTGCTCCACTGTCTAATAAAGGTTGGAGACACTGATGTAGAACAATGAGAATTTAAAAGACATAATACTCACTTTGATGATAATTGGTTGCTGGAAAGTGGTTATAAAAACTGGTTGATGAAGAAAGACAATTATACTGCTTGGTGCAGTAAGTGTACAATAACATTTACTATAAGTCATGATGGAGAGAGGTCAGTTAGAAAACATATAGCTAGTAAAACCCATCTTGCAAATGTGAATTTGGTATTGCAAAATCAACTGATGAGCCGGTTTCTTCTTCCCAAATCAATTACTAATGAGACTTTATAAGTTGCTGCAATTGAAGTAGTTAAAATGGAGCCATGGCCCTACCAAAATTCACAGAAAGAAAAAAGCACTATAAATAATTGTTTTTCAACAGATTGATTTCCTTTTTGAGTTTTGAATAAGTTTAATTTGTCGTGAAGCAGCACAATACTCTGGTCGGTAAGAGAATTTAGTGGGTGGTGAGTCCGGCGGGGAGTTCCCACCCTCCAAAGGGGCCACTGCATAGCTGGTTTGGTCTCAAGATGTGGAACGCATGCGCACTGCATGCTTTCCTCCCCATCTCCTACCCTCTCCCACGCTTGAGAATATCTACCGTTGGGGCCAAGTTCAGTTTGGCTAGGCTCGGCCCCTTGGCTGGCCTTTAAGGTAGCAGTTCGATGTAGCATTGGTGAGCGTGAAGGTTTCAATTCTCCACAATGAATACGATAAGTGCTTTATTAAAACAGCCGTTTTCATCGTCTTACGATGATAAACTCGAATTAAAACGAATGGGAAGACCCCTCCCTAATTTGAATTTAGTTAAAAAACAACAGTGTGCCAACAAACAGGAAAGGTGTTGTAAATTTAATGCCTTATTTGAAGAACATTTGGCTGTGCGGGTGTGATGAAAAAAATGCGTTTTTTTGTTACTTTCATGAAAAAAATCGACTTCGAGATTTCAATGGAAATACACATTTTGAGGTCTCCTGAACACATTTTGACCATTTTCTCGATGATTTCTGTGTGTGTGTGTGTTAGCGTATGTGATAGCTTTTTGTGGGTGCTCTAACTCAAAAACTATTAATCAGGTCAATGCAAAATTTTATATTTAACATTTTTATAAAAGTCAGAAGAACTGATTAGTTTTTGGTAAAAATCGGTCAACTGGAAGTGGGTGTTTACTCTTGTCACTTATCCGTTATTTTGAAATATTTGCTTTCATATTTGATAAATGTAAAAATGTATTAGAATAAAAGTTGTCGGAAATTTAATTTCCTACAACCTTTGCTTGAAACATTTGTCCATATAATGCATTTTTTAAGAGATATCTTATATTCTTAGCTGCCACCACCACGCTACCTACAGACGACTATTGTTAACAATTGCTGCTTATTTACGTCTTAGTAATGCTCCTTTTTCTTTTCTTAATTGTTGGAGCTTTGTGGCTATATCCAATAACAGAAGGCTGTAGTTTGAGTTTATATTTAAAAGTATATACCAGCTTTTTACGAAATTATTAATATGTAATTTTAAGAAAATTTCTAATGCAATATTTTTATTAGCATGGCAACGAGTACAATGCTTTTATATGGGAAATGTGTGTCCCAATCATTTTTAGTTTACCTGAACTTACATATAAGATTTACTGAAATTGTTAATATGTAATTTTCACGAAATTATAAGTGGATGATAAATATAAAAATGAATTATAATAAATATCCTAATGCACCTAATTTTTTACACAAGCATGCATTTTTCTAACTTGTTAAATGTACATGAACATATATTTAAGAGAAATTTTCAACTTCCGTAATTTTTGATACGTTAGGCTTCATGGAATGAATTAAATATGTAAGTTGGGGACTGCCTGTACTAATAAAGCAGAAAGTTTGTATGACTGTCCGCTTAAGTCTAAGGCACTTCTGCTTTACCTAGAAGGTTGAAATTTTGCATGTGGGTACCTTTCCAAAATTCATCCAAGGGAAAAATCCAAAAACTCGATATTTATTATTTTAAGTAGGACAAAAAAATTTTAATCTTAGAAAATGGCTTTAGTCAGTTTTTCAATGTTTGATAGCACTGATGAAAGTTTGTATAGAAATTTTGAAAAATGAAGCATGTCATTGCTTATTATGCTGGTTTCCAAAGGAAACAGCCTTATGAAATGGTCGTCTATGTCTGTATGTGTGTCGCCTACTAACAACTTTTGCACCAATGGACTGATTTTCATGAAACTTGGTATGAGGCTCGTGCTGCCAGGGCCCACCTCCGGGCTATATTTTATTTGGTGAAGGTTGAAGTCCCGGGTTTGATTCCAGGAAAGTTTTTCCCTATTTGTTTTACATAGGAAATCTCAAATCCATCGTGCCGAGATTTTTTCTTTAATACATTAAAATATCTTAAAACTGTGATATTAGAGCGAGGTTTGTACTGTTCTAAGAGGAAAAGAATGTACATTCTAATTTTTATCACCGAAGTTTGATAATTGATTGTATTTTCTTGAATTTCTACTAAAACAGCGTTTTTGTATTTTAAATCGCATTTTATCGGATTGTTGCCATGGAGATGATTATTGCCAAACTCGGCTTGAGCATAGACGAGTGAACAAATGAGTTATTTTATTTTCCGCTTGACTACCCTTCAGCAATGGACAGTTGATTCATACATATTAGCGTACAAACAGTAACATTTATTAAATTCGTTTATTTAAAAAAATACATGCAAAATTTAATGTCAGAAAGAGATTTTGACATTTCTTTTAGTATTTTAAACCTAATAATGCTCAATTTGGTTGTTTTCCAATTTTTCTCTATCATTAATAAACTATGAATTATAAGTGGTATTTATTGTGTGAGAATTCCTTGGAATAACTAAGACATACTAAAACATTTCCTGTCAATATAAGTAATCAATTTGGGACATCAACATTGGGAAACCAGCCTGCATTAGTCCTGGTTTGGACTTCTTGTTCTTTATTATGAATAATCATTTTATGTACAGTGAACTCTCGTTCTAACGTTTTCGCTTCTAACGTTTTTCCGCATCTTAAGTCGAAATTTTGAGGTCCCAGCTAGAGCTCCATTTACTTTCATTATATCTTTTCCCGCTTCTAAAGTTTTTCGTTTGTAACGTTTTTCCGCATCCTAAGTATCGAGTTTCAAGTCCCCGTCTAAAATTACATCCGCTTATAACGTGAGAATAAAAATTACGAAAACTGGAAAAGGTTCTTAAATGCAACACAACCTTTATTAAGTTAATATGTATTATACATAGTTTACGATTAACTCAATAAGGTCAGTAAAAGTGTTTCTTTTGCTTCCAGTATGCCCTACTTAGTTACAATCTATGTACAGAAAAATGCGGCTATGCAGATTCTACTAGATTTCACTTTCATTAAATTACCATCAAACTTTGTCTACATACATCTTAGCATCTCTCAGTCTCCACCATCTAAACTTTCTCAGTGGCAGTTCTTTATCAGTCGTCGTCTTCGGTACGCAACAAGCCAAGTTCAGTCGTCTAACATTGGAACTTTGCTCGTTTGTCTGATTGACATAATACAATCAGTCTATGTCATTTCTATTTTAGTGACAGTTGCACCTCGTAAGTTGAAAGCTGTAAATTTACTTCCTGTAATATTTACGAAGTTTTAAATATTTTAGAGAATTTTACTCTCAGTGCTGTTTAAAAGTTTTTGTACTCCACCCTATATATTTCTAATGGCATCAAAAAGAAAGGTTATAACTCTTGATGAAAAAAGATTAATAATCGAAGAAGTAGATAGAAATTCACATCTGAAACGTGTTGAAATGGCAAGGCGATTAGGGCTGGCAGTTACATCGCTGAACACAATTATGGCTCACCGAACATCGATCCTCAAAGCTGTAAACGACTGCGGTGTGGCTGCGAAAAGGAGGAAGAACTCTCGAGCATCACCATACGAAAGAGTGGAAGCATTGTTACTCGAGTGGTTTCAGCAGGCTCGAGCTTCCAACATCCCGATTAGCGGTGTTATAATGCGTGAAAAGGCAATACAAATCGCAAATCAACTGGGGTTTCCTACTTTTACCGCATCCAGCGGATGGCTTGATAGGTTTAAAAAGTGTAGTGTAGTTTATAAAGTCATTGCAGGAGTGAGTGCAAACGTAGATCTTGCATCAGTGAATCATTGGATGACAGGAGAGATACCCGAGAAAATAAAGAACTATGCATCATGCGATATTTTTAACGCTGATGAAACAGGATTCTTTTAAATTTGTTACCAGATAGAACCTTAACTTTTCGAGGAGAAGCTTGCCATGGGGGAAAGAAAAGCAAGGAGCGACTGACAGTTTTTCTGTGCTGCAATGCAGATGTTAGCGAAAAACTCCAACCACTTGTGATTGGAAAATTCACCAAACCGCGATGCTTCAAGAATGTGAGGACACGCCCATGTAAGTATAAAAAAAACTCCAAGGCATGGATGACATCAAAATTATTCATGGAGTATTTGCAAGAGTTTGATGCAAAAATGGGTTCCGCCTCGAGAAAAGTGTTGCTGTTTGTGGATCGTTGTGCAGCTCATCCACAAGATACTGCCAATCTACAGAATGTTAAAGTTATTTTTTTTCCAGTGAATTGCACAAGTCATTTGCAACCATTGGATCTAGGTATTTTACAAAGCTTGAAACAGCAGTATAGAAAGGCGCTGGTATCCAAAGCAGTGGCAATTATGGATTCCAGCAAAATTACACTGAAATTGTCAGTTTTAGAGGCCATGCATTATGTAACATCAGCTTGGAAATCCATTAAGACTGAAACGATAAAGAATTGTTTTAGAAAAGCTGGGTTCTTCCGTGATGCCGTTGCTGACTATGAAGAACAAGATGCTCTTCAGGAAGTCGATAATGATGACTGGAAGCTGTTGCAGTTGAATGAAATGACATTTGATGAGTTTGTGACCTTTGATGATAATGTTGCTACTTGTGGTTTACTAACAGTGAGTGAAATTTGTGATTTACAACATGATGACTGTCCTGAAAATGAAGATGATGATGTAAATGAAACTGAACCACCAAGCTTTAAACAAGCTCTGGAGGGCTTGGTTACCATCAAGAGATATTTGTGGTCCCGTATTGGGACGGAACACCTTCTTGAAGGAACTGATAAACTTGAAAAGGGACTCTATGATATTCACGCAAATGAAAGAAAGCAACAAAGTAAAATATCTGACTTTTTTAAAAAATACTAAATTTTATCATTTATATTTGTATGGTTTTCATTTGTAATTGTCATTCGAAATTAGTAGTGATATTTTTTCTTCAAATAACATATCCAAAACAGATATGGTATCTACCTTGCATTTTTTTTAACTTTTAAAGATTTTTTCCTTAAAATCTCTCCAATCAATTTTTTACAATCTTAATCTCTTGGTTTTCCTTATTTGATCCATCCGGAAGAAACATTTTATTCAATCGACGCATGCACAAAAGACTTACTTCTGACGCTGTGGATTCACCATATAGATTTCATCTTCGATATTCAGCTGTGTGCACATGCTAATTTTGTTCCTGTTATGGGTATGATATTGGAGGTTAACCAGGTAAGTTGCTAATACCTTTTCTCATGACTTATCTAGAGTAGTTTTCTTAATTACAACTGTAGTAGAATCTTCATATTCGGTAACGGCAACACTTCTAACTTTTAAAGACGTGAGCAGAGAAATTTTTAATTACCATTTTTTTAATCATTCAATTCCTGCCATGGTACTGAGAGCTTTTGATTTTATCTGAATGGTTCACAAATCTATAGAAAATATCCCCTTACCTTTAAAGAATAATTTTTCCTGACATATTAGTGTTTAATTTGAATAAGAACGAGAGCAAGAATTTGGAATACAATTGAAAATATAAATTTATTTGAGATGTTTTTCTTATTATAATATATTTGTAAAAACTTTCACTTCAGAAAATACAGAATTTTACGGGACAGTTGATGAAATACAGGACATTTGGGCGTCCTGTACAATAATTTAAAATGTACCGGACAAGGTACTATTATGTGCGAATATCATAATCTCCATTTCCGCATCTTACGTTTTTCCGCATCTAAAGTCGATTTCCCTTGGTCCGGCAAAAAACGTTAGATCGGGAGTTCACTGTATTGAGAAAAATGCTTTAATGTATAAAAACCAAGTTTTGAATTTCCTGATCCAGAATTTACACATTTTCTGCTTTTAACCTGGAATGAAAGTTACTATGAAGCATTACGGGATTATTTTTAAAAGGGAGATTTTTCCCCTTTGAACATCTGGGAGTCCTACAAGTGTCTAAGAAAAATGTTTACATCATTATACTTCTGGTTGGGTCTAGACACTCACTGCGGGAGGTTGAAAACTTAGCTCAACCTTCTCATCCGCTGTCTTGTTTTCATCAGGAATCACAGACACGCACAGGCATACACCTGATTAATTTCTGCAAACATTTTATGTAGCACGCTCAAGAGTAAGTAGTGGAAATAATTTGTATATTCTTTCCCAAAGTGGAAAGACCCTTAACATAGTCTATAAAGAATTATTGTAAAAGGTTTTAAGTTGGTTAATCAAGAAAATTGAGTTCAAGGAGTAGAAATTATTAATTCAAAGTCATGAAACCTGCCAATGGGACTTAACAAGATAGCAATAAAAATTAATTTTGACAAGGACTGATGTACGTATTAACACATATTAAAATGCCAAATTCAAATCCACAGGAATATGAGAAAATATCCCTCCTGCAACCTCACTTGCTTTTGGGACCACTTTCATTCTTTGAGAAAAGGTTATGAGAGTATGTGAGAGAAAATGGGCAAGGAAAAGAAGATGCAGAGGGTTAAAGGATATGGAAAAGTCCACGATAAGGCAGGTAATGACGACAATAAAGTGAAAGAGCAAGCTGCTGACCCATATTTTCAGTCGCAACATGTAGGGCAACCATGGGTTTTATCACATGTCCCGATAGTTTCAATGCCTGCATGTAACCTTTTCCAAAATTACTGACAAATGCTTGATCTATTTGGTAAAATTGTAACTGTACATTAAAAATAAATTGATTTTTGTTTTGTATAAACAAAAAGAACTAATCATGTAACGTAAACTTATAAAAAAAACATTTTTGTATATTGAGGGGGATTTAGCCTACAAAACCTTGCCCTGGATATGTCACTGAAAGATAGCATCAACTACAATTACCCCTATGTCTTTATACTTCCATCTCTCAATTCTGTCATATTTGGCATTAATTGTAAAAATCCATTATTTAACAATGTAAAACACAGTTTATTTGGCAAATATGTCAAATAAGAGTTTCAATTATGACATCTTAAATGCAATAATAATGTCCACAGTAGTCTTAGAGACTAAAACTTATTGCTGTTGGAAAAATTACTTTTATTATTCAAAGCAGATTTTTAGGCTAGATTAGAACAAACTTGAATTTCCAAAAGTTAATTAAACTTAACTCTTTTAAATATCCTCAGTTTGTATCTCAATATAGAGATAACTTTACATATGTAATTATTCTTAAAATGCAATTTTAAAATGCCCTTCATGATCTTCCATGCTGAAGAATTTTAATATGGCCATTTGAGACAATTTATACGAAAGATGCATTCCATACAGAAGTTTTTGCATAAGAATATCACACACTGTTAGATGTAATTAAGTGTACAATTTGAAAATAATCAATTTACTTATATTACATCATTTATTGTAAAGATGAAATAGGTATATTAATATGGTCCCTTCTGTGGTGATACATTATCAATTTCAGTTGACTAATGAATCACATTCAGTAGTCCTTTGCACAGTGTAGTATTCTTGAAAAAGTCCATGTTGTGCAAATCTGACACCTTAATGGAAAAAAATCATTCATGTAGGGTTATGAGTTTTCAAGTCTGACATACATACTTAAGATGGAGTGTGCATCCATTTCAGGATCACATAAATAAATTTTGCATGTGTTGGGTAAATAAGGGTTAAATATATTTAACTGAGTCCAATCAAAAACATCTCAGGAAATCCCATGTTGGACATGGAATATATATACATAACACCAAAAATTAATGCTTCCAGTTAATGAGACAAGATATAACGAAAATCTAGAATATAATACAATATGCCCAATAAAGTGTATTTATTAGCATATGAGCTGTACTTTTTTCCAAATTTTTCCTCTCCAGAGCGAGGATGCAGCTAACCGTATATATTCTCGTGTATATGTCAATCTCGTGTACAGGTCAACCCCACACCTTTTTATAGAAATTTTAGTTTTTCGTATATCTCGTGTATAAGCTGACCCTAGTTTTTGAAGTATAATAGAACAGCATTACACAAGTTTACCTAGTGTGCATTGATCCATTTGATTCATTAACACAATATACTAATTCAATACATTTATAATAAGTAAAACAATGTTAATCAGCTATTTAAATTCATTGTTTGTAACAGTTTATGCTGAAACAATTTTTTCTTGAACATTAGAATCAAAATAATAATTAAAACATCATCAAATGTAAAATAATAAGTATTTTATATTTATTAATTTCTATAAATTTATCTTTGCAATAATATTTGAATTTAATTTATATAAGTTTACTATGCTTATTTTTCTAGGGCTTAGAATTGCCACCTGAGACCTCATCAGCTTGAGGTGAAATCATGTTCTTGCGTAGATATTTTCCCGAGCTCCAGCAGAACTTGTTCCGATTTCTTAATGTTGCCAAACAATGTGTTATGCCCTTTCAGCCTTCAAATTAACTTCTATTATTTCGCGATCTTTACTTTCGTATAGTAGTTAAGAAACAGTATTGTGAACCCATAGTTTTAAAAGTATGGATTCCAAAAGATGTAATTAGTCAGCCAAGTTCAAACTCAAAGTCATTGAATTTGCAGAGAAAACTAACAATTGTGCTGCAAGAAAAGAGTTTAATGTATCTGAAAAGAATGGTAGAAATTGGAGGAATATTTCCACACAGTTGAGAGTGATCCCTAAAAATAAATGTGCAAACAGAGGAAAGCCTAGGAAATGGCCAGAGCTATAAAAAGAAGCAGAAAAATGTTCTTGAAAATCACCAAAATGGAACTGCTGTTTCCCATTAATCCACTTGAATATTTGCCGTGAAACAAACAAAGAACCTAAGTAATACAAATTTCAAAGCAAGCTCTGGTTGGTGTACAACATTCATGAAGAGAGATATTTCTGTACTACGACAGAAGACAAATATATCACACTGCCTACCAGTAGAGCTTGACGGCAAGATCATGGCATTTCACAAATTTGTTATTAGACAAGTAAAGGTTGGCCTGTATTGGAAATATGGATGAAACTCCCATGAATTTTGATATGCCATCAAGCTAGACAGTGAACAAAGCTGGAGAGAAAAAATGCTAATAAAAAAACTGGCCATGAAAAAACTAGATTCACTATAGAGCTGGCATGTAAGGCTGATGGAACTAAACTGAAGCCAATGGCAATATTCAAGAGAAAAATTACTCCAAAACAGAAATTCTCAAAAGGATTAGTAATCCACTTTCACAATAAAGGGTGGATGGATGAAGATGGTTTAAAATTATGGCTGAAAGGGAGTCTGGAATTCATGACCAGAAGTGTTACAGAAAGAAAAGTCGTCTCATCTGAGATGTTTAACACACACATTGTGAGTGACGTTAAAGAAGTTAGGCAGCAAAATATAGATATCGCAAGTTTTCCTGGTGGCCTAACTAGCCTTGTATAGCCATTGGATGTCTCCATTAATAAATCATATAAAGATATTATAAGAAGAAAGTGGAGTGATTGGATGATTGGAGAAAAAACATTCACCAAAGGAGGTTCCATATGGGCTCTGATACTGGAAACATTGTGTGAGTGGATTGCACAGGCTTGGGATGAAATCAAAACAAAAGTGGTAAAATTTTTTAAGAAATGTGGAGTATCCAATCAACTAGATGAGACAGAAGACAATATTTTGTGGAATGATGAAGAGGTTGCTGCTGATGAAGAAATTTTTGATGATCCATAAAATGATAATATTCAAGAAGAAGATTAAGCCATCAAGCCATTTGGATCTGATGTTGCGTATTTTTTATGGATTTTAAGATTTACGTGAGTACCAATGTTTTCTTTGAACTATTTCAAATTGTAGTAGCTCTTTCTTTTGTATACACCGATATTTGCTCCATAAAAGTAGAAAAACCTCTAGACCAACAACATCACGAGTATTAACATATCCCGCTTGGGAAGGCTCAACTTTGTAGAAAGCTTCCATAATGTAAATAAAAATGATGATGCTGTAACAGGCGAAACCAGTCGCAACAAATTTCTCTGGTGGAAACTTACAAAATTCTTTTTATTTATGTCATGAGTACTGCTTATGTATAAGTCTAATTTTTTGCTAAAAATTTGGTCTTAAAAACTCAACCTATACACAAGTATATACAGTATGTATATGTGAGGGAAAAAAATTGAAAAAAATCCAAGTGTGAGATAACCATTAAAACTCGCTAAGACTTTGGTAAATAGCTCACTGATTCAATGTGCAGTATATAACATATAAAAACATTACATAATAACCACAACAAATAAAAAAGGGAGAGATATTACTATTAATAATAATTCAACTAGGAATTATTGTGCTTGTCTTATGTCTATAAAAATTCAAGAATAAGCTTTTAAAAAATACTTGTCTTAGATATTTCCAAGAGCCACAACAAGGAAATAAAAAACCAGATGCACATTTTGGTGAATCACCACTGAAGAAGGCTGCTTTGTAGCCGAAATACATACCTGGTTTTTTATAACCTTGCTGTGGTTATTGGAGATACCTGAAACAAGTATTTTTTAAAAAGTTGTTCTTGAATTTTTACAGTCATAAGATGAACACACAATAATTCCCAGTTGAATTATTATTATGAATGACAGAGTTAAAAAACATCAGGTTTTGCAGGTGATCACCATGGTAAAGCCAGTAGCCTGCGAGAAAAATGTCAGTCTAGTAGAGGGGTGCACAACATACGGCTTGCAGACTAAATTTGGCCCGCCGACACATTTTGTGGTGCCCAGCAGGATTTAACACAGCTGGTACTTTCCTATTTTGTAAAAATGTAAAATTGATATGATATTTATCGTATGTGTGAACAAATATTCTCTTATGAAGTTAAATGAAACTCCATTACGTTCAGCACTTACAGATCAGAGTTTAAGAGGCATTCTAAGAGTTGTTATGGTAATTACTGAATCTACAATAGTGTACTTAAATTTTTTATTTACAAAACTTTGATAGCGTGGCCCGCCTACATACAATCAAGGTCGACTTTGGCCCGTGTCAACTTTTGAGTTGTGCACCTCTGGTCTATTAGATATCAAGGCATTGTCACAGTTTACTCTCATATTCCAATAATTCTATCATGAGAAACATTTCACATTTTGGCAATGTTTCTTTCAGTTCAAAAGTTGTGATTTTTCGTTGCTTTCACCAGGCAGCATGTTTGTGAAAATTTGTCCATTCAGAGATTTTCTGCAATACTGTCCTTTGTATCCCATAAAATTACTATATTGTTGATATGTTACAAATAATTCACCAACATACTTTATTATTATAAATAATAACATTTAATGATATTTGTTTAGTTAATAATACCGTATATACTCGTGTATAGTTCAAGTTTTTAAGACCAAATTTTTGTGCAAAAAATTGGGGGTCGAACTATACACAAGTAATACTTTTGAGGGTTTAAAATCTCGGATCTAAAAAATTATCTTTTTAAAAATATCATAATAAAAATCAAGATATTTTTTGGTCACCCACCTCGCTGACTTAACTTCTATGATATAGCTCCAAAACTTCCTATTTAACTTTAATTTTATCGATTTTCATTAGAACTATGTTGTGTTTTTCATTTTTTTTTTATTTTATTGCGACCCAGTAGTATTTTTCATTATTTTTTTATACGTTCTGTGGTGGGTTATAGTGCATTTTAACCAAAATTCGTTATGTAACCATTATACTGACCTTTTGTCGTCGTAATGTTGTTACGTGAATACTAAAGCCTGAATGAAATAATGATATCAATGTATAAAGTCACAAAGCTGAAGAATTAAAATGAGTTTATTTCATCTTGTTCAACTATCATTCATAACTTTTATAAAAGGTTTTACGAGTAATATGCGTCCATTAATTTTTGTTATATAAGCTTAATTTTTGTCTATTTGCTAGAAATTCTGCAACCATTCGTACGTCACATCTCGTAGTTAAAAAGTAATAAATATTTTTGTTTACAGTTTATTATTAGTGTAATATTATTACAATACTAAATGCTCTTGAAAACCAAGATTGTTTTATATACCTCGATTGTGAGCTTCGAGATATCGAATCAAAACATGTCGATCCTGACGGAAATCTAGAGTAAAAGAGTAAGTAGAAAGCTAGGGTCGAATTATACACGAGATATATGAAAAAAATCCAATTTTTTCGCCAAGAAATCGGAGGACGAACTATACACGAGTATATACTGTATATATCTTTTATTTTTAGTTTGCCAGAATGATTTTCACCTACCTAATCACAATTTCTGAAGTTTTTTATATTAGGAAACTTTTTTATCCCTAGATCATCTCAAAAAACAAGGGTACAGCTTATATGCAGTTGAGGTTTATATGCAAGTAAATACAGTAATTAAAGTTATATATTATATACATTCATTTTTAAAATAAAAAATGGCAGGTGTATATTAAGGCATACAAGACAAATCTGTTATTTTTATCACTCCTTGAGAAATAATAATGCAATTATTTTGTCTATTTGAAGGCTTAATCGATGCTAATTCAATTGGAGGCACCAATGTGGGTTGCCTTGGCAACATCCGGAAAGAGTACGAAAAAGCCATGAACTTTTGAAAAGAAATGTTTCTGAGAAATTATTCCGTGCAACATCAAAATATTGCAAGAGTTTTAGCCGTCGAATAAAGTAAAAACAGAAATTTGGTCCATATTTACGTTTTTAATGAATGAAAGAAAAAAACCTTGCACCTTGTAAAATCAAAACTACTGTGTAAACAAATGGAAAAATATAGTAATTGTCTCCCTGAGTCAAATCTGAGACACTTCCATAAATTAAAATAGTTTTCCCAGGGGTCTCCTAGTTGGGAGAAACAAAATGGCGTTTACAGCATTTCTCTATGACAAACTGTTCAAAAGATAAAAGGGGGGGGCGGACAGACAGACATGAAGTAATTATATATAAAGATATTGGCACATTATTTTTAGATCAACTACAATTTGCTTGAATCTCTACATTGCTATTTTCTGATTGGCCACAAATTAACAAGTAAAATCACAATTTTTCAGAATCCAAAGGATTGATATTTTTACAAAATCTATAGAGTAGAGATACCTTCTTCCAATTTCTCTGGCTCTAATAAATCTCTATTAGACAGATTTAAAAGGATGGGGCTTATATTTCTACTCTCATGCTTACAAAACCTCTCAGCAGTATCTCTGTAACTTAGAATGTCACTCAATTTGCATTTGAACTCGATAGAATTAAATTGCATTCAGATGATTCAATATCGAGTCTGTAGGCAAATTACTTTCAATGATTTCACTGCCATCAGTAAGAAATTAGAAAATTGTCTAATTTCTGCCTACACTTTGCCATATTGCTTTTCAGCTACAAATTAAGGCTGAGTAGAAATATCGAAAAAAAAAAGAGAAAAATGCTTGCAACAGTGACATCTATGGCCGAGGTAAAAGTAGTAACTCTTTACTATCAAATTCTTCTCTTGGCAATGACATCTGACAGGAAAATACAAACTGCATGCAAAATTAACCCTGCCTTTGACCATTGCCTCAACAGGCTCATGGTATTTGTAGTGGCTCCTATTGCATCAAATAACTCAGCTCCTTGGCATCCAAAGGATTAAAATCCTAGTATATTTCCTGGTAACAAATTTTCAAAGTAACAATTATATACACAGTAGGTCCGCAACATTCAAATGGGTTGTTTTCTTGAAAATCACCATGTTTCAGCTGCACATACGCATAAGCAGCAATAACTTATACATGAAGCCACAGGGTAAATCTGCGAATATTCAAGTTTATATGGCATGAATGTTGGGGCTTATTTAGTGTTTATACATGTATACACATATTGTTTGAAGAAATTCTGGAGGGAAAGGGTTTACACAAGTTTCCAATGCTCTGCCTCTCACTATCTCTCACATTCTCCATCACTTCTGGACAATAGGCAGTATAAATCAATAAAAATGAGATGATTTAACATCCTTTTGCAGATACAGATAAAAGAGAATGAAGAAATATAAAATTTTTTGTTATTTTGAAAAATCTCATCAGTGGGCACAGGTGCATAGAAGCCTACTTGAGGCGATGTCCCTGCTGCAAAGGCATGCAGCAAACCTATTTTACTGCAAAAATTTTCTATTCTTCTTAATTTAGTAATTTTCAGTTATTTTATGAATAATTTTAGATGAATGTACTTCATGTACACCAAAATAAAACAGAATTTTCAAATAAAAACAAAGCAATAATGGCTTTCATTATGATCACTACAGAATAAAAACACAAATGGACGAGAAAATGTTTGGGTTGATGTCAAATTGAGCATGGATCCTTTGTTATTGGAAAACTATGACAGAAACATTATTTCTAATTCCTAATGGGATTTATGGCTATTTTTCTCATGTGATAAGATTTTTCTGAACCATTATTGCTTATGCTATACTCGGCCAATTAAGGAAACAGCACAACAAAGAAAACTAGCATTCATCAAGCAATAAATTCTGCAGAATAAAATTACTGTATAATGAAGTTCCTTATTGTAGAGAAGTTTGCTTCCCAACGACCTAACCTATTAACTGGATCATTTTTGTTCATGGACCAAGTCTCAATGGGTTATTCTAAAATGAGGCAAATATTTTTGATTTTTTTATCTTATTCCTAAAAGGGTTACTAATGAAGTGTATGTTTGGTAAATACTACCATACTATACAGGATGATTCAAAAGGTATAGTCAACCGTTCAGGAGGTTGTTGATGTTATTTGGAGCAAAATATGTAAATAAAATTTCCTCCGATTCACTCCCATTTTCGAGTTATGACACTAGTCTTTTTTAAAGAAAATAAAACAAATATGTAAATGCATTTATTTACATGTTGTTGCTTTAATTAAACATCTTTCATTGCAACTATTTACTGTTTTACAAAACAAGAAGAGATTGTGAACTTATTAACTTTTTTCTGCACACAGAGGGAGGCCATTTCGAGGAGCTGTTGTGATGAGGGATTTTGAATGGAAAAGTCTGTTTTACACGACCCAAAATGTGAAGAGGTTACGCGATAACAGAAAAGACTATACCTATTGAATCACCCTATATCCCCTGTATGTATAGCACACATCAAAGGTGGTTTTTATGCTGCAACACGTTTTGCCCAGTTAAACCAAACCATAAAATTAAACTATCTTTCTTACATTTAGTTTGATACAAGCGAATAAACTTCAATTGCTTTATCAATACACAACAGATTCTAGTTGTTCTAGTAAACTAAGACATAATTTTAGTGATCTATATAAATATCTAATAAGTAATATGTAATACAAAATATTTTTTTATTTCATCTATCCAACATACAAAGTTTTTCATAAGTCGCATAAATGGCGTTGATAATATTTCTGTAGTTTTCATAAAAATGTTAGCTCCCTAAAATCAGCAATGGCAACTTCTTTTTCTCATCTTTCAGAAAAATTTCTCAAATAATTAAAACAGCACCACTCAGTAATTTTACAACATTCACACAATGATAAAACTTCATTAAAGAAAACAAGTTAACTACTTCACATATAAAACAATTAGGTGTCAACAATCCCTGAAAATGGCAGTGAATTGATCACATGGTTGGTTAAACTTACACGGTATGATGAACGACTAATATACTTACAGATGGCATAAATTTAAACAAATCTGCAATAGCACCTGTACGTGACTTCTTATCTTTTCAAACATATTTTAAATTAAAAAATACGTTATTCATTGAGTAAAAGATCCAACTCTAAATCCACTATTTCGATCTCTTTCAATGTGTTTATCACAATATATCTGGAGAAAATTACAAACAATTTTCTAAACCAAACATACTGCGATTTGTGAGCCTGCATTGCCCTCTGTAAAAGAATTTATTACTTACAGTATTCGTAGACATTTAAAACATAAAAACTAAATAGTAAAATATATATCACTAACCTGAATAATTCGTGCTTGTTTTAATGTGACAATATACCGATGTGACGAGAGCAAATAACTAATCGGTACATCAAAAAACGAAGAGTATTTTCTGATAATGTTGATAGAATCTAAGGCATACGCTTTTGAATCTGCAATGAAAACAAATGTCTTCGAAAAGTTGATTTCATTCATACGACAACCATCATGTAAATGTTACCGATTACTTACTTTCGGGAAGTTTTTTTTCCATACACAAATACGCAGTAGCATAAAATATGGATGCATGGTTAGCATGTCGACTTACGCCAAACTTGTCGAAAGTTATTATCTGTAAGATACAAATTAACCACACGGATTCATCAACATAACTCTATACGGCCCACGAGTAATTCACAAAATATATTGTACAAGATACCTATCTGACCGTATCTATCATGAGGGACTCCATATGATGCAAAATTATATCAGCTATTATAGATTCTTTCCAATGGATAGCTGGATCATCTGGAAGTAAGGTATTCCTGGAAGGTAATACGACACCCAGGAGATTACAATATGAGCTCCACAGTGGATGATTTAATGTATTTTAATGTTTATAACTCACTGGCATATTGTTACATTTTCTTCAGGTATTCCCAATATGTCACAGCTATCCCATAATTCGTTTTTTCTGAGAGAACCCTTATTGTATTTATTCCCTTGAGAGAAAAAATTTGTTGATAAATAAAGCATACAGAAAAGGATAAACAAAAGCAACAGAAACTTAAGAGTTCAACCTGTAGAAAGGCACAGTAAGAATAATTCACAATCGTTGCGTTGTGAAAGTTTTAGTATAGCTGGCCCAAAAAATATACACTCATCATCAGGATGAGCTGTAACAAACAAAACTCTCTTCATATTTTTTATGTGACCATGGTCGGCTCTTGCTCTCAGGTACGCAATCACATAATAAAATACTATGCAAAACAATAAATATGCCAGGATGGTGACGCCAATTTGATTGGCAGATTCTAAAAAGTATTTCTTAGTCTCTTCCACTAATATATCAAATTGGTCCTTTATAGTAATGGTAAGTTTTTCGTAAAGCTCGAACCAAATATCAGAAATCATGATAGCTTCAAAGATGTTGACTATATAAGCATTTAACATTCAATTCACAGACGTTATTGTAACAAAACGCGCTCATTATCCCTTTCTTCATTCGTGCTATGAATTAAAGAAGTAAATCAATTTCACCGATGTACCATAATTACGAACGAATTTAAACAACAATCTTAATAAATTACTTCTGGTTTCACCACCTAGCTTCTTCACATTCCGTTCTGTAAATGGAAAACAAGTGAGTGTAAAAATGCGACGTGGTTGGTTTAAAAGTACTAACACAATTCACATTAAATTGTTAGCAGATGTATGGTAAAGAAGGTTTCTGTTATGGAGCCTAAAGGTAAGTTTTTTGATCTGTAAGTAAGAAGGACTGTGAGAGACTATTATTTATACTTAATGGTGTAATGCAATTTCTTATCTTCATGTCTGTAGATATACTTTATTCTAAACTCTCAAATGAAGTCAGGCAGAAACTAAAACTGCCGTCAAGTAACCCAGAAGAAGATCAAGCACTTATGCAGAGTTTTCTTGAGTCATATTTGCCAGGTTCAGATGTTAAAGATATTGACAAAGAAATAAGAAAAAATATTATTTTGTGCAAGTTACGGAGTGAAGAAGCTTTCAAGAGGCCACATAGGTTTAAGAAGAAAGAGCTCTCTTTAAAAGAAAAAAGGAATCTGGGTTTATTCCATGTTAAAAAGCATGGATTCAAATTCCGTGATTTTATCCCCTTGCACAATCTGTGGAAAGATTATATCAGTGCATGTCTTGGAGTTGAACAATTAGAAAAGCTGGGGTAAGAATTGAAGCATGTTTCGTAAAATAGTATGTCTTACACCATATCCAGCTCGCTGTCTTTTTGTTGTGTGTGCCTGCTACAAAATATAGTAATGAAATGAGTCGCTTATCGTGATAATTTTAATTCTTTGATGTATAACTGGTGCAACTGGATTAACATTGAACACCATTTTAGTGTTTTTTACTCTTCTGCTCGTGTTACATTTATGAAAGCTCTAATCAGAAAATTCTCCCATGTTTTGATTTGTGATGGAAAAAGTTTGAAAAAAAAACTTCATAGGATGAATTTCCGTTGCCTTTCTAGAAACCTTTACTGTCATTTTTTTAGTATTATAATTCTTATTCCAGTTAAACTTTTGCTTTGAAATTTGATCGATATTTAATTTCTGCTTTAATAATAACATCTTTGATAATAAAGAGAATGACTCATTGAAGGAAAATGGCAAACCAATTGCAGTCCAGTGCAAATGATACTGTGGATTGATGTTTTCCAAAACTTCTCAAGTTTCTAGATTTTATTATAATTAATAATTTATAAACATGCTTGAAATTTGTTGTATAATTTGATAATTGCTGCAGTGATGCATATTTGGTGAAATTATTTTTAAGTTTCAATACATTTGGGGACTCCTCAGAGCTCCTTTGTTGGTTTAGTTCTTCAAGATATCCTCCAAAAGGCGCAGCAGGAGCATGATTTCAGTGACCATTTGAGGGATTTTAGGGAACCACTAGAAGTGGAAGATTTAGCCGTTTGGTTGAATACTAATACATTTGACAACAGCAGTTGTTATCTGGGTTCGATGGAGGGAGGTGAAGATAAAGCCTAGTGAAGATGGCTTAAATGACACGAACAAAATTTCATCGCATCCAATCAAATCTCCCGACCGTTGCGAGGAGTTCATAATCTGTACTCCTGAGGACATCTTTATTTTCTCGCTTGCAACTTTCATAATCTTACTTCTTGCGAAGAATGTTTATTCTGGAAGACTAAACTGACTGCTCGAGAACTTATGAATAGTGTTCAAGAGATGTACTATGTACATTCATTTCCAAATGTATTCCAACAATTTGAGCAGCGTCGCTTTAGCAGCAGATTGAATTTTAACTTCCTATCTACATGAATGTTGTGTCAGTCGGTGAATATGTATTCCAGTCGTGATGCCACCTAAGCCTTCAGGGTTTATTATTGTATAAAATAAGACATATTCTTGCGTATCAACTGGAGTTGCAGAGATTATTCTGTGTCTTGGGCGATCGTTTGAACGTACTATTATAATTCACCATTGTTATTTAACTGTCATTCTTGCATTGAGATGACAGCGTAAGCAGGCCCATGGAATTGTTTTTTTGTCCAAGTGAGTAGTTCTTGAAGGAGGGCTGAAGCAAACACACTCCGTAATTAGTTCTAATAGTAGAAGTTAGAGTGTATTTATGAATTTTGAATCAGCGATTTCATCGGTTTTATCAAATTCCCTGATTCGATAGTATTTGTTACATAACGGAAATAGTGAAAGTGACAAGGCACAACTCTCAAAAACAGTCGAGATATATGCATTTAAAAAAGAAAGAAAAACACTTGCAGAGTTTCTTTTTCCATTACTTGCTACTTGATAGCATTCACTGTATATTCCACGTTAAACACCGACGTAAGAAGTTGGTTTGGCTGACGGATTGCACGAGATTGTAATGCGATATATCTTTTTTATAATTCATTGAGTTAAATTGTTGTTGCAGCCATCTTCATTTCGTTTCACATCGTTATTAAGTGAACCTCATTTTCACAGACGAGTCCTAGGTAATTACAAGATAAATCAATCTCCGAACTATGTGTGACTGCTCGTTTAAAGATGTAGATTTCTAACTGACTTAGCAGAAGTTTTTGCAGATACCACTAGATAGTTTAATTTTTTCGTGTGCGTGCAACATTTGGAAAATGGATTATCTATGACGAAGAAATGAATGTAAGTACAGGCAACCCTCGGTTAACGATGATTCGATGTTACGACAAAACCAAGACCAATTATTTTTCAAAATTACGACATCGCAGTCGTTACGACCAATAAAAATGTAATACAATACGTAGGAAAGATTGATCATTAAATTAAGATTAAGAACACAAAAAGAATTATCTATCGAAATCTAAAAATTATGTACGAAAGTTAAATAAGGCAGTCAGAAATGACAAAAAATCGAGCATATTAATAATTGTAATTTTAACTTGAATCACTTCATCGAAATGAATTACATTTCTAGAGAATAAACAATGACGAACAATGAATATTTAAGAAAATTATTATTCAACGAAAACTGAAAGCAACAGAAAAAAGTACAATATACTAGATATAAATAATGAAACGCTAAAATAAATTACATAAAATAATCCAAGAAAATCTCAGAACTTAACTTACAATTTGTGCTGATCGAAGGTTCTATGCACTATTTAAATAAGTTTATTTCCATTAAGATAAGAAATTAGTAAACATCTACTAATAGATAAGTGGTAACAATGTTCTTTCACATGTCAATTTTTATTTCACATTTCTCTTAAAACGTGATAAAATTTTGGTTCAAAAAGTAAACTATGACCTTCCTTGAGATGAAAAGTTATGTCCTGCCAAGTTGCATTTTCTCAAACTGTGTTGAAATGTATAAAGAAAATTTAAATGTTTTTAGGTTATCTTATAAAAGTGCATCGTTCATTGGTTAATGAAAGTTAATTCTTTATTTCAATAACATTTAGGTGAAAAAGCTCACTTTACATTTTATTTTACTTTACTGAACTATTTTTTTGTTGTAGTAGACACTATAAAGATCAGACGTGCGTTAAACCGTACATAACGATTTGGTGTTTAATTATATTGTTTTAGGCTAATGTAGGTAAAGTCTTTATTTCATTAAAACGTTTGGGTGAAAAGCATCACTCTATATTTTATTTAACAATACTATTTTTGGTATTTAGTAGGCACTGTTAGGACCAAATGTGTGTTAAACCGTACGTAACGACTGCTAGGGATGTAAGATTCGGTTAACAACCATTCACAGGAATGGATCACTGTTGTTAACTGAGGGTCGCTTGTATGTCTATTTTCTTTACGTATATACAACGTTTGTAAGTGAAAAGAAATTGGTTAATTTACGATGAAGGTATTATGTGAACATAAGTTAATGACGATAAAAAGATCTCCGAAAAGGATTCAGATTCGACTCCAGGATATAAATTCTGTTTCCCGTGAGATAACATGTAAAAACCGATTGTTCGGTGTGCAAGCTTTCATTCTTTTGCAAATTAAAATTAGAAGAAACTGACCAAAGATCTTCAGATGAAAGCTGCTTTAAAGAGGAATAGTTAAGTAGGTTTTTACCACTACATCCTACAGCCACACACTAAACTGCAGTCAGTCTTACTGCCCCCATCAGGGCAATGGGAAATAATTTGCTCAGCTTTCCAGCATGACACGTACTCTCCCCTGCCATTTCCCTCAAGGAACCTCTTCTCCAAAGCCAGGCAATTTACAAGGTTTCCACTGTTTGCATTTTCTAAGCTAGCGTCAATGACTCATAATCAGCGGAAAAAGGCTGAACTGTTTATTGCCAGTATCCGATAAAACATGGTTTCAAAAATTGCCGAGCAATAGTGATTATTGTTTCAAATTCTGAAGATTTGCCATGGAATACGAGAAAAAGTTGCATTTTACTTTAAGCTTAAAGGGTTAAGCTTCATTTCCTAGTTCTTACAATTGTGATAGCTTACCTACTTTTGGAGGAGATACAGCGCTTGTAATTGATAGTTTCCATGTTGATTGTAGACTTACAAGTAATAAAAGTACATTTAAAAAAAACAATATGTTAATGATTAATAGTTTAATAATATACAGATAACTGCATTCAGATATTGTTTGCGAGATATCTGTTTCAGAAATTGCGTCTAAAGTCGGCCATTGCAGTGAGACATCCTCTTAAATGGCAAATATTAGCTTTGTATTGGTAATCATGTTGTCTTCTCTGAGATTACTCTTATTAATTAAATCCTCGAATTTGTTTGATAATGAATTCTTTTATTGGTATTAGGTGGAAAGCAGAACCTCACGACAAATATTGGCAACAATTTACTTTGAGCCTTTTGAAAGCAGACTATCATGGAGCTTATGTTGAAGTAGTGCGGTCAAAATGTAGCAGCTTGGTTGGGTTGGGAGGAATTATTATATTTGAAACCAAAAATGTATTCAAATTGATTGGAGAAGATGATGTTGTGAGAGGTACATCATGACAAAATTGTCAAGTGTTGCCTTATAGTATTGCATGTCGCTTACTGTTTCTTTTCTTTGCAGTGGTTCCAAAAGAGAATTCCATGTTCCGATTTTGTTTAAATAAGCATGAATATGTCATTCTTGGACAGCATTTCCGCTACCGTCCAAGTGAGAGAAGTGTAAAGAAAATAAAAAATAAGGTCCTAGCTGATCTGTGATTTATGAAGGTATTAAAAATATTTTTGTTTACTGCTTAGTTTTGATTAAAAGTCAATCTGTAACACTGCAACTTTTATTGTATAAAGATCTTAATATACTGTTTAACTTCAAAACATTCTGTTTAATTAAAATTAAGCAAAATCAGATGTATGGCAATGGAATAGAACCCAAGTTTAAAGTCGTCTGGCATTCACTTAAAATGTAACAAATGTTGAATTACATCAAAATAGATGGAATTACTGCAGCAAGCAATCAGTTTGTAGACTTGCAATATACTTTGTAACTTCAATGACGTTGTAATTTTGAGACTGCATTAATAACGTTTCTATTTAATTAAAGAGACATTTGATTGCATGCATAAAATCCCAATTTATAGTTATATTTTATAATTTTATAGTCTTATTACAAAGCTATTATTTATTACCCCTTTAAATATCATTCAAAAATAGCAATCAAGATCATACGTTGAATAATAGTTGAGGAAAAATTCTTTCAAGCAAATACCATTACATTGATTTCAATGAGTTTGAATTGTATATCAGACGACTGAATGATCTAGAACAGGGTTAGGCATATTTTTATAATAGAATTATAATGGAAAATTTATTTTAGTATTTTCACAAAAAAAATCTTGCTTTGTCATTTTAGAAAATAAAATTAAGAAACCACAAAAAATTGTAACAAGTCAAGAATCAAGCTAATTATTGCATATGAGTTACCTCTGCACTGACAAGTTAACAGCTTCATCAATAGTAATACCTATTTATTTCCCTTTTTTATTTGTTGCAATGAAGATATGTTTTTGTATGTCACATTTGATTTTGTATGACATGTTCATATGTTTTAAACTAAATAAATATCTTATCATACTGCATATTGAATAATTAGAACTTATAAATTTGATCCAGTATTCCAAAAGTTGCATAGGTTAATATCTTGTAGCAAAATGCATGCATTAAGTTATTCATTATTAGTACAAAAACCCATCAATATGATGGGTCATCATCATAGGTAGTCTGACCATAGACAGGTCCGTGGTTATTCATAGTTAAACCTGGTTCTCCATATACTCCTATGTTCCGCTGTCCTCTTCATATTTTGATAACTCTCTTTCCCTTTCAAATCATCTATCAGCTGAAACCTTTTCCTACCTCTTTCCCTTTTTAGTGCTTTTCGTCATTGCTGAAAAGCACTATTATCTTTGTGATGTCCATCCATCCGTCTGTACGCATATATCAGGGAAGAATTGACTGAACCGATTTCAACCAAATTTGGTGCATAGAATCTTCACATAAATGAATTTTGTATGAAGTAGGCATGCAACATAAAATAACGAAATCAAAATTCTTTGTAAATATATAGAAAGCAGGGCTGCCACAAAACAAGGAATAAAAAACATTCTTTTTACACGTATTTGTGTTTAACTGTCCGAATATATTTGAACCAAATTTAATATTTATAATGTACACATATATACAAAACCAAACTAGTTTGAACTCTGATTTCTCGGCGAAGAAATTAGATTTTTTCATATATCTCGTGTATAATTCGACCCTAGCTTTCTACTTACTCTTTTACCCTAGATTTCCGTCAGGATCGACATTTTTCGTTTCGATATCTCGAAGCTCACAATCGAGGTATATAGAACGATCTTGGTTTTCAAGAGCTTTTAGTATCATAATAATTTTATACTAATAATAAACTGTAAACATCGTAAACCTATTGCACGATCTTGAGAAGAAAAATATTTATTACTTTTTAACTACGAGATGTGACATACGAATGGTGGCAGAATTTCTAGCAAATAGACAATAATTAAGCTTATATAACGAAAATTAATAGACGCATATTACTTGTAAAACCTTTAATAAATGTTATGAATGATAGTTGAACAAGATGAAATAAAATCATTTTAATTCTTCAGCTTTGTGACTTTATATATTGATATCATCATTTGGAATTAACAATATTGGAGTAACATAATGGAGTTATTATATAGGTATGGCTTACGGCTCTATAACAAAATAAAGAGAAATTCTTTACATAAATTTTGGTTAAAATGCACTATAACCCACCACAGAACGTATAAAAAAATAATGAAAAATACTACTGAGTCGCAATCAAATCAGAATTTTGAGATAATACAGGACAGATATATAAGTCTTCGAAAAAGAAAAAAATGAAAAACAACATAGTTCTAATGAAAATCGATTAAATTAAAGGTAAATAGGAAGTTTTGGAGCTATATCATAGAAGTTAAGTCAGCGAGGTGGGTGACCAAAAATATCTTGATTTTTATTATGATATTTTTAAAAAGATAATTTTTTAGATCCAAGATTTTAAACCCTCAAAAGTATTACTTGTGTATAGTTCAACCCCCAATTTTTTGCATAAAAATTTGGTCTTAAAAACTCGAACTATACATGAGTATATACGGTATTTAAACCGAATCAGTTAAACAGGAGTACCAATATTATAAGGTAAACTCTTTCAGTAATTAAGGATTTGGAAGGAAGTGGCAGAATGAATTTCAATTAAATTTTGTATATTAGATTTGCACAACATAGCATAATGAAATCAAGATGTTTAAATCGGAGCTGAAGAGCAGGGCTACCACAATAAAAAGTTAAATAATATTTTTAAAAACGTATTTCTAGAGAATTGACCTCATGGATTTTAACCAAATATAATATATATAATCTTCATAGAAATAAATAACCAAAATGTCATTTCAACCTATTCGACTAAGCAGGGCTACCAAAATATCAAGGTTAGAATTTTGTGTAACTATGAATTTGGAAGGTATTGGCTGAACGGATTTAAAAGGAATTTCGTTTGTAGGGTCAGCATAGAAAGGGAAAACGAAATGAACATGTTTAGAAGGGATCAATAAAGCAGGGCTACCACAATATAAGAAAAAATAAATTTCTGATTTCAAAACAAATCCAGTGGATTATACTACGGCGAATTTGACGAAAAGCATTTCTGTACAACAGGAAACCCGTGTACATCTCTACTTGTTCCATCTAGTTTTCCTTCTAAGACATCTTTAATCATACTCTCTCTCCTCATGTATGTCTATAATTATTCGCTTCTCTGATACTCTTCGTAGCACTTCATCGTTTTTCATCCTATCTGCCCATTTTATCTTCAGCATTCTCCTCCAAGTCCACATTTCAAAGTTTTCCAAGTATTTGATGTCATTTTTCGTTAGCGTCCATGTTTCTGCCCCATACAATGCTATACTCCATACGTAGCATTTTATCAACTTCTTGCGGATATCTTCCCTTATATTCCCCGTAAGTAGGTGTTTCTTTCTTCTGAAAGCCGCTTTTGCTTTTCCTATTCTAGTCATGATCTCATCCGTACATTTTGCTTCTCGTGTTATGATACTTCCAAGGTATTTATATTCTGAAACTTGTTCTAATGGCTTTCCCCCAATAGTTATGTTCAGATTCTCTTCTTTGCCCGATATTCGAATGAACTTGGATTCTTCTGTATTTATTTCCATACCGTATCGTCTACCTGTTATTACTAGTCTATTTATCATTTTTTGGAGCTCCTCTTCCTTTCTTGCTACAAGTACTTGATCATCCGCGTATTTTACTGTTCTTATAATCCTTCCTCTAATTTTGAAATCTCCTGTGCCTTCTAAAGCTTCTTGCATTACGCTTTCTCCATAAACCGTATTTTTCGGTGTATAAGATGCACTTTTTTGTCCTGAAAATAGGCTTCAAAATTGTCCTGCGTCCTATACAATGAAGGTTCAAATGCTGGAATAGTATTCTCCTTCAAATTGTATTTCGACAATTCTTGTAAGCCTTCCTTTTGCACACAAAATGTTTTTTTATATTCGGTGGTCTTTCTATGTAAATTTAAACATATTCTTTCGATATTATTGTTATTTTCTTCTCCGATTACATGAATATATACTTTAGGAAATCAAGTTTACACAAACAAGGAAAAAATTCTAGAACATTAATTTGTGACTATATCAAATATATCTCTAAAGGATTGGCACGTATTTAAAAAATATAGAAAGATGTGATAATATAAAATTACTATAGCATCAGATAATAATGATTTATAAAGTCAGCACAAGACTATACAAGCAATCAGGGCCGTGTCAAGACATTTTGTCGCCTGAGGCGAGATAACATATTTATTTAACGCAAGCTATGGGAACGTTATTTTGCTCTTTCTGCATCCCATCTAATTTCTCGCCCAAGATGAGTGCCTCACTCGCCTTGCCCTCAGCACGGCTCTGCTAGCAATGCACTCTGCCGTAAGATTACGACACCTTTCGAATGACTCAAGAACAATTTTAACCTAGGATGCAAATAATATGCTATAATAAATACATTATCAACATAAAGATCGCATGAAGTAACTCTTTTATAACATATGGGATATGCAGCAGAAAAATAAACCTGAAAAATTACTTAAATCAATCTCAGCTGATCAACCACATAGGTGACTTGTGAGGGAATCATTCAGTCTCTGTCGAAACCATCTTCACGCGCCTTCGCTGTGATCCTTCCTGTTTTGCTCTATTGCACTTAACAATTGTTTCGTTGTTCCCTATTCATTATTTCCCTATCAGTCACTTTCATTGTATTGGACGCTTTCGATTTTGCATTGCATGTTGTGTAAATAAATATTGACGGAAGTCCACTAAAATTTTCATTTTCATCTTTCAAAAGTTATGCTTTCCCCAGATTGTAATACTTTTCAATCACATGTCTTACGAGTAGTGATTCTGATTTGAGAATTCTCGACAACAATTTTGATGGAAATGAGCAAAGAGGGTACCTATTCGTTGATCTTTCCCTGGTGCGGAGAATATTTTTTTGGATGCCTCCAGTCCATAGTCAACATTTTTTATGACTACCTTCATGAAAGATCGAGTGACTGGTTTTTCCTGAGTTAATATTGTTGACTCCCTTCGCTTCGACCAAGTGTGAGTGCTCATTGCTGCCAAGCCTCTCTAACTTTTGGTCCGGCGAGCCTTAATACCTATCGTCTCTCTCTTGAGAACCTTTTGTTTCCACCCGCTGAGGTGAGGATACTCTCGAGTTCTGTAAAAGTATTCGGGAAACAAACAACTGACGTCAATCCCTACTCGAGATGAGGAACACGTGGAATGCTAAGCATTAAGTCTTAAAGCAGGAGAAATACCCATATGACAGAGGTAACCAACCTTTCTGCATTAGGTTCAAATCATCTGTAATAATACTCTACAAAAGCCGCTTGTCGAACATTGTTACGATTTGGAATGTAAGAGAAACTTTAATAAATAGAACTCTTAAAATACTTATCCTGTTTGATTTAATTTGAAAACTCACTAAATTTCTTGATCACCAGGAATCTTCAGAAAGTATGTGTTGGCAATCCTACAGAGCTGCACCAGTTTTATTTCCCCTTAAGCTTCCCTCTACATAACCACCTTCCCCTAATACGACTATAATTCCCCTAGTATATCTCGAGCTCAGTGTTTTACGGGAGTGTTCTTTTGTGTGGTGTAATGATTTAACTTGATTCAGTTTACGGCAAAACCCCTATTTTTTTAATATGGAACAAAGAAAACGAATTTCATACTGTGTCGTATAAACTAAAGGTTATAGCTTATGCGGAACAAAATGGAAATAGGGCAGCAGAGAGACATTTTGGTCATCCTCCTACGGAGAAGATGATAAGAGCATGGAGAAAGCAGAAAGACGTTCTCAAATCCTTACCTAAAGAAAAATGATCAAGGCATGGAAAGGCTGCCTTTTGGTCTGATCTAGAGACTGATGTATTTAATTGGGTTATGAAACATCGGGAAAATGGTACTGCAGTGTCAACAAAAATGTATGCCATAGATCTATCTTGTGAGAAGAAAATAAGTCAATTTAAAGGTGGAGCAGCATGGTCTTATAGATTCACGAAGTGTAATGGACTTTCTGTGCACTCTAGAACTAAACTTGCTCAGAAGATGCCCCAAGAATGTGATGAAAAAATTTTGGCCTTCCATCAGTTCATCATTAATTGCCGAAAGAAGAATACTATAGAATTAGGTCAAATTGGAAATATGGACAAGACTCCGCTCACATTTGATACCCCCTCAAACAGGACAGTAAATTTAAAAGGTGAAAGAAGTATTTTAGTGAAGACAAGTGGTAATGAGAAAGCCCACTACACAGTAGTTCTTGCATGTTGTGCTGATGGGACTAAGCTACCCCCGATGGTAATTTTCAAGCGAAAAAGAATGCCTAAAGAGAAAACCCCAATGGGAATAATTGTTCATGTTCATGAAAAGGGTTGAATGGACAATGATGGAATGAAACTGTGGATTGAAAAGGTATTGGGAAAAAGGAAAGGAGCTCTTTTAAGGAAGAAAGCTCTTTTGGTTTGCGATCAGTTCCGCTCTCATCTTACGGAACCTGTTAAGAAGCTATTTCTTGATTTAAACACCGAATTGGCTGTAATACCAGGAGGACTCACCAACTAAGGCCATTAGATGTTTCATTAAATAAGCCATTCAAGGGAAATATGAGAGAAGAATGGAACAAATGGATCGCGGATGACAGCATGCATCAACTGACTAACACCGGCAGAATTAAGCGGCCTACAATCAAGCAAGTTTGTAAGTGGGTAAAGGCATCTTGGGCCAGAATCAGTCCAGAGATTATTGTCAAGTCTTTTAAAAAATGCGGAATAAGCAACACCTTGGATGGAACAGAAGATCATTTGTTGTATGAAAATGACACTAGTTCAGATGAAGAATTTCTCGAGTTTGACAAGGAGTAACTTTTGAATGATGGCAATTTATAAGGTAAATAGATTTTTTGTTTTCATCAAAATATGGTTTTAGATATCGTAATAAATAATTTAAAGGTGTAATTGGGTAAACCTGTAATGTTTTAAGTCTTTTATGCAATATTTTTATAATGAACGTCTAATTTACGGAAAATATTTTTTTCTCTTAAAATTCTCCCCAAATTATGGGTGCGTCCTATACAAAGGAGCGTCTTGTACACCAAAAAATACGGTATACTGAATAGGGTTGGCGATAGGCAGCAGTCCTGTCTTACTCCTCTATCCATATTTACTCCACAGGTGTCCGCATTCTCCAACCTGACCTTTACAACTTGATTCACATATAGATTCCTGATCAGTCTCCTGTCTTTCCAGTCTACACCTATATCCTTTAATATCTTCATCAGCATTACCCAATTTATTCGATCAAATGCCTTCTTCCAGTCTACGAAACATATACAGATATCTTGACTGTACTCTATTGCCCTTTCTGATATGATTCTAACTACCCCTATAGCATCTCTAGTTCCTTGTCCATTTCTGAAACTGAATTGATCTTTCCCTAGCATTTCTTCTGCCTTTTTCTCCAGCCTTTTATGAAGAATCCTTGTGATGATCTTCAAAGTGTGTGGCAGAAGGCTTATCGTTCTGTAGTCTTTACACTGCATTGCCTTTGGCTTCTTCTTTAGAGGGATCATTGTTACTTCTAGAAAATCCTGAGGCCACTCTCCGGTGTCGTAAATCTTATTAATTAATTTTGTGATCACTTGTAGTCCTTCTGATCCCATGTCTTTAAGTACCTCAGCCAGTATTCCATCGCTGCCTGTGGCTTTCCCTTTCTTTAGTTCCACTATCGCTTTTTCTACTTGACTCTCCATAATACTTGGTCCTATGTTGTCTTCTTCAATGTTTTCCTCATTTTCCAGTTCTATTTTTGCCGATCCTGCCTGCTTGCTGTATAGTTCCTTAATGTATTCTTCCTATACCTGTGCTACATCCTTTGTTTCTGAGATTATCTTCCCATCCGTATTCATAATTCCTTTACCACAAATTCCATTAGACTTCTTATCTTCTAATTCCAGTGCCCTAGTGTACATCATATCTTACTATCCTAACTTCTCCATTTGTTGTATTTAATCACATTTTTCTTTTATCCAATTTTCTATAGCTTTATCTGTTACCCTTATCAACTCATTGTTTAGACGTCTATAGTTGGCTCTACCTCTTTCACTGTTGATGTTTTTCCATTTTCGTCTCCCATCCATTTTTTCCAGCATTTCCTTAGTGTTCCATGGTTTTCTGATTTTCTTCTCGTTTTCCAATCTCTTTATCCAAGGTATTCTTGATACTGGTTTTAATTTCTTCCCATTTTATATCCACGGTCTTTGGATTGTTTTCCAAATTTCTTAGACGATCTTCCAACTTCATGCTGACTACAACCTGCCTTTCTTTCAGTTTTTCTAGGTCCCAAGTCTGTCTTCCTCTTCTCGTATTTCTTATTTGTTTGAGCTTTGTACTCACGTCAACTATTAGAAGGCTGTGAGCTGAATCAATATCTGCTCCTGGTAATACCTTGGCGGTCTTTATGCTGTTCCTGAATCATGTAATCTATTTAGCATCTCATTCTATCTCCTGGGCTTTTCCATGTGTATAACCTTTGTTTATGGTTTTTGAACCATGTATTACTCACTACAAGGTCATTATTGATGCTGAATTCTACCAGTTTTTCCCTCCTTGATTTCTCTTCCCAAGTTCATATTGCCCGACAACATTTTCTTCCTGTCCTTCTCCGACTATGCTGTTCCAATCTCCCATTATTATGCAGTTTACCTTTCCTCTTCCGTCTTCTTCGTAAATGTCATTAATTTGCTCATAAATCTCCTCGATTTCTTCATCTTCATGAGCTGACATTGGCATATATACCTGGATTATATGCATGTCCACTGGGACTGCTTTTAGCTTTATTGCCATCAGTGTATCGTTCTTTGTTAATATCTTTGTCATGCTTTTCATCATATCTTTCCTAAGTACCAGAGCTACTCTCCTTTCCCCACTATTTCTCTAGAGTAAACTACCGTGAACTCTTCCGAGTCGAACTGTCCTTCTCCTTCTCATCTAGTTTCACTCAGTCCTATAATGTCAACTCTATTTCTTCTTTCAAGTTCTCTAGTTTTCCTGCCTTTCTCATAGTTCTTATGTTCCAAGTGCCTATTCATAAATTACTTGCGACAAATGTTTTCCTCAAGGCAGTCCATGCCCAGAGATCTGATGGGGAACTATTTTACCTCCGGATTGTTTTACCTCGAGAGAACTCATATTGTCCAATTATATAATCATTACTAGGGATTGTAATGTGGTAGTTTCCCTCTTGCTTTCCACATCGCAGTACTGTAACCGTTCAAATTGTCCCAATCACGTCTACAGCTGTATTGGATATAGACCCAGCCAACATCATTTGTTTTTGGCCCTATACCATACTGACACTACTGCTGCCTACTGTCAGGCACCAATGATAGTTTTTTTTATTAAAATCTCCATTCACAGGGTTTGAGACTCGGAACTTTATAATGGGAAGCCGACGCGCTATCACTACACCACCAGTGTATGACAGGTATGCATGGATTAAATATTAAATTTAAGACACTTCCCATTCTTCCTCCTTTTCTCTCTTCCATTCTTCTCCCTCATATTTTAAGATTGTATTCGATTTTTCAACATTTCGTAAAGAGGTTGCAATGAAATAATATCATGAAGGACAAAAACCGATTGAAAATTTATGTGAAAAGTTTCATGTAACTTTAAAACAAATAAACACATAGCGTAAAAACTTGAAGTCAGAAACAACTCCAATGCATTTTAATGATGAACATCTCAACATTTCAAATAGGAAGATACTTCATGCATACATTGAAAATATCTTCGTTTGCAAATTTTATTGGGCAGTTTAAAGCAAATTACTATATTGACAATGATTATGATTAATTTCTTTAGATAGTTAAGCAAGATATTTGACTCATGGCAGGTGCATTTATAGAGATTACAAAAAATGTTTGAATTAAAAAAGCTACTTACTAAGTTCTTCCATCGTCTAGGCAAATAACAAAAAGCTAATTAAAATATTAGTGGTCGTATGTTTGTTCGCATTTCTTCCACACCTTAGAAATGGCACTGCAGTAAACAAACCTATTGTTCAAATTAAGCCATCATTACTTCCCTTTCGATTAAAATGCATTCAAAATATATTAGAAGAGTTTTCACAATTATAAATGTGTAAGACAACATATTTTTCTGAATCACACAAAGAAAATTCCATGGAAAAAAAAAGATGAAATGATGGTCGAGTACATACATAGATCGCAGTAAAAGGCACTTTGAAGAGTCCAGAGGAGTAGTTGTTACAGTGCCATCGTAGCACCTATGTCTGACATGCTTGCACGAGTTTTTTCTTTTTGTGAGAGTTTTATTATTCTTTTATTATACTGGAAACAAATTGAGGTATAGGTCGACCAGGCTCAAAAGAACCTGCGCCGTAGCTTACCCCTCCAGTTGCCGCATCCCCTCTTTTTTCCCCTTTCCACACCACAGCAGCAACTTCAGTCAGTTTCAGCGCGCACATTTGAACGTTTCGATCTCCCCGATATCTTGCTCTTGGAAGTTTTTGTTGATTGTTGATAGTATTTGTTATTGTTATTCGGCATTTCGTTGTTTCTTTAGTTTTTCTTTATTTGTTATTTTTGTGGTTATTGTTGTTTTTTAATGAAATGGCATCTTCATCAAGAAGTACGCCCGTTTCTGGGAGACCATTGAGAGGACAAGCACGGGAGATTGTGTACAAAGTGGCTACTTTCTTACGGAAAAACAAATCTCTCGGACTCAAATACAACATAGTGGAGAGCACAAGTACGGCTACTGGAGTCTCTAGTTCCACAGTGAAAAGAATAATGAGAGAAGGGGAGAAGGCGAGTGCGTGCAGGGAACTTACTTTTTCCACACCCGAAGGTAAGAAGACTTCACACAAGAAAAAAATAGAAGTTGACGATTTTACAAAGGCTGCCATCCGAAGAAAAGTCCACGAGTTTTATGCTGTAAGGAAAACAACCCCTTCCCTCAAGAAATTGGTTTTAGCCCTGAAAGAAGATGGGGTTATAGACTGCAAGAGAGAATTTCTTCGTGGAATTCTAAGAGATCTGGGCTTTAGGTGGAGGAAATGCCAATCAAAAAGAAAAATTTTGATGGAGAGGTCCGAAATAGCTGCCTGGAGGGCTAATTATTTGAAAACAATGAAGGAATTCAGGAAGGACCACAGAATTATTGTATATATAGATGAAACATATATTAATGCTAGCCATGGAGTTAGCACTTGTTGGCAAAGTGAAGAAGAAGCCGGTGCACTGCAAGAAATTGGAAAGGGCAATCACCTAATTATTGTGCATGGAGGAGGAGATTTGGGATTTGTACCCAATGCCCTCCTCATTTTTAAGGCGCACCAGAAAAGTGGAGATTACCACGACGAAATGAATTATGATAATTTCTCCAAATGGTTACGTGAGAAACTAATTCCTAATTTGCCACTAAGGAGCATCGTGGTTATGGGCAATGCTTCATATCATTGTGTTCAAAGGAATAAAAAACCCAACTCCTCCAGCTTAAAGAGAGAAATGACTCAGTGGTTAACGGAGAATGAAGCTAAATTTTCTCCAGAAATGACAAAGGCACAATTGCTTCAATTAATAAAGCAATACCCAACGGAAAAAAAATATCTAGTGGACGATATTATTACAGAACTCGGCCATGAAGTTCTTCGTCTCCCACCTTACCATCCCGAACTGAACCCAATTGAAAATGTCTGGGGTGACATTAAAGGGAGAGTGGCAGAGAAATTAACAAATTCGTTAGAGGAAACGAAAGGGGAGGTAATTAATGAATTTGAACAATATAGTGCAGAAAAGTGGAAAAAATGTTGTGACCATGTGCAGAAGGTTGAGCAGGAATTTAGGGACAGAGAACTAGTGATGGATACAGAAATAGACAAAATTATTATAAATGTTGGTGGAAGTTCGGAATCGAGTGATGAATTGTATTCTTCTGACGAAGACAGTGATTGAGTGCATGTAATCAGGGCCAGCCCGACAATACAAGCAAACCAAGCATCGCTTGGGGCGGCAAAATTTTGGGGGCACAGATTTTGATTCACAAGAATTTAGAAAATATCTTAATTCTGTTGCGTTGGCAGCTGACAAAAATCAGGAAAGATATTCAGCTGGTAACGGGGAGAAGACGTTCGGATATATCGTTTAAAGAAATCGGTCTAATTGTAAGAAAGGCGAAAAGGAAATTGGAAAAACCGAATAATTGAACCAGGCTCGAAAAATTCCCTCGTCTTGGGGATCCTCGCAAATATTTCACACGGTCAGTTTTCAAAGTGCAGCTGTGTAGGAGAGCGAGGCTGCGATTTTCCTTTTCTTTGGCGGCCTTTCTTAATAGCCCTTCCTCAACCCTTCATGGAAAGGCGTGCGCCGGCAGGAACTTGGAGGGCGGCCAGAGGAAATTTCTGGGGGTCATAAAATCGGAAGTGAGACCTATGCCCCTATGCTCAAAGAATGCATTTCTCCCGAGGGTACCGGGGAAATCCCTGGAGCGCAGAACAAAGAGAATCAGTAGGAAACATTGGGGGCGGTACACTTCCATTCAGGTGATCCATAGGTCTTCATGTCGTTCCGTGTCTTATCATTCTATCTCATTCTTTTTCTTGAAAAATTAAAACTCCTGGGAAAACACAATCTACTATGAAGCGTGCTGTATTCTCACCATTCTTACTAAGTAAGGAGAAGAGCGCGGTGAATACTCTCCGTTGGCCTGTCTCTGTTATAAGTTGTGTTATAAGTTGCAGGAGTATATTTAGTGTTTCAAGAAGGAAGGGAAGTGGCAAATTCTACATTTCCTACGAAGAGATCAACGTAACACCTTTGACTGAAAGGATTATAATTTATAGAGGTAAGTCAGTGTTATATACAATCTTGAACATTTGTCGAGAGACGTAAGAGAAACATTTTCATTTATTTTTGCAAAAAATTATTGAATGCTTTCAATCCATATTAATTATCTAAATAGGAGGCACGTTCCCTGTTCACTGACGCTCTTCACCCGCCCCCCATTGCTCGCTGTTTTTCATTCTTAACAGGTACTTGTTATATTTAGATTGTTTTAATGGGATGTTTAATATTTTAATGAATTCATATTTTGCCTCAATAAGAAATTAACAAAATTATATAGTTAAGATCTCTAACCTAGCCTTTTCTTATAAACAACATCATAAATTATTTGATTTTCTGTTCTGCGACCATTATAATTTATAATATTATAATTTTATGAATTCAATTGAATAATTTAAAAGGGATTTGTTTGGTTTTTAATGAATTAATTGCACAACTCGTTAAAAATAAACTTAGAGGAATAAAAATTACCGGAGATTAAAATATCCGAGATTGAGCATTGAAATATGACAGACAACCAAAAATAGAATGCTAGTCTTATATAGATTAAAATACATAAGTAACATCCGATTTATTTTTATTTAATCCATAACTTCATTCAATTCCGAGAAAGTTTATTTTCCAAGCGCTGAAATTACCGAGTTCAACAATACACGTAACCATGGAAATTTTGTAAAAGTTAGGAAAACTTGAACATAAATTCAATAAAAGCGATTTCGACTGAGATAGTAAAATACGACAAGAATAAGAATCTATTAATTTAGGTGGGTTCAAGCAAATATTAGTAACAATATATTGATTTTCAGATGTTTTAAAGGAAACAAAAATGAAACCCATTAAAATAAAACTGTGATTTTTACGTTTTATCTCATCCTCATCCTCTGTATTTGAACCCGTGATCGTTCACGAAATTATTTTAGATCATTACGCAGATATTCATTAACAATGATACTCTGAGGAATTTCAGACTTCTAAGTTTATTTCTAATCGAGTTACTCACAAAATTCGATCCTTTTATTCCCATATAAAAGAGATTCAGTCCCTTCAACTGAGCCACCTTATAATCTTAAAAAAGTACCGATTGTGAAAAGGTTCTAAATATGAGAACATTCACGCACAGCACAATGTAACCTCTCTCTCATGGCAAATATTTTTCGCTATTTTAACTCGTCATGGCTCCTGTGCCTACGCTGTACGTCAGGGTTTCTTTCGTTTATTCGTTTATGGCCCCCCCCTTTTCAATAGCTAGAATGGCACGTATTTTCAGCATTTTAGAATTCGCAGTTTATTGGTTTTTCTTTTTGGGTTCAGAGGACATCTGGGACGCAGCGTCGGAACGTGTTTCGGAAAGTCTTTTCATTTTATACAAATTTCTCCTGGTAATGGGGAATGAATTCTTTATTAATTGTGGCATTAATTTTATTACTAATGTAATTAAAAAATACTTAACCGATATTTCATGGAATAATATCTGCGTAAATTCGCAAAAGTATACTCGTCTGCTTGGACTTAAGAAATTAAAATATGCATATTTATTATAATAAATGACTTGATACTTGTTACAGTCCATCAGTCAGCAATCAAAAATACTTCATAAACACAACAGATAAATAATTTATCAGAAATCATGAAATATTAAACAGAAAATTCATCGATTATCCCGCGTGAGAATTTCGTCAGGCGTGAGCATCCGTAAGGTGTGAAGTTATCCGAAGCCGAAAGAGTGGGGGTAACGAGTGAGCTCCCGGCATCCTCCTTTGCTCCGCCCACTTTTGCTAGAAGGGTCTTTTGAGTCCGGTCGACCTATAGGTAATACTCAGGACCAGCTCAAGGTGTATTGGTGCCCCGAGCACCAAATTTGTTTGAGCGTCCCTCTCCGCCAACATTTTTCATTGCTATTACAAAATTCATTATATCATCTAATATAATTGTTATTAATTTTTAATTAATTTTTTAAAACTGTTCACCACTCTCTACAATGTGATATGCTATGATAAAGATTAAAGCTAATATGATACAATGAGCCACTTCCAAGAGGTTGATGAAAAAATTGGGAGTACAATCATTGTATGAATTTGTATGTGAATTCTATATGACATAGTCATCAAGTCTTTTTAGATTGGCACATTCCAGTATTATGTGACCGCTCAACACTATTAGTTGTAAGAGCTGAAAGTTTTAAGGACACCTGAACAAACCTCGGCGAGCACCACAGCGAACCTTGACAGGCACCACGTTGGAAAGCCCTGGGCTAGAGGTTCTCGGGTATGACAAAGGGCTAGTTAGTCAGGTTGGTTCTGATTCGGTGGTACCCAGTCACTGAGTTCACTAGCAAATTGCAATCTTCTATTTTCTCACCAAGGCTGTCCGCCGAATTATCCAGTGCATTGTTGCGATATAGTACTTCCTTTATCAACATTTACCCACCCAATCACTCCACACATGGTGTCTTGGGGATTGCGAGGGGCATGTAAGCTGCCCGAGTGGTATACACCTTCCATAGCCGGCACTATAAACTAATTACAACAAGCTTAAGGCTTTCCAATTATCGTCTCAATATTTGGATTTTTAATAATCTTTATTTAAATTTTTGCAATTATACTGAAATTATCATAATCAGATTATTATTGCCACTTCGGAAGAAATTGCTTCATCAAATCACTTAAATAACTTTATATACATAGGGATCACTAAAAAGATCGATATTTGCATAATGCTACCAGGTACAATTGTACCGTCAGGTTGCTCGTGATCAATTTTATTAAGGTTTCTCTAGCTATAAATGACAATATGATCATTTGTGAATTTTAAATGCGAAAACAAGCTGAAAATTGGGATGAAAGTTTTGCCTTGAAAAGAGTAAAAATAGAAATCCGGCGACTCATTTCATCACTTATGTGATTTTTACACATATTGCACCCTTTTTTGCTGGCGGATTATAATTTTTAAGAATTAACAACAGATAACTTTTTTATTTTGGCGCCACTAAAATTCGGTGCCCCTTGCCTGTGCCTCAAGTACTCACCCCTAGATACTAGGCTGCTGTAAATCGCGGCGTATAAGGCAACCTGCATGTATGATGACCCCAAATTTTCAATTAAAAATTTAAATTTTAGGCTATATTCACCAGATAAGACGGCTGAAAAATAAATATGACAGCTGCTGGTTAATTTACGGGATCTTATTTCAGTGTTCAATAAAATTTTTCCATTTATTTGTAAATGTTTTATTAACATTTCAGTGAAAAAAGTTATCCTTATCGAATACATTATACATATATACAGATATACATACACATATATGTATATATATATTGCATATATGTATGTGTATATATATGTGTGTGTGTACTAGTATTTTGCCTGTCATATGATGGATAAATAATAATATTCCCCCTCCCTCTCGCCATCCCTCTCTCCCTTCCTCTCTCTCTCACTCCCTCTCTCTGCCTTTCTTTTCTCCCACCTCCCTCTCATTCCCTCCTGTCACAATCCATAGATCTCCCTCGTTTTCTCAGTCTCCTTTATCGCTTTCCTCCTGTGCTTTTCTAATTCTATACCTCCTTTACTCTCTATGTACCTTCCATTAATAATAATAATTATATATATATATATATATATATATATAATTATTATTATTAATGGAAGGTACATAGAGAGTTCTCTCTCTGTAGCTGAAGAAGGAGTAGTTCCGAAAGCTTTACGTTTGTGATGTTTCTGTGTTTTTGTGTTATTTTACGTGTGTCGCTTCGACATCCCCGGGGCCTCGCCAACCTGAAGTCGTCTGATTGGTGAGTGCTCACTGGGTTTCCTCATCCCAACACCTTGTTGACATCCATATATATATATATATATATATATATATATATATATATATATATATATATATATATATATATATATATATATATACATATACATATTTGCATTTCTCTTTCAATGAAAATGGTTTTTTCTATTCTCCATTGTAAAAGTTAACCTAGGAAAACAAGAAACTTTTAACTTAAACCAAATGTTTCAATGGTTGAATTTTCTCTTTTCTTTGACATACCATATATACTGGCATGCAAGACTACCTTTTAACCTCAAAAAAAAACCAAAACAAGGGGTTGTCTTATACGCAAAGCATAAAATGTGAACCTTAAATCTTACTTAATACCTAAAAACTCCCACCATAAATATTTTTAAGTAAAACTTGTTTGGTACACATTATTAACAACAGAATGTAAAGTTTTATGATTCCTTTATTCATATTGCATATATATATATACCCTGGGTTGGACATTACTTGAGAGAGAGTATGATTAAAGACATGTTAGAAGGAAAAGAGGTAGGAAAGGGTTTCAGCTGATAGATGATGTGAATGTTATCCAGATATAAAGAGGTCAGCAGAAAATAGAAGTATATGGAGAACCAGGTTTAACCATGAATAATCACAGACCTGTCTATAGACAAACTACCTATGATGATGATATATATATATTTATATGTATATATATATATATATATATATATATATATATATATATATATATATGTATATGTATATGTGTGTGTGTGTGTGTGTGTGTGTGTGTGTGTTGGGAAAATAGGACGTATGGTACTCTTACTGTGAACATATAGCTTAATACCACTAAAAGCGATTGGATGGGACAGATATCATCAGGTTAACTTAAATTCACGAAACAAAAAGGAATTTAATAAACAACGAGGACTGTACAACAAAAAACATGCTTCTCATGCATAAGAGACAAGCAAAAGCATTATACAAAATGCAGAAAAAAACAAAGAAAAAAATACATAAAAGCTAAACACATTCAATGAGCGAATGAGCACATGCAATGGGCAAATGAGCAAATACTATGGCAAATAAGCAATTGCGATGGCAAATGAACAATTACAATGGGTAAATAAGCAATTACAATGGCGAATGAACAATTACAATGGGCAATTGACAAAATACAATGGGCAAATAAGTATCAAACGCGATTTGACGCCGTTAGCGATTGCCGAATTTTAATGGACTAATTGACCGGTGGACGGTGCCGTGGCAAAAGACCAATTTAATACAACTCTTAATAAGAACAATGAGCAATTAACCGTTTAACGCGATCTGAGGCCGTTAGCGATTACAGAATTTCTAATGGACTAATTGACCGGCGGACGGTGCCATGGCAATTTTCGGTCACACCTTAGTACCCGGGGATCAAGTCAAAATAGGTGGCGCCCAATGCCACACATTGCTCTTGTCCCACTAGCGGAGGGTCGGGGAACCTTTCTATTTCGGCGGTGTTTTTGAACGTGGCGAACTTCGTTTCGTCACATTGCCCCTTACCAATTTTGGGAAAAAGAAAAATGGTACACATTAGTTCTTTTTTACAAAGTTGATTTACAAAAGGTAACAATGAAATGAGCAATGATCACAAATTAAAAGAGGACGCTAGCAAACAGTTTTTTGCTATTAAAAAAATAATGTTAGGAAGAGTGGAGGAAGAGTTGGGTCGCCGCTGTCCTCGTCGCTTCAGCGATGTTCGTTGCCTCTGGGATTCTTGGTTCCGCTCGGTTGAACTCCTTCCAGCCGGTTTGATGGGGAAGACCATGGTGTTGAGGTTTCGGCGGCTGTGCGATGAGTCGAGGGAAGGCCACTTCTTTTCTTGAGGGGGAAGGGGGAGTATGTGGGCACGGGACAAAAAATGGGGTTTCACTTTCACTTCAAGTGTACACTTAATGATACGGGGAAGGCGTAGAGAAAAAAAACACGCACATGCCAACACAATTTTATCTCACAAAAAGCTTGAGATTATAAAAGTTGTACTTGCCTACGTCGTTTCCTTCACTATCCTTCAGTGCACATTCATTCATGAGTTCGGGCTTTGTTCATTTTTTCGTTTTCGGCCCGCCCGTTCGAGGTTTCTCAAAACGAGACGGCGTAATAATTTATCGCGGAAAGGTGGTACTGGAGGTAGCGGTAGAGTGTCCTCAAAATCTCTTTTCGGCGGCGCACCGGAATGCGCCCCTTCAGGAGTCATTCTGATGCTCTCGTGATAAGTGTGGTTGAGCCACACGTTAATTCGCGGTATGATGGTTACCCAGTCTGAATGTTCACGACAGTACACTCGGAATATGCGAGAGTTCTTTCATCACTAGACATGAAACGTCAAAAACTGCGTCCCCATATCTAAAGTTAAAAGTATTTGTTTCGAGATGGGTAACGATTTTTTTTGTTAGCACAAATATCAAACATTTGATTAATCGGTAACACGAGTGCGCGGGCGTTCTCGTTTATGACTTTCGAGAAGAATTCCTCTGATACGACTGAGATTTCGCTACCTGTATCGTATAACGCAACACAAAGCAAACTGAAACACTTAATCGGAATTTCCGGGCAAAGTCTTTTGTAGTTAATTCACACTTCTCTTTACTCATCAAGTCCTCGTAGGGGTCACCATCAATGCTTATCGTACTCACGATTGGTAGGTCCACTTCCTTCTCGTCCTTTGAAATCGGGAACCTCGTTGACTTCAAAGCGTAAAGTTTTCCCTTTTGGAGGATGTTATGGGTTTCGGAGACGGCCGTCGCACCACCGCTGGACGAAAAGGGTATTTGGGTCAGGTTTCTTTTGATCCTGGTCAACTCCTCCTCGGTCTTCGGCTGGTTCTCGGAGAAAGTCAAGAAGATGTATATGTGCTAGTTCCCAGTGTCGGAGAAGGGGGGCAGGAGTGTCATAGGGTAAGGCGCGAATAATCCTAACATTGTAGCAACTATTGAAGGGGACATTGTGAGTATTGGCGTGTAATGCAACTGGGGCGTCTGAGAGAAACACTATTCCGGTGACCGTTCATGCGGATGTTTAAATGATTGCTGGTGAGGCCTACGTAAAACGCGGGACAAAGGGTGCAGGTAAGGAGGTAAATGACGTTACGGGTGGTGCAGTTGCTTCTGGAGGTGATGGGGTAAGTGATGTTGGTGGAGGGACTCGAGAAAGAAGATAAGGGTAGGTGGATAGGGCAAGTGAGGCAGCGAGGTTTGCTGCAGGGGTGAGACCCTACGGCAAGAAGCGTGGTAGAAGTGGGAAGTTCCTTCCTCCACAAGATATTTCCCTAATTTGGGGGCCGGCGGAAGGAGAGGAGCAGGGGATTGGCAAAAAGGTTGGTAAAGAGGGACTGGTGGGAGGAAGAGGTAAGAATTGGGTGGGCAGCAAGGAGGATTGTTTTGGGGGCTTCGTGGATACCAGGAAGGAAAAGTGTAGTAAGAGTGAGTGGAGGGGTAGATGCTGGAATAGTGGGTGTGTGAGGATGGGATCCATTGTGGGTAGGCGGCATCGCCCTATGGATCTGTTCGCGGACCAAGACTGGAGGGTAACCACGCTTGAGAAGAGCATCCTTGAGGACAGAGTAATACTGTAGAAGGGATGCTCTATCAGAACAAAGCCTCCATCCTCGACGAGCAAGGGCATAGGGGATAGAGGTTTTGGTATGAAGGGGATGGCAGCTATCAAAGTGGAGGTATTGGAGGCTGTTGGTGGGTTTGATATGAACACAGGTGCGGATTTTACTGTCTTGAAGGTAAAGATCGACATCCAGGAATGTGATGTGGGAGGTAGAGGATTGGTGGGTGAAGGATGGGAGGAGAGGCGCGAGAGAAAGGAAAGGAGAGAGTCAGGTCCATGAGTCCAAATGAGGAAGACATCGTCGATGTACCTCAGCCACAAAATTGGTCTTAGTGGAACGTTGAGTAAGAGTCTTTCCCATTCTCCAAGGTAGCAATTGGCATATGAAGGTGCCATTCGGGTGCCCATCGCAGTGCCTCTAATTTGAAGGTAGTGACGCCCATCGAAGGAGAAGTTGTTCATTTTGAGCACCATTGCTGCCAAGTCTAATAAGAAATGGGAGGACGGTCTTGCATCGGGTGGTCTTGAGTCCAGGAGTTTAATAAGGGCAGAGAGTCCATCATCGTGGGGGATTTTTGTGTAGAGGGAACAGACATCGATAGTGGCCAAAATGGTATTGGGTGGGAGAGGAAAGGGGAGGTGTTTGAGGCGTTTGAGAAAGTGGTTAGTGTCTTGGATGAAGGAAGGGAATTGACGAATAAGAGGTTGTAGGTGGGAGTCAACAAAGGCAGAGATGCGTTCTGCAGGGGAATTAAAGCTGGCAACAATGGGGCGGCCGGGGATGTTGGGTTTATGGATTTTAGGGAGAAGGTAGAAAGTGGGTGTGCGGGGTTTGTTGGGGATCATTAGAGCAATGGCGGAATCGGGAAGGCCTTCCTGCTTTCCTGAGGAATGAAGATAGGATGAAATTTGGTAGGAGTGGTGGTCTGTGGGGTTGGAAGTAAGGTGATGGTAAAAGGTTTCGTCAGAAAGTTGGCGCTCGGCTTCCTCGTTATATTTGGTGCGATCCATCACAACCGTGGTGGTGCCCTTGTCAGCAGGGAGGATGATGATATGGTCAAGATGTTTGAGTGTAGAAATGGCATGCCTTTCACGTCTGGTAAGATTATCTGTATGGTCGATAAGATCGGAAAAGTTAGGTTGGGAGATTCTGGAAAGGATATAATTGAGGTGTTGTTCGACCGGGTGTAGGGAAGGAGGGGTGGGTGGAATTTATTGGGAAGGAGGTTTGAAGATGGAAAAGGTAGGTGGAAGGCTGGGAGGGAGTTTTGGGTTGGCAGAGGTGAGAGAGTCTTCTTTGGGAGGGTTGGTTTTTTGACGTAGTGTGCGGGCAAAGCACTGGACGTCGGCAAGGAGGCGAAAATGATCAAATTTGGTGGTGGGACAAAAGGAAAGGCCGCGTGATAGGAGTTCATTCTCGGCAGGGGTAAGTACGTGGGAGGAAAGGTTCAAGACTTCATCTGGTTGGCAAGATGAGGAGGTGGTGGCAGGAGTGTGCGAAAAATAGGAGTGCTTCAAAGGTTTGCGGGTTAGGAAAGTGTGGGTCTTTTTCAGGATATAGAGTGATGGTGGCGTTGGGAATCCCAGGAGGTCCGCAAGACAGGGAGTTTGACCGATGAGTGGCGGGGAAAGAGGTGGTTTGTTGACCTCACCAGCTGATATGAACGTAAGGGGAAGACCAAGTTTGAGGTGCCGGACGCAAAGCAGAGAGTTTACGGAGAAGTCTGTTGTGATGTGCGGTGATATCATTAGCCGCTTGAAGGAAAGCGTGTGAAGGTCGGATATGGATTGCGAAGAATGACGAAGATAAAGAACGAGAGATTTACAATTAGTGAAGTGGGTGTTAGAGAGGGTGATATAATGGTGTATGGTGGAACGGATGTGGATCGAGGCGAGGTGATACGTGAGGGCTAGGGAAGCGCGGATAGGGGAGGAAGGCCTGAAAGAGAATTCTGATGGTGAGACATTTGGGGGTGAGTCAGGAGAGAAACGTAAAGATATAGACAAATAAGGAGAAAAAAGGACGGTATATATATTAACTTAAGGAAAAGAAAAGGTAGTGATGAGGGTGGCAACAAGGTGTTGAGGGAAGCCCAGCGGACACTTACCAAGTTGAGGACCAAGCTGGCAGGCTGCTGGGGGCATCGAAGAGACACGTAAAACACACGAACACAAAAACAAAAAAACACACGCAATCTTATCGGGCCTATGCCCTTCTTTAGCGAAAGAGTATCTGCAAGTGAAACACTGGGCGGGGAATGACAGGGTGATGTGGGAAGGTTGATGATTGGAGGAGGTGGGGAGTAGGAGGGGTGGATAGCCAATAAGGAGGGAGTGTGGTAAGGGAAAGTGCGAATAACTACAATGTAACAAGGAGACATTGTAAGGGGGCTAATAGGGTTAGCGGAGGTTGAGGCCAGGCGGAGAGAAAGAGTCGAGAATATGGATATGTGCTAGTTCCCAGTGTCGGAGAAGGGGGGCAGTGTCATAGGGTAAGGCACGAATAATCCTAACATTGTAGCAACTATTGAAGGGGACATTGTGGGTATTGGCGTGTGTCGGTCTCGGGGGCGGTGAGGTAACGTTTCGCCTGCCAATCCGAAGGTCGCGGGTTCGAATCCCGCCTAGGTGGGTTTTTCTCCACCTAGGGCATGGATGAATGTGTTCATCTATTGTTATTGTTAACACATTCCACTGTAAAATGGATACAAAAGCTGTATGTGGAATTATTGAATAAATAAAATAAAAAGTAATGCAACTGGGAGGGGGCGTCTGAGAGAAACGCTATTCCGGTATATATATATATATATATATATATATATATATATATATATATATATATATGGATGTCAACAAGGTGTTGGGATGAGGAAACCCAGTGAGCACTCACCAATCAGACGACTTCAGGTTGGCGAGGCCCCGGGGATGTCGAAGCGACACACGTAAAATAACACAAAAACACAGAAACATCACAAACGTAAAGCTTTCGGAACTACTCCTTCTTCAGCTACAGAGAGAGAGAGTTCTCTCTCTGTAGCTGAAGAAGGAGTAGTTCCGAAAGCTTTACGTTTGTGATGTTTCTGTGTTTTTGTGTTATTTTACGTGTGTCGCTTCGACATCCCCGGGGCCTCGCCAACCTGAAGTCGTCTGATTGGTGAGTGCTCACTGGGTTTCCTCATCCCAACACCTTGTTGACATCCATATATTCATTTTACCTTTCCTTTTCCGTAAGTTGTTATATATATATATATATATATATATATATATATATATATATATATATACACATACCTCCTAAGATGCACACAATGTCCCATTTTTTATGTTGGCCTCACCAGCAATCCCCTCAACATCTGCATGAACGGCCACCGCAACAGCGTCATTCTTAAACGACCGCTGCCTGTGGCCGTTCATGCGAACAATCACAACCTAAAATTTAATGACTGTTTCACGGTGAGGGCCATTCGCTCTCTCCCCCCTAATGCTTTGGCTCCCCAACTCCGTCAGTGGGAGCTTGCTCATATCCAACTTCTAAACTCCTTCACTCCCCCTGGCCTCAATCTTCGCTAGCATTTCGGTATGGTCTCAGTTATAAGACAGTCAGCAGTCAGGGGATGATCCACAGACAGAGATTGTAGCATCATGGAAAAAAGAACAATTAAAAGAAATACTGCAACAATACACTCCTAATGATGTCTACAATTCCGATGAGACAGCATTATTCTACAAACTACTACCAAACAAAACCCTTGCCATGAAGGACGAATGCTGCAAAGGTGGTAAATGCTCAAAAGAAAGAATAACTGTTGTTATGTACCAATTCCATAGGTGCTGACAAAATTAAGCCTCTTGTGATAGAAAAATACAAGAGCCCTCGATGGTTTAAGAACGCTCATGCACTACCTTGCAATTACCGCCAGAACACCAATGCCTGGATGACAGATGACATTCCAAGAGTGGCTAATTTCTCTGAACAGGAAGATGATAGCAGAAAAGTGGAAAATACTTCTACCAATTGACAATCGTTCTACACAACGATGTGCCAAGACAATTGGAAAAATTAAAGATAATGTTCGTACCACCCAACTGCACATCTGTTTTGCAGTCACTAGACCAGTGTGTCATCTATGCTATAATGACACTGTAGATTAAGGCTGACTCAGAGAATACTAAGTACACCCACTGTTCCGCATTAACGCTGTTCCGCATTAATGCTGAAAATAATTTAATACCTTTTTCCGAATTGCGCTCGCGTATTCCACATTAACACTTCAGAATTTCTGGTATAATTTACAAAGTTCACTGCGCAGCTCCTCTGCACATTTACAACACACAAGATATCAGCATTTGCAGTTGCTTGATGGTTCTGTGTACACTTGTCGATGTTTTTGTAGGTCAAAATATAGAGTGAACTTCGTTTAAAATTATATTTTCCCTTTAAATAAAAAGACCATGAGTGATCCGTTTTCTATTGTTCAGTTTTAAAAAATGTAATACCAAGATATTATATTTGTTTATTTGGTCTCATTCCATGTTCCTTTATTTATCAAGCACATGTGATAATTCTTTTATGAATCGATATTTATTTATTGAAACATAGTAAGGTTTCGATCGTCTCGATATACGATTTTGTTTTTGTCTTATTGGTTGTCTTCTCTTAACCCTAGAATAATAATCTTATGTCAAAATGACGTACACTCTTCTTTGAACATTAATAACTCCCTTTTCTGGGAATCCAATTAGCTCCCTCCTCTAGAAGTGCTTCAATCAGTGCAGCATTTTCCTACTTTTGACGGTTTTTCGAGTTCCCCATAAGTTTTTCGTCAGCAAATTACGACCCCTGTCTGCGACGCACCCTTTTTCGTGGGAATCCTGCTTTTATAGCAACGGACATTAGCCCGGAAGAGGACACTAGTAGATCGCGGGTAGAACCAATTAGCGTTCGCGAGTGGAACGCAATCTACCGGCACCTGACTGTAAACGGCGTTAGTTGCGAGCCGACAACGTCGAAAGTGAGGGGAGCAGTGAAGGAAAGGGGAAGAGCGAGATAAGACGTGGGAAGAGAGAGCGAAGACAGCGGAGCGAACGCAGCCGGGGGAAAGGTGATCGGCGCGTCGAACTCTTCGGCATATCATTTCTGATTCAAGTGGACATTTCTTATAAGTATTGTAATATATTTGTGTTTTGTATAACGTCACTGCAATATAATTGTTAGTACGTTTTGTGACATTTATCCAGTGTATGCTTTTGTTAATTGGTCGGCCGCAGCAGTGTCTCCGAATGTAACGTATCGTTTAACTATTTTATAATACTTATAGTATTACGAGAGATTAATGTAAAATGAGACAGTTTCGTCTCATTAATGGAGGTCCCACCGAGATATGAACATAGGTTCGTTATTGTTTATTCGTGTATTTCGTACTCTTGTAATCTAAAGCTCATTATTATAAACTTGTCTTGTATATTTCACTTTGTTCTTGGGTTTCGTGCTGTTTCATTTCCACTATGGAAACGTCTAAGGGTGTTCACGAGAAACAGTATTCTACCACTGCTTCAGATAGGGCTGAAAAAATGCGCTCTCGCGCAGGGGACGGGTCGAATGAAAATCCACCCGCAATTTCCTCCCCTTCACCGTCTGATCTTACTCAAGTGGTTAATGGTCTTTTGTCTAAGTTTCCTCCCTTTGCAGAGCTTTCAGCCGAAGCCACCTTCGTATTTTTGTCTGAATTACGTTACGTTCGCGAACTTAAGTTCGTCGCGGATAATTATCTTCTCATTCTCGCCCTCGCTAAAATCCCGGTTACGCTAAGGGATTTCTGGTTTAATGCTATTTCACGGAATCTTTCTTGGGAGCAGGTCATCTCGAAAGTCTGGCAGACCTTTTTCTCGAAGAGAGAATTCGAGCGCCTCGTCTCTCTTAAAGTCAAAAGATTCCAATCCCCAGACGAGTCACCGCTGATGTTTTTCCAGTCCGTCAAGGCGGCAATCGCGGTATTATGTCTGAATTATTCGGAGTTAGAGATTGTGGAATTCGTACTCGATGGTATTAATCCCCTGACCCAGTCTACATTTCTTTTCGTCGGGAGGCCTAATAATCTAGCCGAGTTGGACGACTTACGCAATCCGATAAACTCCTCATGACCAGAAGAGAATATTCTCGCGAGAATCCATTATCCTCGGGTGTTTCGCCACCCACAGCGTCTCGAACTTCGCCAAAGGCTACATTCCAGCCTAATCAAAATCGCCGTTTTCGGCGCGATTCCCGTAACCCAACGGGTCATTCTTTTGTTAATTGGTCGTATCCTTCCGACAGGCCACTAATTGATGTGTCAATTAATTCTCAACCACGCCATGCTCTACTCGATACCGGTTCGTCAATTTCCCTAATAGATAGCAAGGAGTGGGCCGCCTTAAAAACTCGTGGCAAAAAGCGAGCGCTTCAAACCTGCTTCGTTAAATGCAATGGTCTTTCGGCTAACCCTTTCCTGTTTCGATCTAGGGTTCATTTAAAAGTTCGAATCCACAACTTTTCGTGGAAGCAGTGGTTTCATTTGGCCGACTTGCCCTTTTCGTACATTTTGGGCCATGATTTTATGCTGAAATCCTCTATCATAATTGATAGCCGGGCCCGTAAGGCATTTTTTTCCTTCAATTCTCGATTTTCTATGCCCTTTGTAACCTCCCCCCCTCGTATGCCGTTGGAGAAAGCTCCTCGTCCAACGTGCATTTTTTCGACAAGGCTAAGGATGACTCATGTAACAGCAGTCTAGGTGTACCCCTTCCCCTTTCTAAGGACGACCGTTGCGAAATCGCTTCCCTGTTCACGCGATATCCAGACGTCATCACCCCAAACCTTGGCCTCACTACTTTAGTTGAATACGAAATCGAATTGTCTGATTCTACCCCAATTCGTTCTCATCCATATCAATTGTCTCCGCCCAAATTGGCCTCTATGAAAAATCAGGTGACTTCACTGCTAGAGAAAGGAGTGATTGAAGAATCGAATTCCCCATTTGCTAGCCCAGCATTTCTCATCCCTAAGAGAAATGGCTCAGATCGCCTTGTAATCGATTACCGCAAAATTAATAAAAGGGTTAAATATGATAATTATCCGGTACCTTCGATTGAGCTGGCCTTCGCTTACCTTGGCTCAGCCAGGTTCTTTTCGATTTTCGATCTCAATTCTGCTTTTCATCAGATTCCCTTGTCACCTCAGAGTAAACCTCTAACTGCATTTATTACCCCCTTTGGTCTTTACCAGTATAATAGGTTACCATTTGGACTTTCTACAAGCCCACAGATATTTTCAAGGTTGATCGATAAGGTTTTAGGGGACTTGAAATATAATTGTGTATTTCCTTATATCAATGACTTATGTATTTATTCTAAATCTTATGAGGAACACCTGGACCACATCGGCAAGGTACTACAGAGACTCCGCCATGCAGGTCTCACTGTCCAACCAGATAAAATGAAAGTTGCGCAATCAGCTGTTCACTTCTTGGGACATCAGATAACATGTGGTTCCCTGCAGATAGATCCTGAGAGGGTGAAGCCCATAATGAATTTTCCGGAGCCTACTTCACTGAAACAGGTTGTCTCCTTCCTTGGGATGTCAGGTTTTTATTCCAAATTTATTACTAATTTTGCTAAATTGGCCGCTCCTCTGAATGCCTTGAGGAGAAAGAATGCCACCTTTCAATGGACTGATTTCCATTCTGATTCCTTTATGAAACTTAAAAATGTCTTGTCCTCTCCTCCAGTTCTTCACTTGCCTGATTTTAATTCAGATTTCCATGTCTTTGTGGATGCTAGCAATATTGCTTTGGGAGCCACTGTCAATCAGCTGATTGATGGTAATTTTAAACCGGTGGCTTATGCTAGCAAAACACTCAATACTCAAGAGTCTCATTTGTCTACCTATGAATTGGAATGTATGGCCTGTTGCTTTGCAACTCAAAAATTTAAGCCATACCTACAGGCAAGACCATTTCATTTGTATACTGATAATGCTGCTCTCACCTGGCTGTTTAATCACCCTAAACAATTAGGAAAAATTGGTCGCATGGTTATAAAACTGTCTTGCTTTTGTTTCACCATTCACCATGTTTCTGCTTCTAAAAATAGGGCTGCTGATTGCTTGTCACAGGTTAGAATCTTGGATCATCATTCTGATCCAACCCCCGTTGAAATTTCCTGTCTATTGCAACATGTTCCATTGTCCTTCACTAATATTCGCCATCATCAGGCTTCGGACAGAGACTTGTGCAAAATAATAGAGCAAATCAGATCAGGGAAAACCATTCCAAATTATTCTTTGCTAGGCGACTTATTGCGTCACCATTCCCTGGGCTCTAAGAAACCTCGAGTTGTAATTCCTCTTGCTTTAAGAGAGATGATCTTCCAATATTTTCATTCTTCTCCTATTGGTGGTCATCTAGGCAGTGCAAAGACTTGTGATAAAATCTCCCGTGAATTTTGGTGGTGGGATATGAGAGCAGATATTTCAACAAAAGTTAAAAATTGTCATGATTGTCAAATAACTAAACCCAGAAACTGTTTACCTCCTGGTCGTCATTCAGCTAAATTCTCGACTTGTCCCTGGGAAAGAATATTTATTGATTTTGTTGGTCCATTGCCTAGGAGTAAATTTGGTCATGCCTATGCCTTAACCATAATTGACGGCTTTAGTAAATTTGTAATTATTCAACCGGTTAGAAACTCGACAAGTAAAGCTGTTGTTGATATCCTTACCAGGCTTGTATTTTCTAAATTTGGGGTTCCCAAATATATTGTCAGATAACGCTTCCTCTTTCAAATCCAAATTATTTTATGACATGTGTTTTAGCCTAGGGATTAAACATATTTATACTGCCCCTATTATCCCAGGCCCAACCATGCAGAAAGAGTTCATAGAAATCTGAAGTATGCCTTATCTGCTTTCACACGTGATGCCCATGATAAATGGGATGCATTTTTGTCCGCTCTGACTTTTGCCTTGAGCTCTGCTAAACACTCTTCTACAGGTGTTTCACCTGCTAAGGTATTTTTGGGTCATGAGCTTCCACACCCATTGTCACTTCAATGGGATTTGCCAAATGAATTGGCATCAGCTGATTATAATTCAGCTTCAGGGCAGCAACTTTGGAATAAGGTGCTAAGTAATTTAGCCAAGTCACAACAGCATGTTGCTAGCAAACATAATGCTAGACATTCTCCACAAGCCTTTTCACCAGGTGAACAGGTTGTGTTCAGAGCTGTGCCGAAAGTTTCCAAACTTAATAAAATGTCTGCCAAAATTTCCCCTCTATGGGAAGGACCCTTCGTGGTTGACAGGATAATCACTCCTGTAACCCTGTCTTTAAGGAAGCCAGACAACCCAAATTATTTTCGAATAGCAAATGTTAGTCAAGTTAAGAAATATGTTTCTTCTGGTAGGAAATAATTGATTATTTTTAATATCACGTTTTAATATTATTTCTGTTATGTATTGCTTTGGTTGACCAAAGGTTATATTGGTCATTCTCAATTACCACATACTATTGTTAATCAATTTAAGAAATTTTATGTGGCTATCAGATAAGTTTGATTTTGTGGCTTTGAAAAATGAATCACCCTTTGTATTGTAATGTTAAGAATTACCTTGTTTTGTGAGCTTGTTTAGATATACAAGCATGAGAGTATCCTTGGGTGATTGCATTTTGGATTTAGTTTTTCATTTCCACTTGGAGGTGTTTTTTTTCCCTGTCCTGTTGACAGAGTCACTGATTCCTATGAATCATTATTGTTCTTGGTTAATGTCCGGCGTAGAGAATTAGCGACCTCATCGCCCGGTGATTTATAATCATCGCAATCAGCCCCCAGGTGCAAATCTGGTAAAATAAATTGATATTTACTTGGCCAATTGCCACAATACTGCTCGGTGCAGTCAATTTTCAGACATCATAGATGGATCCTGACATCTATGTATGTCTCATGGCACAAAATTATTTTAATAACCTTGCCATGTTATATCCGTTGGTACTATTTACCACGGTTAGTGTACTCCAGCCTCAATTGAGCTAGGATACTTAAAAATTTTTATCTATGTAATATGTATCTATGTACTACCTTTCACAGTGATTTTTTTTTATTTTTTTTATATACTGTGAATTTCTTGGCACTCTGCTTAAACAATGTGAGGCAAGTCTAATCTATTTAGCCCTCCAATTATTAACTCTCTCTTGCATTTTGATAACGGTCGGACAATGCCAGGGTTGGCATTCCTTTTCCTCGTTCTCATCTAATAGTTGCTATTAATTTTCAATTTCGCCCTGTTGGCAAATAATATTTTCTCATTAATTTTGTAACTTGGTAATAATAATATTGTGTTTATGTACATTGGAACTTTTGTGATTATTTTCGGATTCTTACGTTGTGCTTCAAGCTGGTGCGTCGGTAAACTCTGGAGTGTGACTTTCTTTGCTGAACTAAACAGTGAGGGAACTCATCGAAAGTGAGGGGGGATGCAGCATTTTCCTACTTTTGACGGTTTTTCGAGTTCCCCATAAGTTTTTCGAACTCCAGCAAATGACGACCCCTGCCTGCGACGCACCCTGCGTGGGACGCACCCTTTTTCGTGGGACTCCTGCTTTTATAGCAACGGACATTAGCCCGGAAGAGGACACTAGTAGATCGCGGGTAGAACCAATTAGCGTTCGCGAGTGGAACGCAATCTACCGGCACCTGACTGCAAACGGCGTTAGTTGCGAGTCGACAACGTGACAACGTCGCCATGAGGGGAGCAGTGAAGGAGAGGGGAAGAGCGAGATAAGACGTGGAGAGAGAGCGAAGACAGCGGAGCGAACGCAGCTGTGGGAAAGGTGATCGGCGCGTCGAACTCTTTGGCATATCATTTCTGATTCAAGTGGACATTTCTAATAAGTATTGTACTATATTTGTTTTTTGTATTACGTCACTGCAATAGAATTGTTAGTACGTTTCGTGACATTTATCCAGTGTATGCTTTTGTTAATTGGTCGGCAGCAGCAGTGTCTCCGAATGTATCGTATCGTTTAACTATTTTATAATACTTATAGTATTACGAGAGATTAATGTAAAATGAGACAGTTTCGTCTCATCAGTTTGTTGCCTACCGGGAACCGGCCGGTCTCAAGTTCCACGCTCCTCTTCCGCCCGTACATTTGCTTCGTTGTTGAGTCACTACGTCAATCTTACATAGGTTTAGTATTGAGCGAAAATTTTGTACGTCGATTTGACATATGTTTAGTAAAATGCGATAATCTTTAGACGTCGATCTTACTTATATTTAGTAAAATGAGACTATTTTCATATTACGTGTTAACGTATGCTTAGGGAGTTAAGATAATTTTCGACGTCAATTTTACACACGAATAGTGAAATGAGTAAATTTCACAACTGTATGTTTAGTCTATCCTCGGATGTCTAGTTAATATTTTGCACGTTTTTTAGGAAAAATGGATAAAACTGTACATTATTCTGTCGCAGAAGAAATTCTATGCATAATGCGCAAACATTCCGATGATGTCGATAAATACAGTTAATAAAAATGACACTAGATATGATTAAATGCATTCTAAGCAATGGTACTTTTTCCAAGATTATTGCGCCCCCCTCCCTCCTCCAGAGATATTTCTGTGGACGCCCATCTACCTTCCATCCTATCTCCCTCTGCTCTTTCTCTTATGTAGTCATTTAGATAAACAAAGGAATCCATACTAAATCCATACATCATGTTAGGTTTATATAATTTCATGGAAATCCAACAATGAGGGCAGCCATGATGGCAAGCAATTTTTCCTTCAGAAAATGTAAAAATTTTCTGCTAAAAACGAATTTTTGGACCGATTCGAGGCGAATTCAAAAATTGACAGTAGGAAAATAAATTTTCATTCTTCTAAGCATTTTTTGGTTCAAGTCCTGAGTTTGTACGATGATTACAAGTAATTTGAAAATGGTAATGAAAAAGGTTTGCACACTACGTTTTAGCTCTTCCAATGTTATCCAAATGGAGAGAAGAAACGATCCTGGAATCAAATTCATGTCTTCAACACAGACAGTGAGCAGCAGCTTAAAATTTAAAAGTGGCATTAACAATTAATCTCTGAAAGTTGGGTCAAAAAAGAATGAAAAGTTTTTTGAGTTATGAGATTTTCTCATTCTCCCATTTAAATCCTTCTATGGTTACAGAAATACACAATTACAAAAACTCATCTTTATTTATATAGATTCCTAATCCCTTGTCGTTTAAAATTTTCGTAATTTATAGAATACAAAATATATCATAAGTAAATTTTCTGTCAAACCACAAAAGCAAACTGCAAAATAGAAGGAAACTTTTTTGGGGTAGTGGGTGTCTATTAACTATAACACATGGTTTTGGACAATATTTTTAAAATAGGAATTTATTTGGAAGAGCTTGTTTTTGGAATGGCAGATTTGAGAGGTTGTACTGCACAATGACTTCTATTTCTAGAATAATACATTTGCAAGCACATGTTTGCCTTCAAATTGAAAATTCATCGGCCTCAACTGCAATAATTTTACAGATGCATTAATGAATCGGCCATTATAACTGTATCTACCTCAACATTCCTAAAGAAGTTATTTGTCCGCGTCAAAAAGACGTGCATCTCAACTTTGACGCGCGATCATCTGCCCTACGTTTATTGGAAAGAGTATACAAAAATTCCATTGGAAAGCTTATTTTATGCTTAATAAGGTTTGATTTTTTAATAATTTTAGAAAGAAAATTTTACGGCGAGTTAAACACAGAAACTACCCGTAAAAACCAGCTTCGCAGCCAACTTTCGCGAAAGTAGTCATATATAATAATTCATAAACGAATAATTACTGAACAAAATCTTTTGAAATTTAAAACAGTGATGAACTAAGATATAATAGAGGCAATGAAATAATTTTCTAAGCTCTATGTTAATTACAATGGTTTTAATTGGGTTACAACTTTAAAAAGAAACTCGTCAGTGGGGAAAAATGATAGAGGAATTCTGAAAACACTCTCAGCAGGACATAGCCATGTCCCTCTCTCTGTGTATAGATGCAGTGGCGGATCAGGGGGGGGGGGGCGATCGACCCCCCCCCCCCCCCAATGCCGAAGCAGAACCGAAAAAAATTAGGTTCACATTTACCGATCGACCCAGTGCGTAAACCAGACGGCTAGGTAAGTCAAGGTACATGATGGCGACTCCGTCGATTCGTATATCCTCGAGAGAAAAAACGACACGATATCCTATGAATCACCCACTCAAAACAGCTTTGAGGATACGTTTTGGGTGGTTCGTTTTTCTTTGCCAGTCTGGGCTTCGGCTATGGTAGGCGGAACTGAGAGACCTAGGATTTATCTCCTTAAATCCCGATATGAATAAGGAGTCGGTTCACTCTTGATGAGTTGCAGACACTTTTAGGAATGCTTCCCGGTCAAGAATAAACAAATAATGAAACATTCCCCAAACTTTCTTCGGAGGGTTATTGGCCGTAACCTCCCATCTCCGGACCAAGAGAACGTATTTTGTGCACCCTCAATCAGTCTTGTCTTGCTAGTTACAGAAGAAGGAACATGCAACGTTTCTGTCTTGTGCTTATTCTTGCATTCGTCTTTTGATCAGGTTAGTAGTTTTTATAGCAATCTATTTAAACATCAAACATTCAAAGTTAATTTGATAAAAATATTTTCTAAAAATGGAAAAGAATGAAATATTTTTGTTCTTGTTATTTCTTTCAAAATATTTAGCCTATCGACGTAGACAATAAATTGTTGCCGACGTCAAAGGGAAAAGAAATCATTCGGCGCAAAATAAGTATCTTCTTTAATATATTTCATTTCAACAGGAAAAACTAATTCATTGCTGAAGTATCGATGCAGAGGCTAACGTATAGTAGGCATAATGACGTAATTGAAGTTATTGGAAAGTTTCTAGTGACAAATAATTTTTACTAGTGCAAGTGCCCGTTGAAATTCAACGGGAAAGTTTTTTTTGTAATTTCGTGAATAGGTGCGACGCGAAGCTATTATCCAAGTCAATGGTTAGCAATTACACGAAACCGGCAACAATGCGAATCACTAAGAATATGTACGTCAAACTTTCGCGTTAAAAACTGATCTGTTGATCGATTCGTATTAAAAAATCGATGGCAGAAAAACAAACTCGTTTTTTTAGACATTCGTTGTTTCAAGTCTCGAACTCCTAGAATGATTCTAAGTGATTTTAATATGCGAATGATTAATGTTCTACATTCAAATGTACTCCTCGCAAATAACGCAACGAATGTTGTTTACGTTGATTGCTATGAAAATCATTTCCCTCTTCTTCCTACTCTATTACTCTACGCTTTCACCCGGATTGATACAACAATAGGATTTCGAGATTTAACGATGTAATTGTTTGCCAAGGGAACATCCTGTTAAAATGCTAAGAACTATAGCATTGGGTCAATTCACGCCAGGGTCTCTTGATTTTTGCAGGAAGTACTGCAACGGGCCCCTAGTATACCATTCAAACGATTAACATGAGTGATTTCGAGATGAAGACGAAAAAAGACCCATAGAATAAGAAACTTCAAAATGTTTTCTTTATAATGGTTCAGATCCAATGGTCGTAGGTCAATTTGTTCTAATTTTAATTTTCATAAGAAGAAAAACCTGCAGGTCAAAAATTCGATTTTTATATGTTATCTTATGGGGAATGCAAATCATTCCCTGGAATCAAACCTGGGACACTTCTGTAAACGAAAATAGTTTTCCCGGGGTCTCCTAGTTGACAGAACAAAATGGCGTTCACAGTATTTCTCTAAGACAAACTGATCAAGAGATAAAAGGGGGGACGGACAGACATTGAGTAGTTTTATATAAAAGATACGATGGACGGACCAGACGTGCCCATAAGGCGTTCCGCTATTATCGCTTCGCTGGCAAAGAACGCCTAATAATTCATCGCTGTTTCACGCAAAAAGAATAAATAAAATAGGTATGTTTAAAATAAGTTGTATAAATACACAGTTTTGTGGGAATCTCCAGAAAAATTCAGGTAAATCAATTAAAAAGGTGAAAAGTTATGTATTTTTAAATAACTTCGCTCCAGAATAGTCAATTTATTTAAATATCTCCCGGTCTCCCAGATGGGTCTGATTAAAATGTCGCCGCGCTTGAGGGGTTAACTAAACATGACAAAAATGTTGAAGGTAATTTTAATGAGAAAATCTTACCTTTGTTTCTATTTTCACAGTTGGGTGTTTTCTGCTAAGATGTTTCCGCAAATTAGTGACAGAAGACTTGAAGCTTAACTTTGCTTTGCACAAATCACTTGGCCAGGCCTGTTTTGGGATCTATTTCAGCAAAAAACCGCCACAGCCCGCTCGTCCTCCGCTTTCCTAGCTCCATAGTACAGCACCTCCCAACACCGTCAATAAAGAATTAAGAACTCCTCGTGGTTTAAAGTAAACAAAATTTTCGACTAAAAGTAAAGTTATAAAATTAAATTCATTCGTTAAAGCGAAGATTCGTTCAACAAACGTTCGTTGAACGAGTTACCTTACTGCACTGAGGGGTCGTCCATAAATGACGGCATGCAATTTTGGCGGATTTTTGACCGCCCCTTTCCTCCGTCATCATATTTCGTCACAAAAACTCAGACCCTTTCCATTTATGTCATCACAAAGCTTTAACCCCCCACCCAAAATACAAATTTTCAAAAAATATAATTGGTTTGAAATCAATTGTTATTTGGAAAACGCAACAAAATAATAAAATATTGCGTTCTGAATTACATAATACTTTCGTAAATATCTTTGAGTAGGCTTGTTTGTGCAATGATGTCAGATAAGTGATTTTCTCTCACTCTCATTATATATTGTTCTCAAGAAATGCTGAACCAAACACTTGCCCAGGCCAGAATCCCCCTTCCCTTTCCATTCAAGTGTTGACGCATAAAAAGAACTATTCATCTCAAGAGTCAGAGACGACACAGCAGATAAAGTGCCTACATCCCCTCCCTCTACACAGTTCCTCTCGGCCGTTGGGAAGAAGTTGGGACTCGGGTGAATGGGAGTGAGACTAGGGACTGCGCCCTTCCTGTTCCACCGAGCCAGCAGTAACAATCTGTGACGGGCGGCCGGGCGGTGACTGAATCTGTGATGGGCGGCCGGGCGGTGACTGAATCTGTGACGGCCGGGCGGTGACTGAATCTGTGACGGGCGGCCGGGCGGTGACTAAATTTGTGACTGGCTGTGACTTCCATACCTGCTACTTTCCGCGCATACCTGTTACCGGTCACAGTCTCATGTTAGTCACTGTGACAAAATAGCAGTGACTGCAAATACTCCCCAACTCTACTTGCAACCCAAGTGCCCATTCCAACAAAGATTGTCCCTTTTGACGACAAAGGAAATTTTGCTTACTATGTAAAGGTAACATCTTTTGTGCCTCTCAGCCACTCCTATTAAATGCTCAGTTTCATTTCACTTCCCATCTTCTGGTAATAGACTCATTTTGAAAGTTTGCTTTGTCATTTCCTTGAAATTCCTCCACTCTCAGTCAATAGCATTCCATTCATGAATTACACCTATTTCAATATATTATTTTCAATAGCTTTACAATAATGATTGTTATGATAAGCATAAATGAAATTCATTTGCATATATGAAATTAAACATTGGCTTTTGTTTATTTAAACAACAGTAGAAATAGTATGTATTTTCACAAAAAGTAAAAGCCCTATTATTGAAATTGCACATTGTGGGTGAAATTTCTGTACCTAGGACAAGTTAGGTTGAAAATATTAGATAATGCGCTGAAACCCCAAATGGGATCTTTTGGCTTCTAAGACAATGTTAGCATAGAGAATGTAAAAATCGTCATAATCATGATGCAATTTTCAGGAATGGCTACCTCACACCTCTTACAGTAACTTGAATAACTTATCTTGGATCAACAGGTCTTGATATGGAGGCTATGGCTTTCCTGAGCTATATACATTGCATGTAAAATAAAAATCCCAACATGCAATGCACACGATATGATACTTCTAAGACGATTACCATTAGAATGAGTAATTTGATTCATCTTTATAGAATACATTTGTAGATAAAAATGTTGGTATAACTTTTACTTTCAAAATCAAACATCTTCTTTTAACAATAATCAAAATACAACTGGAGTAGTCCTATACCAATATACTTTGGTTTTTGGACCAATAAATTATTATTATTACTTGAATACACAATGCAAATAAGCTCTTATAAGCGTGAGATAATTGAGAAAAACAATTTCACTTCAAACAGAGCAGTAGTTTTGCTGCTGATGCGGTTATAACAGGATTTAATCGACCCTTTGCGGCTACTAGTAGCCGGTGACACAATTATGCGTGTGTTTAAAAAAACAGTTGGCTGTTTAAATTTTTAAAATTATAGTTGGTTGTTCACATTGATTAGTACATTGGGTTGAGTGAATAAAAAATAAGCAAATGTTTATGCTTAAGATTTCTACCATTTTTTAAGCAAAGGCTTGATTTGGGATGACTAAAAAAATAGCATTTGCTTTTTCTATAGAGAATAAGCATTTGCATATTTTTGATTTTTCTTAAGCATTTGCTTAAAATTGTATGAATAAAACCGAGCTTTTGCTTAATGCTTTAAGCATATGCTTATATTTTTTTAAGTGAGGTAAAGGGCTTGCTAAGCTATTCTGAAGTACTCTATTTTCATGATAATTGATCGTAAATATAAATTGATATGGTAGAGTTTATGGTGACACGAAAAGTTAAAAATACAACAACCAATGGTCATAGAAATGTATAGTTTCTCTGAAGAAAATGTTACGTTTATTTCAAATCTGTTTCTAGGAGAATATCAATAGGCCCTCCATTTCCTGTAATAAATACTTGTACAATTTGTTTTAAGTTTAACTTATTGAATAAAAATCTACCCATGATGTGATATTATGGAATTCAGTTATAAAGGAAATAGTTTAAAAAAATCAATTAACATTTTAAAAAATATTATCCAATATATTTGTTGAAAGTTTGACATTCAACTAATACCTTAAATGTAAACAAAAACAAGAGAGGGAAGAATTGTAAAGTGCTTTTTTCCATAAAATTTAAGCATTTGCTTAAAACTGAGTACCAAATGCTTATAAGCATAAGCAAACTTTTATTCACACGAAATGAAGCAAATGCTTTTACTGTTTGCTTTAAGCATTTGCTTAGATTTTAGTCACTTGTCCCATTGTTATTTTAATTTATTGAAAATATTTTTTAAATCAAGGCATCATGACAAACAACATTTTTGGTTGATGTTATTGGATAATCAGGTAAGGCAACTCTGATATTTGCAGGGTTACTGACTCAAGAGGCTGCTAGCCCATGTGGAAAAGCAGGTTCCTTCAGGTAGACATATGTTTAATATAGGGAATATCCCCACTTATTATATAGGTCTTCCATGTAATCCAGTTTAATAAATGTAATTTCGCTAATTCTGCAACAATGTGGTAGTCATTAACCACCAAAAATTTTCATCTACAAACAATATTTTCAAGTTAAAATGACATTTGTGGACCAATTCGACCCATATAGGGGAAGCGACAATAAGATAAGAAACTTGATTAATTTTCCTTCCTTCCGGGTCGGAAGATCCAGTCAATTTTTTCTAACTTTAATTTGCAAAAGAAAAGAAGTCTGCACATCAACATATGGATTTTTACGTTTACTTATGGGAAATAGAAGTTAGTCAAACCTGAATCTTTCCGCAATCAAAATACATATTAAACTCCAAGTTCACATAGCATCAATTAAATTTGGTAAGAATTGTTTTTTGATTGTTCATTATTGAGAAAAATCTATTCAAAATTGCTCATGACACAGGTTGGGATAAGCAAATTATTATAGAGATTATATGTATAGAGATTTGATGCAAGCCATAATTCAATCTTGTTAATTTTCAAATATGAAGTGAAATCCAAAAATTACCTATCTATTATAAAAAATTTACTTTAAAAAATGAAGCATTCTCTGCTCACTTCTAAGCAGCCTTCGGTTTAACAAATCCACCACTTATTCCATTTCCGATGACAAAAAATGGCTCATCCATGAAAGTATAATTTTCCCAATACTGAAATTCCACTGTAAATACTTTCACTGAATGATGGCAATTCCCACATAAGCCATCCTTCAAGTTTTCTTCTATCAGCCAAATGTACAAAATCTGATGTGGCCGCCACATGACTTTCTCCATATCTGTAATATTTCGAAAAATTCCAAATAGGCTACATAATAATAAATATTTTAAGAACCGGGGAAAATTTTAGACTTCACAAAGAACAGAAATAAACTCAAACCATAGCCTTCTGGTATTGGAAATAGCCACAAAGCTCCAACAATTAAGAAAAGAAAAAGGAGCGTTACTAAGACGTAACTAAGCGTCAATTGTTAACAATAGTCATCGGTAGGTGGTGTGGTGGTGGCAGCCAAAAATATAAGATATCTCTTAAATAATGCATTATATGGGAAAATGTTTCAAACCAAGGTTGTGGAAATTTAAATTTCCTACAACTTTTATTCCAGTACATTTTTACATTTATCAAATATTAAAACAAATATTTCAAAATAACGTATGTGGCAAGAGTAAACACCCACTTCCGGTTGATCGATTTTTACCAAAAACTAATCAGTTCTTGTGACTTTTATAAAAATGTTATATATAAAATTTCGAGTAAACCTGATTAATAGTTTTTTAATTAGAGCACCCACAAAAAAGCTATCACATATACACACAGACATCAAGAAAATGGTCATAGGACCTCAAAACGTTTCCATTGAAATCTCGAAGTTGATTTTTTTCATGAAAACAATACTTTCCGCTATACTATTTATATGGAGAAAGTAAAAAAGGAATGGTTCTCATGTCACTTTCATTCTAAAATTTCTCAACTGCACACATAAGGCTGCACACTTTGTCAGTTATGAAAGAATTTAAATAGAACAAGTGCAGATTCCATATCATTGCAGTAAGAATTTTCTACCGATTGTGTCGAGATAATCATCTCTTACTGCAATTTAGTGAAGCTCTTTATTCTAGAAAATGATGCAGAGAAACTTCTCAATTTACACTGTAAAACTATCTTCGATGTGTATGAAACAATATTTCCACTGGTTTGATGTCTTTTCATCCCAGCTTGTACTTCTGCAGCAATTCAACAGTTGTGGGTTTCAGATGTCATAAACATGACAGCGAATGTATCATGATTTTGATTTCTAAATTTTTAACTGCAAATAAGTATTTGAAAATTTTTTGACATAAGATGAAAAAAAATTGAGATGCTTCTTTTGCTATAATTTCTGAGATATTAAGACTGCCACAAAAAAGTTTAAAACGAAAAAGAGGGAAGCGATACCTGGGTCTATGGAAAGTCTGCGCTAAGGACCTGGTATCTTGAACATGCCGAGTGAATACTTGTTTGCTTAAAAAAATCTGTGTAATTTACATTGCAGTCTCGCACATATGTATGAATGCGGCCTTGCTAAACTCTTCCCTGACAGAAAAGAACTCCATACAAGTGCTGAATGGTTAATACTGGACAAGAATTGATACATGACATCAGAGGAGCTGGACATAAAACCATGTAATATTGTTGCCGCATGCAAATTATTTTTGAGAAATATGGCTCATGTAGTGTTGTTCATAATGCCGGTCTCTATAACTAAATTAATTTTAATCAAATCATTATAAGCCATTTTTTAAAAAATTCACATTGTGAAAATCGACAAGAATAAACTACCATTCATTGTTGCGTTATATCGTTCATTTCTTTGGAGGGACTGCATAAGTCACTAAAGCTTTGACTGGCTGGACAGGGATTTACACCAAAAGTTAACAAGAATTCCAGTGGTCTCATATTAGTGGAAATCAAGTCCAAATACTTTACTAGCATTTAAGCTTCACTTGAAAAGATGGAGCAACCACAATTTTGCTGAAAGAAATACAAAATTTGTCTATGTAATTTCTACTGATGTTTTTAATCATAGTGTTGCAGGCCACATATAATGTTCCCAGGGTTTGTATATGACCTGTAGGTTGCCAACCCCTGGATTAGTCCCTAGAGCTGCACACTGATGGCACGTGGAAAGCCCCTTTTTTGGACTTGGGGGACATCCAAAACGTGCAATTTCCAACAAAATATTGAAGTCAAATTTTATTGCGATTACAACACAAACTACATAATATATGAGAAAGTAAAGAGCTCATTATGAGATGTAATGAAACAACTTTGTCACTTCCATGCAATTTAATAAAAACGATCGGTTTCGCTACAATCGTAGCATCTTCAGCTGAAAAGATGTATAAAACAGTTCCATACATAGGGAGAGATGGGGAGGAAGGAAGGAGGGATTACACAGAAAGCGAATGGATGGTAATTAAAGAGATGGTTAGGAAAAGGAAGAGGTGGGAAAAGGAAGGCGGAAGCAAAACAAAGTTACCAAGTGCATATAAAGAATTTTTGATAAAAAGAGACAAAGACAGAATTACTAAGTATGTACAAAATCTTTAGGTAAACTTAACAGAAGAGAATGATTATGGAAAATGAAATCATTTGAGAGAAACGAATCCTTACAATTATCTCTAGCATTTCTAGAGCGTCCAATTTGCAGCCTTTTATTTCTAAGTGGAGGAATTTAGGGTTAAAAGAACTGTGGTTATTAAATTTTCACGACTTGGGAATTCAAATTATTTAAACAGAAGTATCGCTTATGCTCGTGAATCCTCTTATCAAAACTCCTCCCATTTTGGCCAATGTAGACCTCTCCGCAATCATCACAAGAAAGTTTATAAACACCACTTCTTAAGGATATCTGTATTGGGTCTTTAGCGTTAAGGAATAATTTAGAAAAGGTAACTGGGGAGTAGAAAGCAGGTTTAAGTTTAAATTTAGGAATAAGGTTGGACAATTTATAAGAAAGGTTTCCTAAGAATGGAAGTCTGTGACAGCTAAGAGGTTTAGAGGTGAGATTAGGTGGAAAAGAAACGATTTTTTGGGAAGCAATAAATAAACGTTTTTAGAGATAATTTTATCAATTAAACCAGTGTTGTAGCCATTGTTGATAGCAATCTGTTTAATGGTGTTAAGTTCTATATGGAAATTGGATTTAGAAAGGGGAATACTAAGAAGATGGTGAATCATAGAATGAAAAGCAGCGTGTTTGTGAGAAAAATGATGGGAAGTGTTTACAGATGACCTGATGTGTAAGTGGGTTTCCACAAAATAGCAAAGGTGTATTGTTCAGCAGGGACAAAGTGAGATATAAAAAGTTAAGCATTGGATTCAGATTCAACCCTGAAAGAAATAGAAGGACAGCGGGAATTTAAAAGGGTTAAAAATGCAGTTGGTTATCTGTACCACTCCAAACACACAAAATGTCATCCACATACCATCAAAGGTTAGCCATTACAGCCAATGAAGAGTGAGGCACAATTAATTAATTAATTCAGAATTTTGGGGTAGGTATGTGGATGACGTGCGTTTGGAGTGGTACAGATGACCAACTGAATTTTTATAACCCTTTTAAATTCCCCCCGTCCTTCTATTACATGCGCATACTTTGTAATTTTGTTTTCTTAAGACTCTTTTTACCAAAAATTCTTTGTAACTTCCTCTTCCCACCTCCTTTTTCCTAACCATCTCTTTAATTACCATCCAATCACTTTCTGTGCAAGCCCTCCTTTCTCCCCTTATGTACGGAGCAGTTTTAAATACCTTTCCAGCTGAAGATGCTACGATTGTAGCGCAACCGCTTGTTTTTATTAAATTGTGTGGAAGTGACAAAGTTGTTTCATTACATCTCATGAGCAAATTCCACAAGGTTGAGCCCGACTTTATTAATGATCAAGGGAGTACTTTCCCAACTTGAGCAATGGGAATTATCATTGTACATCATACACATTGTAGCAGAATGAGCCCTTTCATTGAATTAGTACATTGTCCATCACATTTAATAAGCTTGAAACTTATTTAAACTGTAAAATGACTTAAGCACAAGTTATTTCAATTAATTATCTATTTTAAAAAATATTAACACTTTCGTGTTCCGAAGTCATAACCAAAAACACCTGCCAAGTGAACCCAGCATATAGAAATATTTCTTTTTGCTTCTTTGAAAGGAGACCTGTTTTCTTTTGCAGGTTTGATTCCATACTGCATTATAGCACATACAACAAACGCTACGGAAAACAGGCGAGCGGAGAGGTGAAAAAAGTTTGTTCAGTCACTGAAACGCTGGAATACACACGTGATGTTTGCAATGCTCAAGTTATGTTTGAAATGTTCAGATGATGTCTTCAAATATCAGTGTCTGGGATGCAAAGTACCCCTTATGGAAAATTTTGTCTGCCTCGAAACTTTTTAAGTGGATGATGCCATATATATATATAATAACGTGGATGTGCTAATTATCTAGATAAGAAGCAATCAATTATTTGTAAACATTAGTCAAATAGTCATCAAATTTTTAATAAAACTATTCTTCATATGTACTTAAATCTATTATGTTGTTATTATATGGGATTAAAGCTGATCACAATGAACAAATACACAACAAAAATCACAAATAGTTTATATATATATATTTAATGAGACATCTGTTTTGACCACAAATACACAGTTCACATTGCTATATTTAATTTTAACTGGAAATGAATCAACAATCACTGGAGCTTCTCCTTAATAACAATTTGATAAACTTGGACCTTGAGTACACACTTCAAAAAGGCTTCATTAGCTCTTCAATGTGCACCACCAATCGGAGTTGTTAGTTCAGTTGTTGCAATCTGTATAATTGTTAATTGCCTACAGTTGGGCAACATTTTTTACCAACCAAATAAATATACAAAGCAAATATGGCAACATACAACTAACACTCTCATTTGGTTTCTTACTCTTCAATAAATTATGATACAACGTTTCTAATCAAGTGAATAAATCACTTGGATACTTTTTAATGCAAGAATCTTTCTAATAAAAATCGAATTACTGCAACATGCAACTTCCTCTCAAATCCCTTGTACCCAATTTCTATAAATAATCTATCCTCAGCAATAGTAATTTTTAAGAGCTTTGGAATGGATTTTTTTACCTTCACATACCAACACTTGGAAATATGAGTCAATTTTTTTGATAACCACTTGGCCTTGAGGAGATTATTAGGGCCTACTAACACCCTAAATGTTCTCACCTTCACCAGAATGTTCATCCAGATCAGCAAGTTTGTACAGTTTCTTACCACAGGATTGACACACCAGCATGCAGAAACGGGAATGAAACCAGAAAATTTCAATTGCTCAGCTACCAAAGTGAGTTTTCCCAGGGATAGATATTGTCATTCAGTCTCAAGGTATTGCATGACAGCCATAAATATATAGTATAAGGAATATCCTTGGCTTGTAACACTCAACTTTCAATGTAGAGCATACATTATTTTGATCTCAGTTTCTACAAGATCACGGCATTTTTGTATATTCATTACACTAATGAATTTCTTTAGAAAACTCTTAGCCATTATTCTCTATCTACAATTTCCATTATTTAACAGACTGAAACAACATGGAGGATGGGTTGAAAAAAAAATTAAAGGCCAAATTTCTGTCACCACTTCCCAAGCACTCGACAGCTACCACGAGCACACGTTGTAGGCAGCACAGGAGAAGACTGTCTGTCATAATATTCACACCCATACCACTATTTCACAAAATAATAACTGCCACATCACAGTTTGAGAGTGAGTAAGGACAGGTCAAAGACTTGGAGAGAAAAGGTTAGAAACATAACAATGGGGGGGATAGGTGAAAGATCGGAACCAGGAGAGGGATGACGATGCCATATAGATGTCCATGACACTTATTGATTCCCACAGAACTTGGAAGAGCTTTTCCAAGTGAACGCAAGATATGCTTCTTCGAGAAATAAAATGGAAACAAGAGCTTCCAAGATGTAAGCGCTGTGCCGCAAGGAAGAGAAAAGGCAATTTGCTAAGACAAGCAAATTATACAGGGAAAACCATGAATAAGGTACCAGGTGAGATGATCCGTGTTTAAGATGAAAGACCTATTGACAATCCATTCACATACTGTAGCCCTGATAAGGCATTCCAGGAGGTTGAACAAAACTACTTGGATATGCCCCGGGAGGAGCTGCGGCTGGATTGTAAGGTTGTCCCATCATGGCAGGCCCAGCAGTCAGCATCAGCTGAGGTTCAGCTGTTAGGAAAGCAAAAACATCGTAAAGAAAAATTCATCCAAAATACTTTTTTTAATCTATAAATTGTTTTAATCTGTAATCACTTTGAATTGAAAACTACAACAACATATTACGATAAAAATATTAGAATTTGTCCATAAACCTGAATACACAATACTTACGCATCATCATTGGTTTATGATCTTGCTGGGATGTTTCCTCTAACCTCTGCGACTCCGATTCCTCCAATTTATCAACCTGCAAAACAAAATTTGACTAAATTTAAATCTATCAATTCCAATTCAAAACAATCTATTATATAATTGAAGATAATGTTTTTCCCAAAGTTTATAAGTTTACTGCCTTTATGTCTTCAGGTTTAATGTTGAAGTTACAATACAAATAGAAACAACACTAGCATGCGAGAAAAATTAAACAATAATGAAACTTCCTAGAAAACAGCTAAAATTCTTGCACTGGTAATTCAATTAAAAATATCAAACAAAATTATCTCATTTAAATCTTGCTCATTAATTTTCATACTCTTGATGTTGAGCTCATATGAGTCACATAGTTATCTGTTACAGCATCCCAGTATATTATATCTCTCTAAATAAAGGCAGTCAAGGAAATACTTCAGAAGTTACAACAATCTACTACAAAAAATATCAAGAATTGATTGGGTAAACAGCAACCAGGACTTGCAGTTTTTATGAGTAATGCAAAGAACAATTTTATGGTGCAATGTTGACAAACATGGTCTACCTTCTGTTCATTGGGTATTAACATAATATATTCCCATAAAATCTTCATTCCAACAAATAGCCAATGTCACTCCTAAGAAAATCGGAGCCACCATGCCTAATTAATCTCCCATAATTATACTATTGGCTCAACTCCTGATTACATACCAATCCTGTTCCACAGATTTAACTTGTTTTTCAATAATTAACTTTTTGTTGTGCATGAACAAATAAATGCTGCACATTCCTGAATAGACTGTGCCAAGTAATAACAGAAATAAAATTTCTCTCTATTGAATTGAAGACTAAAATTGAATTTTATCACTCAAACCTAAATTTAAGCTTACTTGAGATGGATCCAGCTCCACTTAGCAATGAAAGTAAACTTCATTCTTTTAGCCACATACACTTAGTTCTTATCACAACTCTAACTTTTGTCAAAATAAAAAAAATATCTTACACTTGTTCCCATTTAAATCAAACAATTCCCTGTATAAAACCAACTGTTGACCCATGTAAAACATCTTACGAGGACACGGTAGTGGGATCATGGATTTTTATGAAACTTGGTAGGTGTATAGCTCTGGATTCCAGGATCACTGCAAACCCCCTTTTGGGCATATACAACCGATAGTTTTCCAAAAATTTCGATTAAATATTGCAATTTCACGTCAGCTGGTATAAATTTCTTAATGCACGCATAATTGATTAAGTAATTGTTGGTGGGGAGCATATAGCGGATACAAAAATATAAATTATTGAAATATTTCTTTTATGAATCCCTCAGAAATTCGGTTAATTGATAAAAAACATTAATAATCTACACCCACCAATTATCGGGCTTTTACTTTAATATTTTAATATTATTATTATTATATATTATTTTAATAATTTATATTATTGTACTTTTAACGGACTTCTCACAAGTTCATTTACCTTTATACTTTCAACATTCCTTTGCCTGATATACCTCCGCCTAATGGGTCTATTTTAAGTATTCGGAGGAAGTCTTTGCAAAAATAATTTCAGGGATCTTTTCCATGTCATAAGTATCAATATAGGATGTAGTGTATGCCGAGATCAATGAAGAATGTGCAATTTAATAATTTCAACTTTGTTGAAACAATAGTGCATTGAATGACTTGAGAAAAAAATCTGGACCACCACCTAACAACATAGGAAAAAAATAAAAATATGCGAATGCCCAGTTAAATTTTAATGCGAAATACGTAAAAGGATTTGTAAAAGGAGGAGGAATGAAAGGAAAAAAAGCTATCCAAGATGGAATCGAAGTCGCGCCCTCATGTTTCGGACGTACCCACTATACGCTCCCCACCAACAATTACTTAATCAATTATGCGTGCATTAAGAAATTTATACCAGTTGACATGAAATTGCAATATTTAATCGAAATTTTCGGAAAACTATCGGCTGTATATGCCCAAAAGGGGGGTTTGCAGTGATCCTGGAATCCAGAGCTATACCTGAATAAATGCTAAAGTTATGTTGAAACTGGAAAGACCATTATTCATCCTGCATTAAGCTAAGATTTTTTCATAAAACTGCAATATATGCACAAGTTTTGATGCACCACAGCTGCACAGATTATTTTATTTCACTAATATATAACAATATTCACCTTTGTTATGTACTCTCTGATGACTTGTACAAGATATGGCATTGCAAAGTCCATAATCCCATGTCTCCACGCCAACTCGAGGATTACATCCGGATGTAAGAGGTCATAGCACTGGAATAGGCAAGCAGCAAAGCAATCATGGTTACCCTTCTCTAAAAACCAAGCAAGAAGCTCTTCAGCCACGTCTGCATTCTTTGACTCGGCAGCATATTCCATCGCATCCTAGAAAAAAAGGAACGTACTTCAGGAGAATAATAGTAAGATTTCACAATTCTCATACTAAACCTTGGCAAAAGCAAAATTCTAAAATATTTTGCTTTAACCTTTAAACACTGAATGGAATGCATGTTTCGGAAAATGTATTTGCTCGCTGTCAAATGAAAAATATATGTTCCATGAAATGTATTTGCTTGCTGCCGAATGGAAAATATTTGGCACACACAATTCTGAGACCACTTACAGATGCTGTATTTGATAGGTGACATGGGAAAAGAACATCACATAATGGCAGGCTAACACAAAAATGCTGAAGGTGAGTTAAATGGATCAAAAAATCAACATTAGTTGTAATCTTTTGTACATTCACAAAATTTCAGTTTGTACATTCAAAACTCTCTATGCATGAGTTTAGCTAACTGAAAATATTGAAACTAGCAATTTTTGGGATCAAGAAGTCTATCAAATTGAAATGAAGTAGTAGGAGATGTACCTGTACATTAGCCTCACTCAAACTATTTCTCTTATATTTTAAAATTCACTTCTTTGAACTTTGAGGAAGTTATGAGACAATTTTCAATTTGCTTAGCATTGAGGTGGAAGACAAAATTTTACCAGAATCAAGCTTCTCTGGCTGCAAACTATGTGAAGTTAACCTTTACAAAATGTCTGTATATTGTGCCAGATATCCTGATGCAATAAAATAAATTAATCATTTATGTTTTAAAATTTTTATCTTTTCTTCTAACATAAGTAATACATTCTGAAAAAGTGGTGTATTTTGAATCTTGATTTATATAGTGAAAGGAAGATTACATTCCATATCCCTTGGACATCCTCCTCTAATGTCCTCCAAATCTCTCCTAAATACCCATGTATGTACAAAATGAGTGTTGTTGTTCATCTAAGCTTATGAATAAAGCACTCGGATACCTCAATACATCTCTTCCTCACTCAGCAGTGTGGATTCCTATATCCTAAGTCTGATCAAACCATGTTAATGCAAACCATAACCCGAATAGTATGATCTTTACTTTCTCCATATGTAGTATAAGGGAAAGTTATTTTAATTCAACCCCGATTTTCTCCATTTCAAACACAAAGGACCTCACCTGGACACCTTGGAGCAGATAGAGATATTGCAACATATTGGCAACAAAGTGTTACTCCTTAATGAACAATTATTCCCAACCCACTCATCCCTCCTCTCGATTCCCTTTGCAAAACTGTAACCGTCATTTCCCCTCCACCGAGTTACCAACCAATCACCTAGCAGTCATGCCCGTACAATGTCTTTCCTCCCTCCCCCACTCTTCTACCTCCCACTCCATCTTTCTCTCCTATATATACCCTTTTGGTTTTCTCTGTATCACCCGATGATGACGCTAAGCGTCGAAACCTAGGTCGTGTCCTAATAAAATAGTGGAAAATTACAAGATTTTTATTTATTAATCAATTTTAGTAATCCAAGTCATTTTAATGAAAAAAAAATCGATTTTGAGAATTCAACAGAAATGCACGTTTTGAGGTTCCCTGAACACATTTTCTTGATGTCTGTGCGATGTGTGATAGGAATTTTGTGGGTGCTCTAACTCAAAAACTATTAGTCAGATCAACGCGAAATTTTATATTTGACACTTTCATCAAAGAGACGATTAGTTTTGATTAAAATCAGTCAACTGGAAGTGGGTGTTTACTCCATTCACTTATCAGTTTTTTGAAATATTTGCTTTAATACTAGACCAATGTAAAAAATTACTCAAATAACCATTGTAGGTAATTTCATTTTCTACAATCTTTGTTTGTAACATTTTCCCATAAATTGCATTTTTGAAGAGATGTTTTAAAAAATGTTTTCTTTAGCTGCTACCACCACACCACCTGAAGGCAACTTTTGTAAACACTTGACAGGAAATTACGTCTTAGTAAGGCTCCTATTTACTTTCATATCTGTTGGAGCTTTGTGGCTATATCCGATATCAGAAGGCTACGGTGTAAGTTTCTGTTCTTTGTATGGTCTTTGAACTTCTCTCGTTTACTTAAAACATTTTTATCATTTAACCTATTTGGAAATTTAGAAATATTACAGGTATGGAGAAAGTCATGTGGCGGCCACATCAGATTTTTTTATATTGAAAAACAAACTGTTGTAGCAAACACACGTTAGAAGAGGACCAGGTTTGATAGATATAATTTTACTTTTTTAATGCGATCAAAGGTTGAACAATTTTATCAACAGTTTCAGCAATGCTCAGCCAAATCGACTCAAGCCTAGCTGCAAAGAGTGATTCAACTGTATTGCTCAAGTTTTAACAAACAAAAATACCTTAAATAGTCTATCTTTCTTGCACAATTCAACGGACTGTTTCCAGCGATTGTTGCCTTTGTACAAATATGCTGCTATTCTCCTGAACTCAATCAATTCATGCTTCTCAAGTTTCTGAGCCAGGGCAATATTATCAAAGTTGTCAAATGCATCAATTGATGTTCTCAAACCCTGTTAAGACAAAAAATTTAAAATTAAGAAAATTCATAGCATGAAAGAAAACGAACAAATATGGTTAGTATTTCCTCTTAGAGACAGGATCTGTTGCCATTATAAGTACTACTAAGTACTATGAACAATTCAAAATTTATAATAATTCATAAATTTAACAAATAAAGCGAAAGCATTTTCATGGCATAACTGAAATTTCTGTCACCTGATAATCTTCTTCTTCAATAAGTAAATTATTCAGAGCTTCATTTATTGCCTTGTTATTCAAGGACTGCACAGACCTCAAGTAAGGTTTCACTAGCTGCAAATGTCCAACCTGAGAAGAACGTATACAAGTAGGTTACTACTTGTGAACACCACATATAATATTACACCCAAATAACTTAAAAAATAGTTTTCCCTTTAGGCCAAATAAATACCTTTGTGAAGAAGTTGACTGAACGTGTATGGTCCATTCGAGGGGCAAGAACCACTAGGACATCATTCAGAAGAAGAGGTTTGTAGTCAAGGTAAAATTGAATAGCCTTGTAATAGAGCTCAATATTTGCAACCTGAAAAATATTTTCATAGAATTTAAAGTTCTCCAAATAGAATTCATTTTGAACAATTTTTAAATCTTACTACTCTTGTATTTTGTTGCATACACTTTTTCCACACTTTTTATACCCATTCAGCCTTGCATCATCTCATCTTTATGTGAATAAATCCATTACAACATTATTCTGATGGCACTTCAATGCACTTGCTACATTGCCCCATTATTGTTTCTTTGTTAATTTTCTCAAACCCATTGGGAAATAAGTTTTACACCCTTTATTATAAACTTCAGTTTATAAATTTACTTCATTCAACAACATTCAGAAAAAGCACGGTTATATTGCTAATGTTTGTTAGCAGAGTGATGTGACATTACAAGTTACTACATATATATATATATTTCAAAATATTGCACGACTACTAGCAACAAACATTACATTTTCACCATACTGATAACACAGTTGCTTGAATATGTAGCATCTTATTAAAAATTTATTGCGGGACATGACCCGCGATATAGCAAAGTGTGTTATAATGGGATTCTACTGTAACATTTTATTTTCCATGTAGCGTCCAACACAAAGAATAAAATGTAAATACCTTTGTAATAATATCCTTGAAATGACCTTCTCTCCATGCTTCTGTAGGGTGATTCATCATTGCAATCACAGCATTGTCATACTCCTCATATTTGTCATAAAGGAATACCAATTCTGCCCACAAGTGAGCTTGTTCAGCAGCACGCAGTACCTAGCAATAAATGTAATAATTGTAAAATATTTTATGCTAATTACAAAGCATGAAAATCAAATAATGATGAACTTCAATCAAAACTGACTGATATACCACCAATATCATTCTTAACGGGGTATCTAAAAAAACAAATATATATATATATACACACAGTAAAACCCCATATTTACGTTATCAGAATAGGTTTTTCCGCTATTCACAACATTTTATATGGGCCTCATCAATTTTCCTATTTCCAATTTTTTAAAAAGAATTTAGCGTGCGATTCCCAACAGTTTTTAACGTTTTTCGACTTAGCTTTCCAAAAAAGCCAAATTATTTTGGGCCAAGATTTAAAAAATGGCAGCAGAGTAGGAACAGTGCCCCTAGAGGCAGAAATATGAACTTTCTTTTCAAAACAGCACTAGCTTTCACAGATGCTACTCGGGAACAGCGTACTTATAGACGAAAATTGGTATGAACTCTTTTGGGCGAAAACTTCAAAACCTCATGCGTAAATCACAATAGCAGAGCATAAACAGCGCACCTAGATACGGAAATACTATTTACTCTTTGAACCAAGTATGAATGCTATTGAAAAGATGTTCAAGTTTGGTGCTATGTTTCAACCCTTTCCACTCAAATTCTGCCCCTTGGTTCCCACAGTTTGTAATTTAAATTAAGTTAATTTGTAATTTGTTGTAATTTAAATTACCATATTGTCCCAAATATAACACGATGTTTTTTTCCACAAAATTAACTTTAGAAGCAGCCCCTGCATTATATTTGAGTACTAGTGATTATAAAACTCGTCAAATCATGTTTCGAAAAATCACCGTACATTCCACACATCTGTTAAGTGATACAAGATACTTCTTACATTGTAGACACATTTGGCGAACATGTTACAATTTACCTGAAAATAGATCAAATTCAGTCGGCGGCTGAACTTCTCATTAGTCGTTGAATTCTTTGTGCCTATCTTAGCGAGTTTTCACCCATCCCATCCGTTATTTTAACAATGGGTGACAAAAAGGATCCTGATCATGTAGTGAAAAAAGATTCTTCCAAATCTCAGGTCAACAGAGGAATCTGACCAAGTTATGACATGAATTTTAAAATAGTCATAGCTCATGAGGCGGAAAAAATGAACAATGTTCAAGCTTCGGGGAAATTTTAATGTTCCTGAAGTAAATATACCTATGTCTATGTACAATTTTCCAGACAAATGTAATGTGCAGAATGTAAGAGAAACCCAATCATACTATACGTACTAGCATTTTAATTCGGCACATATTTTAATATTATTACTATTGAAAAAGTGTGCTGGCTAAGTAAATAAATAAATAGATATACTCTTTGTATACTTAGCTCTTTTAACACTGATTTTATTGTTAATCTTACTGTAACAAATGAGCGCGTTTAAAAGGAAAATTAGTAGCTATTTTTCCTTTTCCCTCAATTTGCACTTTTCTCAGGTCCCTAGAAAAGTATAAATAAGGGGTTTTACTATATATATATATATATATATATATATATATATATATATATATATATATATATATATATATATATATATGTGTGTGTGTGTGTGTGTGTGTGTGTGTGTGTTAAAAAAGTCAAGTATTCCAGAAACTCTCATTTAACTCAAAATAAATATTAAGTACCATTTAATATTTGACTGTTTTCATAAACATAAATATACCTTTGGAATATTAACTCTTGACCAGAAAAGCTCAAGATGTTCCCTCATTTTGCCTGGTTTGTACTTTGAATAAAGTATAGCCAACTCTGTGAACATCCCCATGTGAGCTCTCTCAAGACCAAGTGCTGCTTCCAACAAGTTTATCAACTCCTCAAAGTACCCTCGGTCCTTAAATTAAAAGCAAACAACAATAATAAAAAAATAGCACTTTTAAGAACATGTATGTAATGCTAAATAAACATGCTTACACTCTTAAGAATAAAATAAATAACACATACTTGATAATAATTGATAAGATCTTCCAGTTCATCTGCATGAACAACAATATGCAGACCACACATCTGAGCCAATCGGAATTCTTCACTATCAACACAAGCAAAACATACTTCCTTCCATGTTCGTGTGCTAAAATAAAAGCACATCAATGACAAGAACATACACAGCTGTTAAATTTATCATAGTAATAATAATATTATAAAATTTTATGCGGACTAATAATAGCTTTATCAGAATAAAATTAACAGGAAATTTATCTTGGATTAATTATCCTTGCAGAATTTACCTGTTTGCTTTTCTCGCTCCATCAACAGCTCCCTGAAATTCTTTGAGATGAACCAGCGTTATGGCCAATCGTGCAAAATTTGATACATTATTATACAGCAGCTTTGCAGCTTCATACATTCCATCATCAAAGCAGCGGTCACCAATCTAGAACCAAAGGAAAAGTACTTGAAAATACCAAAATCACTTCACACATTCTACAGCATATTATTTAATGCATAAAAATATCTAAAGAAATTATTTTAGCAAATAAATATATTATTTGAATTACCATGTTAAACCAAAAGGAAGACAAGTTCTTTTTCCAAAAATTCCAGCAAAATAATAAGGGATCGTCTTAAAATTGAATACAAAGCTTTCAATGCCACACGAAATATACCAACGCTGATTCTATGTCCAACAAAACACAATTTTTTACAAATGGCTACACTAAGATTGCAGGTGTTTTACGTCTTATTACAATTTAAACACAGTAAAACCCTCTATTTACGTTATCGGAATGTATGTTTTTCTGCTATTCACAACATTTTATATGGGTCACATCAATTTTCCTATGATTCCAATTTAAGTAAAACCCTGTATTTAATTTCATCTTAAGTGCTCTTGCTACTCGCATCATTATACGTTAGAATTTTCATTTTTTTAAAACAATTTAGCATGCGATTACCAACAATTTTTAACCTTTTTCTGCTTAGCTTAGCAAAAAAATTCGAACTCTTTTGGGCAAAGATTTCAAGAATGACGACCGAGTAGGAACAGCACCCCTAGAGGCAGAAATATAAACTTTCTTTTTGTAACAGCACTAACAGATGCTACTCAGGAACAGCATACTTACAGATGAAAATACATATGAACTCTTTTGGGTGAAAACTTCAAAACCTCGTATGTAAATCACACTAGCAGAGCATAAACAGTGCACCTAGATACGGAAATAGTCAGTTTTGACTGTCTGACATGATGCTCTGGACTTACGACATTTACAAATTTAGGAAATGTGCTCTGGACTTAAGGTGCCACTCCACTGTTTTGAAATTTAAACAATAAATAATATGACAGTAATAAAAATAAACATGCAATTACAGGCACACCCCGGGTTACATAAGCCTCGACTTACGTAAACCCACATTTATGTAAGCGGCTCCATAAATTATGTATGAAAAATTTTATATTATACCTAAGTTAGCGATTTTCATAAGCGAGTTCAAACTGAATCTATATGTATGGGCACGGAGAAAGAATGCAAGGTGTGGGTTGTATTGCAATATCCCCACTATGCTACTCAGCCAATGTTGTCATTCTAGCGAATTTTTAGCAATACTATATAGCAAATTTGGTTTCGAATTACACATGAAAAAAGGCCACAGCGACTACCTACTTATCTAGCGAATCCATGTAACAATCTACCTAATTCTAGCAACCGGCTACAATTGCGGCGTATATCTTCACTCATATGAATACAATATTAGATTGTTGTATTGGTCTGAATATAGTCCCTCCCTGAATATAGTCTCTCCCATTTCTGAAACCTCAGTTTTGGAAAAAAGTTTGAGCTCCATTACAGACCTCACTTTTAATATTCTAAATAAAGAGTTATAATATGTACGAGCAATTTAGTTAGAGCTATCAATTTACAATGAAATGGTGGCATCACATTTTGCATGGTATAGTTGTAGGTGTGATTTAAATATTTATTAAGTGTTACTGGACTAAAATCTAAAACTTTGCATTTATGACTGTTATTTAAATTCCATTCGTACCCTTCAGATTTCGCTGACAATGACTACTTGAATCGTGCCTGTATAAAAAAGTAATTATCACCAGATTTCCAGTTAACATTCTTTTCATAATTTATTTTACCCATATTTTCGTTACTTCCAATATTTATACCTTGTAATATCACATCAAGGAATACATTCTGTACATAGTTGAAACACCTTAAACATCTCGGTTTGATTTACATAAGTAATCCTTTTCTAATGCGATTGCATTATATACAATCAACAGCTGCACAAGCTGGACAGTCTGATCAGCTGACAGAGTTGCCTACAGATTGACGGGTAACAAAGAATTTCTTTTGTCGTAGTGACATTTTCTCTGCCCGCTATTGTGAAAATACGAACGTTTAAGGGAAGGATTCCAAAGAGTGAACAAAAAGAATTGAGTTATTGAGACGTATCAAGAAATTCTCCGTAAAACTATCATATCAAGTGAGGGCATTAATTGTTACCTATACTTACTGCCGGCGGTGATATTTTCGTTTGCTAATTTTTTGAGTGCAAATATAGTCCCCCCTCTTACTTTTCTTACTAATATTTTGGCTAAATAAGGGGAAACTATTTTCGGACTAATACGGTACATTGTTGTTGTCTGTGTGGTTTCTCTCCCAATTCCTTCAGTCTTTCCGATCGTTGACATGGGTGCTTGATCTCTTAATGTGTGTTCGCTTTTGAACAAATTAACGCAAGTGTAGCCTTTATAATCATGGCTGATAAGCATTTAGTATTTTAGTGAACAACTCTTTTGGAAATTCTCCTTAAACAATTAAAGTGACTTTCCCATAACTGCATAATATGTAAATGGCTTGAATTGCCTTCGTTTTAGCACGGAAATTAACAGTTTGATAAAATTAACATTCTACATTTTGTTTACCAAGAAAATGTCTATTGGACACTGCAAAAGCAAACTGCATTTAGTAAAAATCAATGTTTCACCTTGCATAATATATTATTGATTTACATAGAGAATTCATTCATTTTTCAATTCACACACCATTAGTCTTAATTCCGGGGTGTGCCTGTATTTTTCTAAATTATTTAAATATTTTGAGGAAATTTTCTGAAAACGCAGTTTTTAATCTTCGACTAAAAACAGAAACAAAGGTGAAATACTCCTTTAGCCAAAACAACTAGAGGGCTACAAAACCCAATGCATTTCGCCCACAAGGTGAGCATCGTCAGGGGTAAAACCTGTTTCAACAGTGACTGGGAGCCAACTGCAGTTGGCCAAAGTTATTGAGCTACTATCTATTAAAAACAGAAAAATAAAAATTATAAATCTATTTTAATGAAACATTTTATATATGCGCTAAAAACTACAAATATAAAATTCACGTAATTGTATGTTCCAGAGCGAGAAAATAGTTTTGGGTATATAAAATTTTTGTAGCATGTTTAATAAACAAATATTCCTTAATATTTCTTTTCCACATAACTTTTAAATGCCCACAACTATTTCTACTTTCTGAAGCTTCTTCCTGCATGCCTAGCACTAAAAATTCCAATTAGATAAAATGATTCATGGAGCACAGTGAGTTCACCGAAAGAGCATTTAAAGCCATTGAAATTAAAGTTCCCAGTTACCCAGGGCAAATGATGCCTGCTGCTTAGCAGCTCATTTCTCTTATTCTTAAGAAAAATTCTTAAGAAAAATTTCACTCTTGCTTAAGACAGATTTATATGTAAAACATGAAAAATATGAACAAACCTTTTGAATGTCAGCATGATTAGGCCCAGAGATGAATTCCTCCAAGTCAGCCAACCTGTTGGTACGTGCATATGCATAAATCAATTCAGACTCTATGTAAGACTCCCGAGCCTTTTTCCGTGCCATTTGCAAATAACGTACCAGGTCTTCCCAGCTTTCTGTGTAACAAGAAGGCAGATCGAAATACCTCATGAATTTTCAATAAGCATAATTAGTGTCAGCAATAAATGTAGAAATATAGAATAAACGAAACTTTCCAACCTAGAAATATTAACTCTACAAGACACCAACTCCAAGATAATAAAGATACCACATAAGCAATCATTACTAACCTGTTTTGTGAGCTGTCTCGACAACATCTATATAGGCAGATGGATCATCTGCCTTAATGAATGAATCAATGGCCTCCTTAACCAAACCCTGTTGAAGTTGCGCTTTTGCAAGGTGACTCCAAACCGCTGGTTCATTACAACGCTCAGCAAACTCATATGCTCTGTCCAAGTTTTTAACATTCTCTATCAGCACCTGATAAATTATTTTAGCATTATTCCAGATGCTTCATATATTCAAACATCTCCAGAACTGGCAATTGATTTAGTTGAAATGCAACATTTTCACTTAACTCACCTGAATGGCTGAGGTGTTCACATCAAACTTCTTGAATATTGCAAAAGCTTCTTCAAACAACTGATTGTTAATTGCAATATTTGCAATGTCAGGAGCATCATAGTTATCTAGCCTAAAAAGTAAATTGCCATCAGTTAAAAACTAGGGCCAAACTCAATAACAAGCATACCTATGACTAATGCATTAATTAGAACTTTATAATGGATAAAGATACAAAACAAGCCATTACATTGTCAAATGAGTCAAAAAAGAAAACAAATTTTGCCCATTATTGTTTTAAACAACTTGTTCATAAACTTGGTTTTGACAATGTGCATAGGGGCATAATTTGTGCCAATGACAGCATCTTGGTGAAGATTTTAATACCAAAGGAAAGTTTTTGTCAACTGTACCTCTTACCAGCATAGCTAGAATAGGGCATAATTCCTCTGCCTAGCTTAACCACCCCACAATATCCTCCAAGGCACTGCCAATGGCACTACATACACAAATATCAGAACATTGAAATGTCATACCAACTGCAGACATTTCATTTCCAAATATTTCTGTAGTAATAGAGGTTGTTTAGGAGGATATTCAAATTTTGATTGTTTTATTTGTTCAACAAATACTTTGCACCCAGATGGCATTTTTTATTTAAAAAGCATTCAAATAGCATCAAAATAATTTCTTTCTTCATTTACAAGTTAACTTTGAAACTTAACAATACAGATCAAATAGTGCTTGGCACATCATTGCCACATTGTCTCAAGCGTGCCTGAGTCACCCAGTTGAAAGATCAAGTAAGAAATGGGAATTCATAACACATTCACAATTATTTGGGTATAATTGTTTCAGCAGCAACCAGCTTTCTGTTATGTAGACAATTATGTAGTCTATTTGTTCATAGATGGAACTCAAGATCATTTATTTACAAGCTCAAACACGGCAATGATAATTAGTCATGGCACCAAAATTTCTGCCAGTGAAGAACTAAAAAATACTTGAATTTTAAGCTAAATTTTGGGCTAATTTAAATTGGATTCCATTTCTCTTGTCAATAAAAGTAACTTTTTTCCATGGGATACATGTATGTTATTCTAATCTTGTCATAGTAAACAAGTAGCCTAAATTTCTTCTCTGCTTGAAATAAATTTCACCAAAATCTTGCCATTAAAATTAACCATTAGAAGCTCTTACCTATTTATATATTCCATCACTCGAGATCTATCAGCTTTGATGGCAGTCAGGATAAGAAGATTCTGAAGATTCCTGTGGTCACTAAACACAGAACTGTCCAGTACTATTTTTTCAAGAAGTTCTATAAGCTCATTTGGGAGATCTGCAGTCATGAAAGCTTTCACAGTGACAGATATATCTTCAGGGTCCTGGGTCTCTGACAGAGCAGTTTGAACAACCTGAAATGTATAATATATTTATGGCAACTAGCAGAAAATTTGAAGAGAAATTACAAAATATGATAACTCAAACGCTTCTTAAAATTACATCTAAGCGAATTATAAATTTTATATTACAGCTCTTTTCCTACCAATGTAAAATGCAACTCAAGTTTAAACTGTCTTACATTTAGGGGATTTTTACTTAAGGCTTTCACATGTGACCAAAGATAATCTCCTAAACTTGCAGCAACACTGATCAAATTATATGGAGCTTCGAGAGCAATGGATATTGAAAATTGTCAGATATACAGATGAAATTACTCAAATTGCATTTTAAGTGCACTGTTATTCACTTTACATTCATGAAAATGTGTAAAATTTTAATGCACTCATTAAGAATTAGTTTTAATATAAACTTTTGCAAACAGCAGTTAAAAATTACCTGATCAATTAAAGGCCTTTTGAATGGATTGCTTTCATTGAGGACTTCAGCCCACAATTCTGGATCCCTCCGTCTTACTAAGTACCTAGAATATAATAACAAGTACTGTAGAACTTAAATGTAAAATAAATATTTAAAATAATAAAATTTAGAAAAATTTGTTCAATTACACCAAAAATAAATTTTCTTTACAAACTGTTACTACTACTTCGGTGTATAATAACTTTACATATAAACTTGACAAGAAATGCAAGGCCAAAAGAAGTGCATACCAAAATTCTTGCATATTTTCATTTTTAATATTACATATTCAATATTAATTCAAAACTGTCTTCAAATTGCAACAGTAAAATTTTTTATACCATACCTGGCTTCAGATTTGAAGAGGGAGTTTTCATTGCACACATTTATCAACTCACGATCACACTGCCCACGCTCATAGGCAACATAGGCCAAATGAGGATCTCTCTTTTCACAATATTTTCCAACCACTCTGCTATCATAGAACTGATTTTCCCTAATTAAAAATATTCAATTAGAAAAACAAGAAATACTGACCAATTGCTTTATCAATTGTGATCAAACTTATGCCTATTTCACTTATTTCATAATAAAAACTGGATTTTTGAAAAATTAACTTAATGAGGAAACTTACTTGAGGAATCGTTCAGCATTGTTATTGCTATCAATATAAATCTTGGCCAATGCATTATGGGTTGCTGGCTCCACACATCCTTCATGCACACGAGACTCAAGCCAAGGCAGAAGTAATTTCAGCCTGTTACGTTTCTCAACTTCTTCAACAAGTTCATCAGTTGAAAATTGACCACGTACAACAAGAATAAGGTTTTTGATAATGTCTTCAGAGCAATCCACATCCAAGAGACCACCAATCACAACAGGAAGACGTGAAGGATTTACCTGAATAAAAACACATTGAAAGTAAAAAACCCAGCATTTCAACTTCAAATGTCAAAAATGTACAATACAATATCAATTTACCTTCTGAACATAAATCTCAATGTATTTCTGCAGAGAGTTTCTGTAAAGGTAGAGGACAAGGTCATGGACAAAGTCAAAGCGATCACAAACAATGATGAGAGGCAGTTGATCAGTCAGTTTGGCTTCCTTCAAGAAGTTTTTTACTCTTTCAGCATTGTAGCAGTTTGACTCTCGACAAATACGTTCTACTTCCTTAATTTGTCCAGTCTTGCATGCAGCCTGATTCATTTCAAAATGCAAAGCAGCAATGGGACATGAAAGATAAATTTACATATTTTAAGAAATGCCATAATAAATTTAAATAAAATTGAGAGCCATCATTTTAGATCCTAATATAATTAATACAACACAATAAAACACACAAGAGAAGCTAAAGGATTAAACCCCAAAAGAAAGAGATGCAGAGAATAGACCTCATATCTGGTTAGTTTCATCATGCATAAGTATGTTAGTTTTTCCAATCATAGGTCAAGGAGGCAAATTTTTACTAGATACACACAATATTTAAAAAAAATACGTCAGTCAACTCTCAAGACAAAAGTTTTAAAAAGAATTGCCTAGATTCAATGCTACATACCTGAATGTACTTGAAATGCACTTCTTGGTCTTGACTGAAGTTAACAATAGAACCAAGGAAGTAGAAGAGTCCTTCATAACTCTTAAAAGACTCAAAAAGATCTATGAGAGCCTTGGTGGTCAGCTGCTCATGATACTTTGTGGCTATCTGTTCATCAATGCAAAATGCTCATATATTAGAAAAAACTGTGCAGAAAAATATCATATAAACAATAACATTTTTCTTTGATGCAATATTTATCCAAGATTCCCAATGAACTAAAACATCACTTTAATACCAAAGATGCACAAAAAAAATAATTACACTTCACTTACCTGAACACAAATCTGCAAGTTCTGGCGAATATTAGCTTGTAGCATAGCCTTAAGGCACTCAAGAGAATCCTCAACAGAGAGTGTACCAAAGTAACCCACAAGCCACTCAAGGTTCAACAGATGCGTGTGTACCACAGCACGTTTGATGTCATACAAATCTAAGGCATTAAGAAAAATCTCAGAGAATATATGAAATGTACTTTTCAGTAAAACCTGTTCCAAATTTGAGCATTTAGTATATCTTTCTCATAATGATAATAAAACAGGTTTATTTTAAAACAATAACCTAAACCTCAATTGTAGAATTAGCATTGCTGATTGCATATAACCATATTTTACATTGATAAATATCTAATCTTACAACAAATGACAAATAACAAGCACTGTGTTAACCAATTATAAAAACATACAAACAGCTACAAAATCTTATTAAATGCAAGAGAAAGAGTTAAGTGATGAATACATCATACTTTTGAAATGTCGTTCAAAGGTATTTGCGCAGATAACATGAAAAATGGAACTTAAAAATCTGCAAAATTTTCCAACTTTCTCAAAAAAAAAATGTGAGAGAAGATAAAACAACTGAAGCTTAGTAAGATTGCTTTAATTAGAAAGTTATCTTCCCAGATGTCTAATTTTAGCTACTCTTTAATATACTTTTAATGTAATGAAATGATCGGCAAAGATTAACAGAAGTTTAATTATGATATTTAGGAAAAAGCAAAGATCAGATACAGGAAAACCTCATTACTAATTCACTATCACTCATTCAAAATATTTTATGCACACAACATTCCTTACCTGTATAGTGTTCAAGAGCCCTTTGCAGAAGACCTGCCTTTTCACAAAGTTGAGCAATGTGTGCACGATCGTAATGGGTGAACATCTGATTTCCAAGGATTGCATCCGCCACCTACACATTTATATGCAAGCGATAAACCAAAATTAAATTTTCATGAAACTTTTGATTATATAGAATGCTAGTATTTATGACAATTCAAGTTGTATACCATAATCTTTAACAGCCAAATAAGCATTTTCTGCTCAGAGTGAATGCAAATTTTATCAACAGAAGTAGCAACCCATTACATAAACATGATCAAGGTATAAATATAGAGGAAACTAAAATTGTAGAATTTTAGAAATAATGACCTGTGGAGCAGACATGAGGTTCATCTCCAGGAGTCTAGTCTGCAAAGGTCCTTCTGAAGGTCTGTTGTTCTTCAAGGCATCTAACAGAAAGGCAGTGCACTGCTGAACCATATTCTGCTCCATGAAGATGTCCACTATCTATATTGAAGAAATACGATTTGGTAATAACTAACATAACAAAATAATAAATAGTATTTGTTCACATAATGATTGGACTATACTCAGTTGAAATATTCCTCATAGCACATCGGAATGTGAACAGCCATATTATTTGTTTCATCACTTGTCCATATATAACAAAATCTTGAGGAAAATTTTGTTTATGAAAAAAGTCACCTGGTTTATATCTGCAAGAGGTTCATCATCCTGCACCAGCATCTGAGAAAACGCCACTCCTTGATCTGGATTCATTCTCATTACATTCCGCAATAAGAATACATAGTCTGGTGTGTAACCAACTTTCTTTGCATACATAACAATTTTTTGGAATTGACCAGTTTCAGCAAAACACTGAATAACCTGTAAAAAGGATAATTTTAACAACTTGACTGTATTTTCAATACAAATGAATGTCTATTACATCCAATATTATTTTTATAGGGATTATAGACTATTAAATGAGATCTACACAAATCAAAATTAGTATAACCACCTTGATTAATTAAGTTAATGGATGAGACACCGACTTTGTGGAATTCCACAATCAAATGTGTATTTGTGGTATTTAGCAGAAGTTTTTCATTAAAAATACTTTCTTGTATTGCTATTTTTATTTCGCCTTGGTTAACATCAAAAGGAATTTTGAACATTTGACTGATTGTGATAGATCAAAATTGTTTAACCTTATTATGCATACAAGATTAAAAAATCAATTTTATGATCATGACAAAGCATTTTAACTTTAGAGTTAAGACATTGTAAGAATGGATCATCCGTTTGTTGCATTGATATTTATTTTCCAAACAATTTTTATTGATGTTAAATGGTAAAATACCGAATACAAGCATAACTCACCTTATTCGGTACATTAGCCCTGAGGTACACAGAGAGAGCTAAAGTTGGATCAGCTTGTTTCACCAAGTCTCCAAGCTCTTCAGAACATTCGAGTTTATCTTCCTTGAGCCATTTTTCTAGAAGCTGTTTCCTTCCCTGTTGCAGGACTGGCCGACATAATTCCAAAGATTCATACTTGTTCAATTGTCCCTGAATCAAAACCAAATTACACTGCATTACATCTGCAGCATAAAAATCTCTCTACGCAAGTGAAGCTTTAAAATACTACATCAACAAGAATTTTACAAAATATTTCCAAATAAATGCTCCACTGCAATACTAATTATTTGACTAGTTTCTTTCAGCCAATAGATTATTCCTTGAAATGCAACATAAAAACAACGAAAAATCAGCGTAGTTTGTTCAAGTTAAAACTTTTTTGACAAAAGCCAATTTCAGAAATATATACAGCAAATAAAATGCCAACAGAATTAGTGTAGAGAATTCCTCTTGAAACATTAAGAACAATATTTAGCAATTCACAAGGAAGGAGAGAGATGGAGATGCAGTAAAAGATAAATATTGTAATTTACAGTTTAGTACGAATTATATCCACTCAGAAACTTTGCTGTGGCCTCCAAATTAAATTGTTCATCACCAACAGAATTGCAGAGTTTGGCAAAATAATACATGCAAGTGAAACAATTAACAGTGATAACCTCAAAATAATAATTTTTGCTTTGTTTGAAGAACATTTGTAAAAAATAAAATCAACCTATAATTATTCAATATAAATATAATATATACAATTCTAAATATAAATTCTTACTTGGTCCAAGAGAATACCAAAGTATTGAAGCAAAGGAGATGTCTGACCCTGCGTAGTTGGAACTTGCTGGAATCGCTGAATTGTTTGAGGAGTCCTTAAAATGCCCTTGGGAGCATTGGCAGCAACCTTTAAAAGACAAGTAACACATTTCAACAATGTTCACAAAAATTTCATAATTATTTATTAAATATGAATGTTAACAAAACTGTCAAATTAAACAAAATTTATCTAAAAATCAAATTTACCTAAAATTACATGTACAAGATAAATGTACAAGATAATGGCATTTTTAAGCTTAATAGCAGTCCTCACAAAATTTAATTAACAGCATATTTTTCAACAATACAGAATCAAATTAGTTGTTACCATAGAAAAAATAAAAGAACAAAAATAAATATAGTTGTAATATTATTTGGAAATAATAACAAATAACTCAGCCTATACAATTACTTAAGTTATAACTAGGGGATATAGGATAAGTTTGCAAGTCTCACCTTTGCAGCTTCAGCATACTGTCCATTTTGAAAGAGTAGTGTAAATTTTCGAACAAATAGGTCTTCAGCACCAGCAAGATTATTCCTTACAGCCATTCGTAGTGCAAGGTCAGGATTTTGCAATACAGTGTTAATGTAAGGAATGATATTATCTTCTTCAACACTAACTGAAAGGACCTTTAATGAAATACAATCAACAACTTAAACATGCAACTCCAAAACAGCAGTTATTGTTACACTATCACACAAATCTTTTAAACATTTTTAAAAGAATCAGAAGAAATGAAAATTTTATAACCTTTACTGTGCCACTCCGGCAACTTCGTAAAAACAATGCGTCGGCACATCACAATGGTCAGCCACATAATATTTTTCATTAAACCATGTTGAAATTTATTATCAATATTAAAATTACTCACTGTTCTATTTGAGAAACTTCTACATCCCGCAACATGGTAACATTGAATGGGTTTGTGGCAGATAAAAATGAATAATACACAATATGGCAATTTGATGAAAAATGTATGAACTGACCTGCCCTTTCCTATTGACTCCTATAATGCCTCCGGTGGCCTCATGGGGAGCAGTCACAAAGATCGTATCACCACTTATCCGATTCATGTAGATACAGGTGGCTGACTCAATATCATACAAATGAATGTAACCATACTTTGTGATCAAGTATATGACATCATACTTGGCACTAACCTAAAAGAAATTTGTTTTTATTCTTACCACAACACTGAAGTAACAAAATGCATTTACCAACACATCGACTGAAACCTATATGATAATTTTAAGAAGATAGACAAAACCAAACTTATTTTTCCAAGAATTTCACATGTAACTAAAAATCTGGCCACATGAGTATCAGCATTTCCAATCTTCAAAAAGTTCGCAAAAGCACTGTCACAATAATAATAAAAGATTTACTATCAAGTTTAAAACCATATGGTAAGAAATTTGTATGAAAGCACTCACCTGCATTGCAACAGGGAAGTCATTTTGGGCTTCAGGAGGGAAGAAAACATCGACAGCCTTTTTTGGGAATGGTTGGTTTCCTGTTGGTGGCTGTCCAACTTCAATAATATGCAACTGTAATATAATTTACATGCTCCATCATGTATTCTGTAGAAAACATTCTAAGATGGTCCCACTCAAAAAAATCAGTAATTGGTATATCTTAAAAAACTACTACTTGAAACAACATCAGACTAACTTTTCCACCCTGCTGAGTCCGCACTGCAAAACAGAATAATGTAGACTGCTCTACGCTGCCTTCCATTTTGAACTGTGCAAACGAAGCTGCATGTCCTTCAATTGGCTGACTACACTTTCTCTCAACAGAGTAAAGCTGCATGGCACCAACAACACGACTTTGCTGAAACATTAAACAAACATCACATATTGAAGGCAATTTCACAAATGGATTATAAGAGCTTTGAATTATTTTGAAATTATGAAGAAATTTTGAATATCACGCAAGATTTAACTTGCCACTATATTTATATATCCAAGCAAAAATAGAAATTATGCCTCAGAAACAAAAACATACAGGTGTTGATTATAAGAACCAAGTAAAAGTTCCAACAGTATTTTCAATAGCAAATGTACCTGTGCAGAAATTCCAATAAGTAAGAGCCACTGCTGTTTAGGGTCAGTCCTATAGTTAATTATTTGACACCCATTAAGGCTGGAGTGGCGATCAAACATCTTCTGTGGGACAGAGTCTCCTTCCATACTCCAATGATAAACCGAGGTCTCGGTCACAAGAGCTACTGAATTTAAGGATATCCACTTCCAAAAGGTTACATCTTCCGTCATAGTATGTGCCTTCATCTTACTCTTCATTTCTATATTGAATATCTGGAGGGTTTTCTGAGCTGTACCCAAAAATGTTGTAAAGAAAAGAAAAATGTGCAAATTTACAACATAAAGGATCTTGACTATAGACTACAAGTGCACTATGAGCAATGAAGTACACAAAACTGGCAATGGAACTGCTTCGACAGGATTGATTGTTGCTGCCATTCATTTAATAAGTTAGAAACTAAGACGAGGCAAAACAATGGCCTCCTAAAATCGGATTATTTCTAAAACATTCATTATGCTGATTTTTCCAATGTACTCTTTTGAGAAGTTTCATTTTCAAAAAATATACACAGCTAAAATTATGGGATCCCCAAATATGTGCAGACCATAGAAAAGGCTAAATATAAAATTTTTGTACTCAGAACGAGTAATGTTTTTAATTTTTTAAGTAAGACTTTTTTAGATAAAAGAAACAAGAGTTATACAATTTCTAATTTACAGTTAGAAATTAAGACAGATGAATATTATTATTCATGCAAAAAAGTCAATATAACTTCAACAATTTTTTTTTATCCTTCTGCAAAAATGTTTTAAAGCTACTGCACATGGTGAACTTAAAAAAAAAATATAAAAATAAAATCCAAATTATGTCCCCTGCCAAAAAGGGAGTGGTTGAACAAAAATGTGCGCAAACCCTCAACCCCAGCCTTGCCTTTTAAGGCAATAACTTTGCTGGCAGGATTCATGATTGCAGAATCAGCAGAGATGGGTCTTCGAATGGGATTTGTGGGGTCATTGAGGTCAATTATGACCACCTGCGCTGTGTCCCCAACCTTCTCCCGAACACAAATAAATTTGTCCGATTCCATTGTAAGCGAATTGAAGCTCACACTTGCTTGGGTGATGCCAATGTTTGTGAGCTGCAATAGAGGAAAAAAATGACCATGCTTGGTTAAAAGTTAATGTAATGTACATTACTGCATCATATCATGCAATTTATACTTTTTCAGAACTTTCTTTTTATACAAGATAATAGCCAACACAAATCTTACAAAATCTAAAAGCAATGCACCAAAACAAGCTTGCATAAAATATGAAGCTTCTTATTATACATATAGTTTGTGTGATGTCATCATAAAGCTGACGTCATCAATGGCACGTTTTAACGTTTTTAACAAACTTCCCGATTAGGTGGAAGGTTGAAATTTCGCAGTAATGTTTGATTCAGATATAAAAATTAAATAACGAAAAAAGATCGGGTTCGAATCCAGGGGGAGGGAGTGGGGGATGGGGAGGGAGTGGGGGATGGGGAGGGAGTGGGGGATGGGGAGGGGGGGATGGAGTAGGGGAGGGATACTCAGGGGGGGGGGGAGAGACTGAGGGGGGGGAGACTGAGGGGGGGAGGGAGACAGAGGGGGGGGGAGGGAGACAGAGGGGGGGGAGGGAGACAGAGGGGGGGGAGGGAGACAGAGGGGGGGAGGGAGACAGAGGGGGGGAGGGAGACAGAGGGGGGGGGGGGAGACAGAGGGGGGGGGAGGGAGACAGAGGGGGGGGAGGGAGACAGAGGGGGGGGAGGGAGACAGAGGGGGGAGGGAGACAGAGGGGGGAGGGATCCATCACATGACGGGCAATACACTAGTGATTACGTAAATCATAAAGAATATCTTTGCCTTGAACATATGTTTGCATCTTTCCTCTCATTTAAACATTGATTTTTCATGGCATCTAGTTTGCAGAAACGAAAATGGAAGGATTTGAGTGTGGCTGAAATATGTAAACTTTTGATGGGCTTCTGCAGATTGCAACTATGCTGACAATCCAATGCCTCAGTAAAACATTATCAACCCATTTTGTGGGGAAGGTTCTCACAGAAGCTTTGATTGTTGACAGAAATAGAGATATGGTTAATGTTCTCCATGCAGTAGAACCTGAAAATCTCCATCAGCATTATCACTCCACTCCTGACTTCAAAATATACACTCTGCTGCATGACTTTAATGTTTGCTAATATATCGACTGCTTTTTAAGCCAAAGATCTGAATGATAACCAGCTTTGTTAGCTGAGTCAAATCTCCACTTCATGACACGATTCCTTACAACAGAATCCAAATTACACTAGCATAACTTACTAAGTTTATGGATGATGATAAATTAACAAGAGATAAGAAAAATATTTTATTTTTATCCATTAAACTTAAACGGATTACAACAATGTACCTAGCCTACTAATCATGGCAAATATATTATTTAGAATCTCAAAAACTGTATGTATTTGAAACAATTGCCACAAGTCATTTTCAAATTTAATGTAGAATGTTTTATTCCTGTCAATTGTGCAATGAATATATTCCTGACATCCCTTTTTCGTCGTAAGAAATACAAAGGAGAATGTTTTCAGCAGCTATACATATACAACACATTAATGTATAAAGACGATGAGAACATTTTGACTGTCACTTGCATCCATTCTGTTCCAATTAGCTCAAAAATCCGTAATAATGAGATACAGATAAACCTCACCACTCATTGTTTACAAAGTTTTGCTTTTTCACAGTGACCCAGGAAATGACTATTTATATCTTTTATCTATGTAATTTTCCACTCTTCTGCAATCACAAAAATCACATAGGAGGCCTTTATAGGTTTGTCCCTATTAATAAAAGGCAATGTGTGTGTGGACAGCATATCTCGAAAACCAAGAAACTTAGAGATTTAAAACTTTGTCCACCTACTAATGGGACCATGAGGATGTGCACCTTGGGGTCAGAATTTTTATTTATGCAGGGAGGGTGCCATTTCCAATAAGATAACTCACAAAAATCGATTTTTCAACGTACAGGCTTTTACTATTTTGAAAATTAAAATTAGAAAGAATAAACCAATAATCTTTGGACCTGAACCGTTTTAAAGAAAAATAAATAACGTCTCTTATTCTTATTGTCACATTTTGCCTACAATACAAAATCGCTCAAGTAATACGTTTAAATCATATTTATTTCAAATTTAAGCTTTTTAACAATATGTTGCCTTGCCGACCATGTCGCTGTTAAACCTCAAGATTGTATTTTTGTCTTAATCCTTATGCTCTATGCATAAGGAATGTGCGCTTTGAATGCTTTAATACGAGAGAGGAAGAAAAAAAGGAGAGGTGGAGGAGAGGGACAAAATTAATGTTCCATAAATTAAAAATTATTTTTGGCGTATAAGAATTGTATAGCATAATGTATTTCTTTGTCATACAATCTATAAACACCCAAAACTATTTTTACTCTCTGGAACACTCCATTATATGAATTTTATATTTACTGTTTACATTTTAATGGTTATAAAAGATGGTTGGTTTCGTTAATTTTTATTTCAATTTGAACTTAATACTTAATTCACGCATATCCATCATATTTGACGGGCAATTGCACTAGTCTATAATAAAATGGAAATCAGAGCAAAACAAATGAGATCAACAAAAATATTTTTATATTTATACATATAGGTCTGTCACCAGAAGAGAGCGAGAAAAGCTTCCTCTTCTTCAACCAACATCCTTCTTAACAATCTCCATTTTGATAGTACTGAATTAAGAGAATAAGTGAGTTTAATATTCTACAGTTCATTCAACACAGACCAATTTCTAGAGACAGTGCATCTTGTACACCATGAGATATGGCACTTTCTGTAATTTATTTTTACTATGGCTATGTCAAGTGATAATTATAATAATTTTATAAATGTTATTTATATTGGATACTCATAATTCAAATTATACAGTTTTTCTTAACACATTTTCAGTTTAGCACGATTTTCTTTATTAGATATTTTTGCTCAAATCTGCTTCAATCATCAAGCTATCAATTTTGCTCCAGCGCAATATTAAAATGCTCTGAGCATTAAAAAACTTTCAGCTTGACGTATATGTCAGAAGAAGGGATAAAAGGAAGCAATGCCATATACAATGCGACTGAATTGTTGCATGCTGACCTCAAGGGGGCACTCAATTATGACGTCTTATATTCCCATGGGAAAACAAACCTTGGCATGATTTTGCTTTACCTGATCTCATCTGGAAATGCATGCGAAGTGCAAAACGAGGGATGTGAAGTGTTGCCATAAATGCAATAGTAATTGTTAATAACAAATTATTTGCAGGATTTTCGAAAACATTACCCGACTGATGTGAGTGCCAAAATTTGCATTATTTGAAATAACGACAATAGGTCATTCTAATTATCGGCAATATTTATTGATTTTATTATAAAATACCATAGAAAATATTTCTCTGCATCCATTATTTTTTAATACACGAAGAATAAGTAAATCGACACGGGTCGCGTACACCAGGTGAAATAAAAGGTCACGGGAATTTTGTGTGTCGAGCGCTGCCATTTATTCGAAATATTCAAATTCCGAGAATGGAGAAGAATTTGATTTCATTAACCACTTTCGAAATCCATGCATTCGATAGACAAGGCAGTGGTTCCCTGCCGCAGAGATCAAAAACCCCAGCGTGGCGCGAGGAATGCAAGAGTGGTCCCCGAAGCAGTGGTGAGGAAGGAGAAAGCGCGCCGACGACTGCGAACCCCCGAGGATGAGGAGGAGGGGGGGTCTAAGTGGGCGGGCTTTGAAGCGGCCAATGTAAATGGAAGTCTGCAAGAATAGGAAAACCGATAGTTTGTGTGCGGCGGGGGAATGTAACTGTAGAGCACGAGCAGATAGATAAGGGCGGGACTTCTGGAGAGAAGCACGCGATAAAGAGAGAGAGAGAGAATTCCATGCGGTGGGAGAGGAGAAGCGAACACGCCGCCCATGCGACCGACCATGCCTTCGCTATAGACTAATTCGTCCACGAGATTCGTTCTCGTAATTTTTTATAAACAAAAGGTTAAACGTTTTGTTTTGAAGAGGGGCGACGTACTTCCCTCATAACAATTGCGAAAAAGCGCTTAAATTTGTTAATATTTTTGGTCCAAATCGTAAACGATAATACAAGTTAAAATAAAAAATAATAAACGATCGAAATTTGGAAAATTATATGCGTTAATGACAAAACTGCAAATAAAATAAAACCGCGGACAGATGGACGCGAGATTTGACCGACGACCGAAATTCATTTAAACCGAACGAGAATCGCAAAGGATACGCGAGCGACGGAATTGGCGTCAGAGAAGTGCGGATTCCGAAGGAAGAAAGTGCGGATTCCGCGGCAGGTGGGAAACGAAAGGAATGCTTAAAAATATCAAGACGGCGAAAATTCGCACAAGGAGTGAGATGCGACAAAAGACTGAAATGCTTATCGAACGAAAATCGCCACGGGGCAACGGAATAAATCGCGGGGCAGGAGGCAACACGGTGTCAATAGAGATAGAGAAATTGGGGTAATCAAACAATGAAGGGAGAGAAAGAGGTCCGCTAGATGAGGAAGAGGCCACGAGGCAAGGGGCAGCGAAGGATGATTGCAGCTCGTTCTCTTATAAATGATGTAGGACCTAGATTCTAGTAAAAAGGTCGAATGAAATGAGAGTCTGTGGCTTACTCGACTGTTTTATGCCCACAGGAAGAGTTAGCAATATCACACCCATTGGATCCATGCCATTACGACATCACGATCATTCGTTTTCGAATATGTTTTCCGAAGGGCTCGTGCTCTTGAGGCGGGAGCACGTACGTGGGCAGAACTAAGGAAGGAATGAGAAGGAAACTAGAGAAATCGCAGGAGCGAAAGGAATAGAGAGAGAAGTAGGTGACTGAAATAAAGTCGAAAATCGATAAGTCCTCTCCACCCACGCTCCGCTGCCAGAGCACGTTCCCCCCAACGACCCCGAACACTCCCACCCTCTCCTGTCTCCCCCTCCCCTGACCTCTCTACCGCACAGCCCACCCCTTTCCCCCGTCCCACACATCGATCCCACACTCCCGCTTCCCGTGACCTACACAGGCGCCGTAGGAGTTACTCGCGAAGAGAGGCGCGAAATGACCACACGTTTATACAGAGAGATACGAACAGGAGTGGACACCAGAGAGATAGAGAAGACATCTTCCTGCAAAAGGCCGCGAGCCGAGCGGCAAGAGGTGTGGTCGTCAGTTCCGTTTCTCGTAATTCGCGCGAACGAAAACCGCGATCCAAATTAAAGAAACCGCTTCCCCCGAAAATCGGTTATCTCCGCGTGAAACGCGGTTTACTTGCGCCCCACTGCCGCCGCCAGCTGTGACGCTAACGCCTTCGCGGCAGATGACGATGGGTGCTGTCGCAGATAACGGATCAAAGCCAAGACAACAGCTCGAAAAATAATCCACGTTTTAACTTTGGTGAAACCCGTATCTCATCTGCATGAATGTGAAGTGTAAAAATCGAAACAAAATCCATTGGTCTGGTAATAATTCCTCGTGGATCTACTACTTCACAGAAAACAGCCAATTCGTGGGTTGGGCGCATGCTGGAGGTTAGGTAAAACGATATGCAACTATATAGTACCAAAGGCAACAATTCCACCATACATTCGAAATAGTTAGAATACTTATTGTATACTTCTTTCGTCGAAAGAATTCTTGTGTTCGGACCGGCGCTTTCAACTTTTAATCGCAAACAAGAAAATTCCGAAAACTTATCGATTACTAATTCGAAGGGTTCTAAACAAACATTTTCAATATTTTCGTATGCCCATTATGCGACAATCTTGAAGTTCGTTTCCAACGACTTGAGCTACCACTATGGCAAAAACAGTCTAGTCGTCGCCGCGTTAAAATAATAAGGAAAACACCGAGGCAGGTTGTTTTTCTGAAAAACTTTGAAAGGACGGCAACCTCGGATACTCTGAATAAGATAAAGGCGTCAAACATGAATGACTAATAAGGCAGAGGTCTGAAATTCTTTCAACACGTTTACCCTTTCCAGACTCCTTTTACGGCTGCATAATCCGAGAAAACTGCACCAATATAAGTGTCAAATAAAGGATGGGCAACTTTTGAAAAAGACCAAGGTAAGAACTTTATCAGAGGTGAATAAATTGCGGCAAAATGAGATTAAATTGATTGCATTTTGAGAAAGTAACACAAAGTTAAAGAAAAGCAAAAACGACGATTTAATATGCAAGGATTAAAACCGATTTCGTGTAGGTCTAATCCGATGCCTGTATTTATAATATTATTATATACCAGGCAGATCAAGGATAGTGTCGACACTTTAACTTAGGTAATCACCGCAACAGCTAAATACTGCTCACGCTTTTATTTTTACACTGAATAATTAATATTCCAGTAAATAAAACAATCCCCACACTTTTAATTTATAAATATTATTATACCGGAAAACAACCACAACATCCTGGTTTTTTGCGTATGGCTATTGATCGGACATCGCATTCCTACGTTTTCCCCGATTCGCGCAAATAAATCCAGTGTCATTAGTTGATGCGACCAAGTACGACTGAAGCAACCATAAAAAATGCACATTAGTCGCATGCTTCCGGGCTCAACCTCGTGCGCGAAACAGGGTTGCTGTCTGAAGCGTGATTCAGCGTTGAGCGGAATGAGGGAAGCAGAGAATGGAAGGGAATGAGACGGGAGGGTGGAGGGGGTAGGGGATGGTGGGGGAGGTTAGGGGGAGGAAGAGGGTCAGGGGGAGGAGAGGGTCAGGGGGAGGAGAGGGTCAGGGGGAGGAGAGGGTCAGGGGGAGGAGAGGGTCAGGGGGAGGAAAGGGTTAGGGGGAGGAGATGGTTAGGGGAAGGGTTGAGGTTAGGTGGGGTGGAGAGGGCTCGGTTGTGAAGGGGGCGTATACAGACTGCAAGGATGACGACCTTTTATCTAAGGGACCTTATCTGGCTCTAACACTGGGATGAGTTGCGCGGATAAAAGAATGCTTCAGAATTTCGAGTTACGCGGAAAAGGAAAAATTCACGGTGCCTCATGCGTAACGGATTGGAAGCAGTCCACTGGAGGGCACCGGGCCCGACGGCCACAAGGGAACGCCGTGCATTCGACCGACATCCGAGGGTGTGATTGCTAACGCCCGTATCACACATCAAGCTGCCTAAGTAAGAAGACGGTGGATAGAAATTTTATTGCCTCGTATAATGATACAGCTCAAAATACGACCAAATTACTCCACGACTTGAAATGGCATAAAATTAGTAAAAAAATATTGGACGAGGCTTTGAATTTGACAAAGTAATTCTCAAATCGACAGGAATTGCAATGATTAAAATCGGATCACTTATGTTTCAAGTGAAGTGTCAAAATCGATTTAGTCAGCAAAATAGTAATGATCTGGTCAAATAGAATAGAATGAACTAGTTTTAAATGCCTACATGTATTTAAATGGAAAACGAGAGTTTTCTAGAGGAGCTTAAGGAAAGGATACGATGAAACGCTTAATACGACTATTTCAAGATAAACTGACAATGAAATTAATGACCATTATGAACTGTTGATGTTAACTCAAAACGAAATTTTTGTGTCCTTAAAGAAATGCTCTCAGCCATTTGGCAATATAAATTATATACTAGTACACGTACATTCCAATGCGGCCCTAAATTCCGTCAACATTTCACCCAGAAACAAAATTATCTGACTAGAAACTTCGATCTTAAACTGAGATCACACCTAATACGTATTATGACAGCATGGTGCCAAACTTTCTAATAATAGGCCACGACAAACTAAACACTAGCACCAACTTTATGAAAGGAAAGAGGACAAGGAGAGGTCATTGACTATACCGGCGTCTCAAGTGACAGGGTGAAGGCTAGATCATTTATTGGTGACCTTATCGAACCAAGAAATACTTACATCACGTACCAGAATGACAGAAATTATTTGAATTAAATCCTCCGCGGCCATTCCAAATGCTATTTCGATTCTGATCTCTGAATAAGGCAAAACATTTTTTGCGTTTTGAGAATAATGCTGACGAATCATTCATAATTTTATCTCACACTATCATTTCTTAAGTCTTGACGGCAAGAAATTAATTAGACGAATATAACACCGATTGTTTCAAACCAACAGATTAACATGATCCGGTGATGTTTCAGATAAAATATGGGACTGCTATAGATTAAATGCTTTTGATTACCGCGCGAGAGATCACGGTAGTAAACCATACGCCTCATATTTAAGTTTCCGGATATGATGCGTTTCAACGGAAAACTTGTCATATGAAAATAAAAACGAACTTATTTCGCGAAATAAATTGAAATTTCGTAAGCATGGTCCAGATGACAACAATGCCTACAGAGTGATGACGAAATTACATACACGGTATAAAAAGGGCAACAACTTACAATGCTCTGGAGAATTCAGTCAGATGACCAAGCGTCCAATTAATTATTATGGCAGTGTAATACTAAATGCATTATGGAATGCCATAAGCTATTCAATATGTCGCAAAATGGTAAAACGGACGACTTTTTCGAAAGGAAATGATAAATGTTCCTTCTTTCTACGCACGTAACAGCTAACTTTAATTAATTTACTCAAACTATATCTATATATCACATTCTTTATGCCGATGCATTTTATGTGGCAGAGACATTATCAACTTCAAATAATTTCTAACTAACCCAGCAGTTATCTGTCAATCTCAGGTAGCCCCTCCCACCGTGCATTTCCGGCGACAATGATAGAACCCCAAATGCGATCAGCGCAAGATAACGATACTTGGAAATTAATAATGGTAAAAAAGGAATTTTTCTAGATTGTTAGTGTGAAATAATGATTCACTCCATCAGCCAAGTTCACTAGTTCATCTATGCGATATATTCGTATTCTTGTATTAATTTTACAAATAGAGCAATAACTTAAACCACTATCTTAATCACTGCCTAATATTACAGCAATTTCAACAGCCTTCTGAAAACTAAACTACCGGTCTACAACGTCTATAACAAATTATTTACATTGAGTTAAATAAATATGATTCACAAATGGTCTTATGAAAACACTTGGCGACTCGTCTAACTGAAAAACAAGTCTAAATATTAATTATTGAATGTAGCTTCAGTTGAAGTAGCCTATGCATGATATATGTCGACTATGATTAGTGTAAACGCTAATTGATCAAGTTATTTTACAAAAATTACGTAAAACAACAAAGATCTCGTGCACATTTGCCTCATCCGAACTACCATAAAATTAATTTATTGATTAATATTTAAGTCTCAAACTGACACATTCAGAAGTGCAAACCCAAATGATTCAAACCGGTACAAGGTTTACGCAACACATTTACAAAAATAATCGGAAACACTAAAATGTATTACTATGTGCATCACTGTCATAAATATGGCAATTTAACGGAAATTCCACGAAAACAAGAAATCAGAATATAACGAGAAAATGATAATAGACAAACGTCGGATTCTGAAAGGAATGGCAATTATGTGGCGGTATTTGTTAAAAACTTACCTGAAGATGCTCTTGAAAACGTATCGGTAATATTTGAGCCATGTTGGCTGGTGGTGTGACTACTCCTTACTGAAATATTTCAACCATACAGCCACCGAAGGCCTGTTACGTCTAACAGTAATCGCAACGTTTCACTAATAGATGTACAAGTGCCACTCACTGCCATTCAACATGGCTTCCACCACCTAGTCAAAAAAGAGAACCAGCGCAAGTATTCATGCGCCAAAATAAAAATAATTCAATAAACGTCTTGTTAATTACCGTAAAATCAAAGAAAAATAACCACTAAATAACAAATTATAATTATCGAAAATACGCTATATTTTCATATTAAATTTACAAGAAGCAGGCGGAAGAACTACGTGTTATGAGGTCTGCCACATGAACAACCTGCGCAGATCGCAGTTGGCATATTGATGTTTTGTTGTTTTATATTTCCAATACCCGATTTCTATCATACCTGCCTCAACGTATTTCACGCATTAGCAATTCATCGGAACGTATAATTTTAATACTCCTGTACTCAAGGAGCGCACAGGTCTTCTTAAATTAATAGGTCGCAGGAAATAAATACATCCGGGATTAAGATTTAAACAGTTTAATTCACGTCACTTCATTACAAACAAGTATAAATGTAAAATTACAAAATAAAACTTTGTAAGTTATGGAAAGTCTTGATTGTAGTGTAGCAATGCATTCATCCGGCCATTTTGTCCACTGCTCTCCCAGTCTGCAAATAAAAGTGACATATTAAGGCATGGAGTGAATAAACCAAACACTTACATAGATTAATACCAATCAGTTCTTTAATATATCATCATTTTTCAGGCGAAAGATGGTGTTAAAAATTGCATCACGGTCATACAAAACTATAAAGTAAAGTCAAGTAACCCACAATTTCTTCTAATCAAACAATCCAAAGCCCATGTCGTCGTCAGATTCATCCGACTCTTCTTTTTTCTCTTCCTTCTTCTCTTCTGCAAAACAAATTCAAAAATTAAACAACATAGTTACAGTTTCATTACAATTAACACTATCAACAAATTTCAGATTATTAGGTTAACAGCACGACTGTTCAGTCGAAAGATGGTGAATGATTAACATCATGTACCGAGTTTACGGTTAGGAAATAAGAGGATAAGTATCCTCATGGATACAACAAATTAAAATAAACACTCATCAATTAACGATATCAAAGAGCTTTGACAAACTTGAAACTCCGTTTAAGCGAATTTTTACCTTTCTTTTCAGGAGCAGCTCCAACTGCGGCAGCAGGTCCACCTACCGCAGGAGCAGCAGCTACTCCCCCAGCAGGCATAGATGCTAGCTTCTCCCGACCTACGAAATTTTCAATAGTTAAAACTCAACCCTCTAGACGAATAGTTTAAAATCAAAGCGTAAACCCTCTTATACCTTGAGAAATAAGATCTTCGATATTCTTCCCTTTCAATTCTGAAATAACTTTCTTCAACTTCTCGCCATCAGATTCGATTCCCACAGAACTTAGGATTTTTTCGATGTCCGCAGAAGATGGACTCTCCTTCCCGCCGAGAACGGCTAGCAAATAAGCGGCCACGTAACGCATGCTGGAAAAAGGACAATCTTTTAGGGATGGATTTACACAAGAACTTCGGCGACTATTAAATCTCAAGTTCAGACAGCATGTTTCTTACATCTAATGTAACTGTACGGGAGTTTAAAAAGGGCTCCCTTCAAGACAGTGCTTTATCATCATTCCCTAAATATGTGAACGATACATTCATGAAAAATAAAATATGACGTTCTTTAATTAGACAATAAATATTTCCCATTGATAATGCTAAATACAACCCACCGAATATAAAGTGTAAAATTTTACTTTTACCTTTGCGTACTTTACATATACTATATTGACAAGTTATTTAGTAACTGCGATTACATATTCACTAGAAACGTTAACGACAATTGTATTTAGCAACACAACTTACATACACCAAATACAACTTGCTGCTTATCACAGCTGCACGTGGTAATGCCAATATCTCAAAAGCAAAACAATTGCATTCGTGCAATTTTATATAAAAAATGAGTATCAGTGTACATATGAAAAGCAAAATCTATTTGCAACTTAACATAAGACAAAGTTTACCAATAAGCACCCTTACCTTTAAGTCTTCAAGAGACACGAAACGTGTTACCCGCGACTCGTTGTTTAACTTCGAGACTTCGACAAGAATCAAACGGAAGTTGTACGGGGTTTACATGAAACGTTGAAGGGAAAACAGGCTCGTCAGCCAACTATTCTTCACTTGCAAGATTGATGGTATTATAAATATATACTCAGCATTTTATTGGATGACTGTGACTTTTGACAAATTAAATATTTAACTTTCATTTAAAATGTAAAATAATTTTATAATATACATTGAAAAGATTCTTATGGCGCCGATCGATAGATAGAATCGATTGTTATATTTGTTGTTATGGAAAGGTAAACATGGCGGATCGCTTAACGCAGCTTCAAGACACGGTCAATCAGGTAACATCTTGATATAAAATCTTTCCGATTATAAAATTACCTGTTATTTATAAATAAGTGAAGGCCGGTTTTATAAAGACTTGAGAACTATTTCTTGCATATGAAGTGCAATGACTAAGTGAAGGAGTTGTTTGTATATTCTCCTATATAAGAATTGATTTAAAATCTCTTAGTATAACGTACTTGAATAGAGTTTTTAAAAAATATTCTTGTACTTTTTTATAATATATAATCAAAAAGTTCATACAAACTTTTTATTGCGTCATTTAAATTACCCGTTGCTTTATGTAGGTTTTTCTTATTATTCAGTACTGCATTCTTTATACGATTCGAAAAATCTTCATTCAGTTGCAACAATAATTTAACAGTAGTCCCTCATGAATTTCGCTACCTTTTATAAAGTTTATGCGCCAGCGAAACAATGTTTTGGCCCCTGAAAGATGCCGTCACAAGTAATTTATGAAAATTTTTCATAGTGGTAAACTAATTATGTTGAATGTATAAAATATTTGTTAGGGAAATTTTATTATCTACACTTACCTCGATATTGAAATTTATTTCTGAAAATTTTAGCAAGCGGAGAATTTTTGCAACAGCATAGGAATTTTACAGCAATATTCATCTCCTAGTAGATTCCCTGGTTTCGACAGAAGTGGATCTCAGACACCTTCCCAGCAGCAACAAGACGGTAAAAAACGTTTTCATTTTCTCCGATTGGTCGAGTTCCGTATAACTCTTGGTGACTTATTGCCCTTAATTCCAGATTATGCTCACTTATTTGCTACTTTAATTGCAAGATGTGCCAAAGATATAGACGTCTTAATAGAATCCCTACCTAGTGAAGAGTCTTCTACAGAGCTACAGGTAAGTTCGTACTTAAAAATTCCGCGTTAAATGTGGCACGTGTTTATCTGTTTAAAAATAATTAAATTATTTTAGATTTCCTGCCTTCGTCGACTAGAACAAGAGAACCAAGAAGCTGGAGAGCGATTGGAAGAAGTGGTGCAGCGAGGTGAAGCTCTACTTGCCCAGATTCAAGCAGCTCTTGCAGATATAGCACAAAGTCAATTAGAAATGCAAAGGATGCTTGATGGACGATCTGTTGTGATCTGAGTAGCGATGATATTTGATCGAAATTATTTTCTACTTGGGCATCACAAGCGACCAATTAAGTATGCCGTCCTCATTTAGCATACAATGGACCTTTTTGTGTTAGGGGAGTAATGGATCTAGAATCTAACTTATCACATAAAACATACATGGTGTATCAAAATTGTAATAGTATATTGGTAATCACGGCCAGTGATCATTTATATACAAATGTAAAGCAGTTATAAATTACAAATTTCATACTTTTTGGCTCAGAAAGTGGCCTATGGTTTAAGTTTTTTGTATGTCAGTGAAATTAGAGAAGCTGTTCAAGCTTTCCATGAACTTAATATTTGTATATTATGCTTAAACTAGACTTGCTGTAACAGTTTGGGTCGAGTGAATAAAAACTAAGCAAATGCTTAAAGCATTAAGCAAATGCTTAAAGCATTAAGCAAATGCTAAAAGCATTTGCTTCATATTGAGTGAATAAAAGTTTGCTTTTGCTTATAAGCATTTGCTACTCAGTTTTAAGCAAATGCTTAAATTTTACGGAAGAAAGCTCTTTGCAACTCTTCCTTCACTTGTTTTTGTTTACATTTAAAGTTTTACATAGTTGAATTTCAAACTAAAAACATAAATATATTGGGTAATATTTTTTAAAACTATTTCTTTTATAACTGAATTCGATAATATCACAAATCATGGGTGTATTTTTATTCAATTAGTTATAGTAATTTTATCCAGTCATTTGCCTTTATAGTGATTTTGGACGCCACAAATATTTCTATCTTACATCACTTAAGTACCTTAAAAATATTTCTATCTTCTGTTTGGAAGACAGTACCCCGCCACGTCTCTTTTGATATTCTCCGAGTAACAGATTTGAAATATAGGTACTTAACATTTTCTTCAGAGAAACGATATAAATTTTTATAACCGTTGGTTGTTGAAACTTTTCTCGTATTTTTTAACCTTTCGTGTCACCATAAATTACCATATTTATATTTAGGATCAATTATCATGAAAATAGAGTACCTGGAAATATTTTAGCAAACCCTTTACCTCACTTAAAAAAGTTTAAGCATATGCTTAAAGCATTAAGCAAAAGCTCGGTTTTATTCACACAATTTTAAGCAAATGCTTAAGAAAATTCCTAAAAATAAGCAAATGCTTATTCTTTCTAGCAAAAGCAAATGCTATTTTTTTTATTCACCCCAAATTAAGCATTTGCTTAAAAAGCGAGGGAAATCTTAAGCATTTGCTTATTTTTTATTCACTCGACCCATTGTCTAAAGATGTTTTTCAAAATGAATTCCAGCCCTAATTTTGTTGATATCTGAAGATCTTAGCCATCAGTTTGCTGTGATAAGATGGAACATACCCATGAGACTGGTATAAATATAACTGTATATAGCTCAACTTTTGATGTTTAAATGATGAACTCAAATAAATTAAAAACAGACACCCTTAAAAGTAATATCCTATTGTTTTATAGTAAATTATTTAAATAGTGCAACAGAAATTAATTCTGCTGAGCATGTTTAAATTAAAATGGCCAAAGCCAGTTTTGTTTAGCTCGAATGGTGCGGAGCAGGGATCTCGAGTTGGACGAATAGGTGATGTTGAATATGATGGAACTGGCAAATAGGTCGTCACACCTTTGTTCAGATTTCCAAAATGGATATGCGGCTTTTATGTGAGAGGGAAAATGGATGAGTCTAAAATGTGAGGTATTTGTTAAATTTCACTAGGGCACTGCTAAATGACTCGAATGATTCAACATGCAGTATATGCCATATAAAAATAACAATCAATGCAACAGAAAGAGAATGAATTGTATTGTCATTCATGGCAGAGCCATAAGTGTTTGCTTTTTTGCCAGTGATCGTAGCTGGAAACGCCAGGAGTCCTCGAGAAAGATGTTCGACTCCATCTGCTGTCACAGTTTTGTCTTGCATTCCGACTGTTCCATCAGGAGAAGATTTTGTTGGTGTTGCTTTCAGTTTGGAAGTAATTTTGATTTCAATAGTTCCTCTATATTTTTAATAGGCATTGGGGAAGGCAATATGATCTGCCAAAAACAGCCATATTGGCATTTGGACTGCATGCCATGTGTAAAGCTGTAAAATAAAAACATTATATACGATGAAGCCCTATATTAAGCATGTAGCCACACATTGGCTGTATTGTCCTTTGTATCCAGTAATGTGAATGTTTCTCAGGTAATTCACCAAACTACTCGTATTATAAATAATAGTAATATACATATTAATTTACAGACAACAGCACTTACTCAGAATTCTTAGTTTGCCAGAATGTTATAGACTCAATTGCAATTTTTTCTTTTATTCATGCTTCCTTTTTATTATATGTATTTTTCTGATCAGCTTGTGAAAACATAAGTTGCAGCTTACATTCAGGAACCTTTTTTACCCTAATTTTTATCTTTATAAACAAGGGTGCAACTTGTATTTGAGTAAATGCAATATATGGCTGACTGCATCATCATAATAAGACTAAGCATTTTGGTGAGAGTCACCTCACTCAAAAGGAATTAATTATAAATAAATTTTTATGTAATTTCTAATTATTGAACATTGTTTAAATTACTTTGCATCTTGTTACACTTATTGTTTCCTCTATGCTTTCTCTTCCATCTATTTGCAGTAGAATTGAAGTAATGAGAGAGCTGCAAGCAGTCCATAGACAACATTTTTGAGATCTATGGTTTAAAGTTAAATAAAAAAATCATTCCTTTTCTCATCAAATGAGTTTCATTCATCCATTTTGAAATTTCATGAAGTCCAAATCTACTCTTCAAATTAAATTCACCAATTTTCTTGGGGCTGGAAACCAAATTTTCAATAAAAAAGCATTATAATACCATTCCAATTCCCGAGGATGCACACTAGTGCAAAACATTGAGCATCGACCATGTTCTCAATGCAGCGAAACATTAAAACCTCCACTTTCACATTTTTATAGTTGGATTTCATTTTTCTATCAGTAATAATGAACTATTCGAAAGAGAAACAGAGTGATGCAGTCTGAATCGATATTACCTGTTGTCTTCTTATTTAGTTTAATTTTTGTTTTGTCTACATCTCTACTGGCAAACATCTAAAGTACTTCTTATCCAGCAACTTATTGCCCCAACCTTCCTGCCACCTCCATCATTTTGTCTTATGGCAAAATTTAAGAGTCAGCCAAATAAATGTATCAGTGTTCAGAGCAAGTACAATCTAAGTCGGTATTAATGAGATTCTTCTCTGAGCTTACTTGGCAACTCATGGAATAAATTCAAATCCCCGATGTCAAACGAAAATACTATTTTAGTCAATTTTCAGTTTCTCAGAGCATCATATAGCTGATATAGATACACCTAGATCATTGGTTCTTAGTCACTTAATGGGTGCGGGGGGTGTGAGGCTGCTCAAGTTAAAAGTACCACTTCCAACATGTTTTAAGTAACCAGAGAGCATCCTATTGTTTTTATAAGTAATGTTAACAGTTAAAACTCATGAAATTTCTTTATAAACAGTAATACTTGTAATAAAACTTAGTACAATTATAGATTGTAAATGCTCCAGTAAACAAATTGCAACAGTTTAGCTTCATTAATACAAATAAAATGCAATAAAATAAAACAAAATGTAATGATGAAGGGTGTATTGGCTCTTATGGTTATCGTTTTAAATGTACCAGGGAAGTGGTTAAAGCACAGACTGAAAGCCACCTGTGCCCTTTGTGGAAATATTCCTTATGGCAACTTATTTTGTAAACAATTTTTAAGTGAAAGTGCGGAAGGATACCTTGAGAGCTTTAAGGCAGGGTTTTCCAACCTGTGGGTCGCAATGGAACTTGGGTGGGCTGGGGAAAGATTTCTAAATAGTTTATTTTGATAATTTTTCCATTAAAAAAAATAAGTTGGGGGTAAAATAGTTAAAGAACTCATGATAGTACAGTGTGCACCCTCTATGGACACACGTACTATCTACTGCTTGAAGAATTAGTATCGAGATAATAATAGGTGGGTCTCAGGTAAACTCTAAGCCTAAGTGGATCGTGCTAGGTTAAGAGACTGCTTCAGAGAGTACATTGGGAGAAAAAGGTTAAGAACCACTGATCTAGATCCTAGGTTCCCAACTGATAAAGAACTGCAGGCCACATTGCTTCGATTGTGGAGTCAAGGCTGTTACACATATTGCAGAAACATATTAGTATGTTGTTAAAGTTGTACTTCAATATTTAATATCATAGATATATTTAATAGGTTTCACAGTAAAATAAAAATTGTAAATTTGTATTAACTTATGTATTGGCACATTGGTACAAATATTTTTTCCCCTGCTGCTCACCAAAAACAAACCCTTAGCATCATGTTTAATGCTCTAATTTCATTTTACATATGTTGAATGAACCACAAAAAAATTAGCAACCTTGTTACAGGCTGGATTTTGATTGCTCAAGGAACAGATTTTCATTTTTTTATCTCATCAGGTTCTACTGCTGATGGCAGTACAAAACCATCTCATAAGCTGCATGTAGCCTGTGGGCTTTCTGTTATCCTGTCATAGCGGATCATAATTCTCATCATTCCTACTATGGACCATTGCACTATTTGAGAAACAGAATTACACGTATCTCATAATTTTATCGGTCATAACAGCTAAATTCATCCTATGACCAATACGCTTGAATTGTCCCAAATATGTCCAACAAGGATTGCAGCAGCTTAAAATTTTTCTTTCTCAGGTGACATTAAGCATTAGAATTGAAATTTTTTTGTCCAAGATTCTCAGGTGCTTATAATAATATTTTTTCTCTAAATAGAATCTCCAAGATTTCATTGTTGAAAAGAGTTCAAGAATATCAATAGGGTGTAAAATCTCATTCAAATGCTGCATCTTAAGTTACCTCAAAGGGGTGTCATTGGTAAAAGAAGAGCTTTCCCATGCAAAATTATGGCTACTAATTATCTGTAGTTTGGGTTTCTTGTTTCCCATTGGATAAAAAAAAACAGGATCAGCCTGCGTCTTTCCTCACATTAAAAATTCTAAGTCCTTTTAGTTCTCTCTCCATTCAAAATTATGGGCCAAGTACAAAAAGCAGTGAAATTATGTGAGATGAATTGTTAAGAAATACTGTGGGTACCAAGCCTATTACAAGACTGAAGATAAAACTGTAATTTATTGTCCAAGAAAAATTTAAAAAGCATTAACTAACAGAATGATGACTCATTATTAAATAAGCGTAATTAACCAAGGAAGGTTTTACTTCATGGAATGACATTATATAATTAAATCAAACTTGCTATGCAAAATTCCACTAATTTATTTTATTTTTTAACAAATGATTTGTTTGGTTTGACTGGTTTTGCTAATTGAGACCAACACATATGATGCATCAGCAATAGATCACATATTAATGGCAAACTTTAAGGGGAATCTATTTTTGATACTTGGTTACATTAATTGGTCAGCGTTACTATTGTTACAAGTACCTCTTTTGCAAATTAATAATATAGATCAGTGGTCATTGACATGATTCACAAGAGCTATGCGTAGCCCTCACAGCCATGATTGAAAGCAATACATGAAACTTAACAAAAAATTTCGTCTTTGTGATTAAATTATGGTCATAAATTGTGCCAAATGAAATTTTAGGGCTAAATATTTGTTTGGCCTCCGTTGTCATTTTCATGATCCCACAAAATCTCTCATGCAATTTACAACTTAAACCATTACCCCATGCATTGAGAGAGAGACTTCCATTGTGGTCTGCTCAAGCATTTACAGCTTCCAGTGTAGCATACCACTCAGAATATAGTCCGTCATGAGCAAAAGGGCTGCCTACCTCTGCTCAAGACCAGTGGTGCACAAACTGCATTTGTTTTACGGGTCCTTCAGAGAATTACTTCTGGGTAATATCATACGTATTTTTCATATTACATACAATTATTTTGTATAATACATATGTTCATACTTAAATTTTCTCCATAAAAATCATCCTATTCAACAAAAAATAATATATATTACAGGTGGAGTTGACACCAAGGATTTCAGTCAAATTGCAGGTCAGCATATAAAAAACAATTGTACACCACTGGTTGACTGTGCCTTGTAGAGTTCAGAATTATAAATAGATTTTGTTCATACTTCACTCAGCTCTATATTTTTACTTAATTTGAATGAATAAAAATAAAATTCAGTTAAATTTTCATAATTCTTATGATGGCCACACATTAATTAATTGCTGATTAATCTGAGTTCTGCTCTATACATGAAATTTTCTATCATTAAAATTATTATATACTAAAGAAAGAGAAATTAAAAATATTACACTTGAATATTATTTTAATGCTTCAAGGAAAATTAAGGAATTTGTTAATTCCATATTAAAATTTTCATTCTAACATGTAATATCTGTAAAAAGTTGACTTAAAGTTTTAAATAGATAAACCAATATTTCAGGAATTTAAGGGTATTCTAATCCAAAGATAAACTTGGTGGTCCTCTTCCCTTGTTTTACTGTACACAGAGGATACAATTACAAAATAGGCAGAAACACATGCACCATATGCTCTCACTTTCAAGTCGCTCGCACGCTGCACCCAAAAGAGGCTTTCAACGTCCATATGAGGGAGGGTTGGTGCTTACTAAGACACAAAACACACTCTTTATAAATTTCAAAACATACACACTTTCACTTCATTCACACTCATCATCAAAATACTCCCCAAAAAAAAGTCTTTGGGCTTGTAACCGGATTTCTAAAATCTTTTAATTGTACACTCACAGCATAATTTCATTCCACTACATAACAGTCAGTCTGCATAAAGATCCTAAGGAAAGTGGATGAAACCCTTGCAGCACATGGCAAACATTGATAATTACCAGGAATCGACTATCCACACAGAAAGCCTCTTCCTCGCAAAGGAGGGTTATTTTCAAAGACCTACGCTCAATGCGGCACAACCAGTAAATATCAAATCTTAGTTGAGAGTGCCTCTGCACTGAGGAGCTCCACAAAGACAAGGTATCTTTTCATCTTCAAGGGGGAACTTGTAATCATATGTGATTTCTTCATTCACATTTATCTGCTGCTTTGAGTAAATTACTATTTTCTTCTGGCTCTCAATGGTTATGATCTTGGCATAGCAATTTGGCTGGAACGTAAGAGTAAAACATGATAATTTTAAACATTTCACATAATTTTAAAATAAAATAGCAGGTAATTTAACTCTTTAATATATTTCTTTTGTGTATAAAGTTTAAAAAAAAAATTCATTTCACACCAAAGGCAGCTCGTTTATTTTTAAATTTAACTCTTGACATTCTAACAGGAAAACTTGCCATTGTATTTATTTTGGAACAAGTGCAACATCTTGTTTAGTACAGATGGCAAATCAAGAAATATAAAAAAAGGATTGTACCAAAATAAATTCAATGAGAATAGTAGCAATTACCTTATATTAACAATGTTTCAATAGATTAAAATAGTACATTACAAATATTTGCTGATGATTCATATCAGATGATCTTTTTCAAGTTTCTGTAGTGATTCTCAGGTGTTTCTACTTCCAGTGCTCTTGGAAAGCTTCCCTTCACACCTTTCTCTCTATCTCATCTAAAGTCCTCTATCTCTTCTCATAAGTGTCATCTTATTTTTACTTTCTCCATATGTAATACGGGAGAAAATACTGTTTTCATGAAAAAATTGATTTCGAGATTTTAACGAGAAATACACATTTTGATCATTTATTCGATGATGTCTTTGTGTATGCGATAGGAATTTTGTGGGTGCTCTAACTCAAAAACTATTAATCAAATCATCGCAAAATTGTATATTTGACCCTTTTATGAAAGGGACAAGTCTCTGGTTAAAATTGGTCAACCGGAAGTGGGTGTTTACTTATCCGTTTTTTTATTTGCTTTAATACTTGATCAATGTAAAAAAGTTTGGGAATACAAGTTATAGGAAATTTAATTTTCTACTATCTTTGTTCAAAACATTTTAAGAGATATTTAAAAATTTCTATTTTTTAGCTACCACCACCACCACTTGGATGCAACATTTGTAAAGAATTGATGCTTAGTTACGTCTTAGTAACACTCCTTTTTATTCTTAATACATAGGGTTGATATGGTTGGAGCTTTGTGGCTATATCCAATATCAGAAGGCTACGGTATGAGTTTATTTCTATTCTTTGTCAAGTCTTTGAATTTTCCTCGCAGTTCCTTAAAATATTTACTATCATTTCACCTATTTGGAATTTTTAGAAATATTACAGATATGGAGCAAGTCATGTGGTGTCCACATCAGATTTTAAGTAATCCAAAAGCCTCATTTTCTCCTTAATTCTTGTAACACCTCTTTCTTAGCCTCCTCCCTTACTTCACAACCTTGTATCACAACACTACCTAAATAGGTAAAATAGCCCACCCATTCTAGCCTTTCTCCACCCACTCCAATATTTATCATTGATTTTCCAATCTCTGAAAATCTAATGGTTTTGTTGTATGCCATTGTACCATGCAAACCATTCAATACAAAACATGGTGAACTGGCACAAATATTTCATGTTACCAAATTTCACATTAACAGTTAAATGATCAAATTTCCAATTTCAAAATATGAAAGCATGTACCTAGTCATGTAAGCAAATTTATTTAAGACTCTTAATTTGCTGAAATACTAGCAGTCTCTACTTTTTAGTATAAAAAATTTTGTAATTCTTTCTGTATTCCATTAAATATTATTTTCTGTTCAACAAACTTCCTGCTTCATCACCATATTATACGTTTTCTCCATTTAGTTGAACCTCTAAAAATGTTGTACCCTTTTAAAACCACCCACGGATATCAGCAGTATTTACCATAGACATTACTTTGTCATGTTCAATATCTACTAATGCAGCTAAACTAACAAAATTTTCAATGTCTGCTAAAACATTGATGTAACTGATTATCAACTGCTGTGTAATCAGTTATGTCTCACTTAGTTACAGCACTCCTTCCCCCTCCATTCTTATACTCGACAGCCATTCCTTTCATAATGAAAAATCTTTCCCGCCCCTCCTATATACTCAATTTTCCCTCTTCAATCCCATCTCAAGTCTTATAATGGATCTGTTAAGACAGTGGTATCCAAACAATACAAAGCTGTGTCCCCTAACCAAAGGAAACTGTCTTTGCGCCCCCCCTCTATACCATGTCCAGTCAAAATTCATGAACAATACCTACTGGACTAACAGTTGCAATTAATATATCTACCTTAAGAAAAACCAGGAGGCAAACAATATGTCCTAGGCAACTGAGGGCTAGGATTTGACGTCTCATATGTCTTGCAGTTAGGTTGGCTAAACAGATGACAAATATATGCGTAATATTCTGCATGCCCCCATTTTAACCCTCTCAGGGGGGTCATGACTCACAATTTGGAAACCACTGTGTTAAGATGACAATATACATATTTCGTGCTTTACAATGGAATTTGTATACAAAACGTTTCCATGGGAATGAACCAAATATAAATTTTGTGTTGATAGATATATCTCTAATCTGTTTCCATGCTGACTGATTTCCACAGTACTTTCATATCATTAGCACTTTCACCTTGTCATTTAAAGAAATTACTAATACCGTAACTGCTTGAATAGAAGCCGACCCATTCCACCATTTTTTGATCAAAAGTAAATTTTGTAGATTTTATGCTGAAGTGTGCCAGGCATGCATGCACGGTCTAGAATAGATTATTCAAGATAGAAGAAAAGAGTGGGAAATGGTTAAGTTGTTGACATTTTGAAATATTACTCCAATTAATAATTTCACGTTGAATAATGTGCCACATTCAGTTATGATAACTTCAATCCTCTTCATTTCCACAAAAGGTCAAATAAAGCAATAGCGACCTCGCCAAGATAATTATTCATCCAAGTCTATATCCAATAAAATTAGCATTTACATTACCTTAAGAAATTGCATTTTTACTTTCTCCATATGTAGTATAGGGGAAAGTATTGTTTTCATGAAAAAATCTATTTCAAAATTTCAACAGAAATACATGTTTTGAGGTCTCCTAGACACGTTTTGATCATTTTCTCGATGACTGTGTATGTGATAGATTTTTTGTGGGTGCTCTAACTCAAAACTATTAATCAGGTCAATGCGAAATTTTATATTTAACATTTTTATGAAACTCACTAGAACTAATTAGTTTTTGGTAAAGATTGGTCAACCAAAAGTGGGTGTTTACTCATCACATCCGTAATTTTGAGATATTTGCTTTAATATTTGATAAATGTAAAAATGTATTAGAATAAAAGTTGTAGGAAATTTAATTTTCTACAACCTTTGTTTGAAACGTTTTCCCATATAATGCATTGTTTAAGAGACATTTTTAGCTGCCACCTACCGAGGACTATTGTTAACAACTGACGCTTAGTTACATCTTAGTAACACTCCTTTTTCTTTTCTTAATTGTTGGAGCTTTGTGGCTATATCCAATATTGGAAGGCTATGGTTTGAGTTTATTTCTGTTCTTTGTAAAGTCTCAAATTTTCTCCCAGTTTCTTAAAATATTTATTATTATGTAACCTATTTGGAATTTTTAGAAAAATTACTGGTATGGAGAAAGTCATGTGGTGGCCACATGAGATTATTTTGAAATATTTGCTTTAATATTTGACTAATGTAAAAAAATATTGGAATAAATGTTGTAGTAAATTTAATTTTCTACAACCTTTGTTTAAAACATTTTCCCATATAATGCATTGTTTAAGAGATATTTTAAAAATTAATTTTTCAGCTGCCATCGCCTACTGGCGACTATTGTTAACAATTGACGCTTAGTTACGTCTTAGTAACGCTCCTTTTTCTTTTCTTTATTGTTGGAGCTTTGTGACTATATCCAATATAAGAAGGCTACGATATGAGTCTATTTCTGTTTTTTGCAGTCTAAATTTTTCTCGCAGTTCCTTAAAATATTCATTATCATTTAACTTATTTCGAATTTTTAGAAATATTACAGGTATGGAGAAAGTCATGCGGTGGCCACATTAGATATATTATAATTATTATAATTATAATTATACACATTCCATGAAAACTTTTACCGAAATTCAAACAGTTGAGCATCAAAAGCCGTCATCACGTTTTACATAATCGTCTGTGCAGTCAATGTATGCAATTTTAATAGATTCTATCAATGTGGTTTGGACATGTGTACAAACATTACAATGCCTATAGCAATAACTACAATAGCCAAGGAAAACTAATAGGAACTTCTTATAATGGCTAATGAAAAATAATACAAATTGCTAACTATTCTTAATGATACATATGCAAAGCCCCTAGAAACGAAATAAAATATCCAATAGCATTTAGAAACGAATGAACAGGTAAAAAAACACAGGTACTGCTAAATTTAATATTCTAACTTGATTAATTTATTAATATTCATTGTAGTTCAAATATTTACTTTACGAAAAATATAGTATTATCATTTGAACGCGATGGCATGCTGCCATCTATGGGTGACTAAGCGACTTAACCGTAGCCCCAAATTCTTTCTCGGACTTGCATTTAAGCCAAGGAATGATTTTTTTCATGATAGATTTTGATAAAAAACATTGGCTTGTATTTGGGCAGCTACAGTATCTGCAAGCCCTTCCCTGAAAGCGATTTATGCTTTGTCATTAAAAAATCATACCGATTGTGCCAGACATTTATCCTTGTATGTACATCTTCCCACGCCTTTCTTAGAAACTTTTTGTGAAACATCTTTCATTTTTCCTCTTTGATGTTTCTTAGTTGACCAGGGCCAATAAATATTTACCTTTTCTCTTGCTGAAACATTATTTTTTTGAGATGCGCAATATGAATGAACAAATTAATTGTTTTATGCATTTTTTGTAAACATGTCAATAAATTGATTTATTTGAAATGTACAAAATAGACTAATTTGTAAAAATGAATACAAAACCAATTGATTTCATGATGTTACTCCCCAAATGGAATGCACTTTTGAGGAAAACACTTTCTACATAGGTAATAAAACTCAAGCAAAGCTCTTTTCAAACTATAAAAAGTATGTAAAAATATTCTGCTATATTCAACATTTCTTTCTACCAGAATTCTCATTATAAATGCTGAGAATCTATCACAAGTGGTATGAAAATAGTTGGTGCATATTATATGTGACCAGCACCATGCTAAGGGAGAAGGGGGGCAACTGGGACATTTTGCCCAGGGTGCCAAAAATTTGAAAGGTGCAAAAAAAAACAAATGTTAACAAAAAATGTTTTTATTATTCATTTTTAAAAAATTAACTGAAAAACTTCTTTCTTGCTTCCTCCTCAGCAAATGTGGTAATTAATTTTGACGTATCTGATTTGAAACCACACCTTGCTCAACTTAAATTGTCGCTAGTCCGTTTAACCGCCCTTGAGTGGTTGTTAATCTCAAATAGGTTTTGATCAACTTCAATGTGAAAAACATTCTTTCACCACTAGCAATTGTCACAGGTATTGTTAAATACACAATGCAACCCATGTGTTTGTCAACATGTCCTGAAAATTGCTTTTATGAATGAAGTTCAAAGCCTGTATTGGAAGCAATTTGGCTTCATTTTTTGAAAGATCAGAAAATATTTTCAGTTCATCATAGTCTTTTGCCGTTGATAATATTTTTGACCCAACTGCCCATGTCACAAATCATAACGTACATGAATAAAGATATAACACTCTTACCTTTTATGTGAAAATTCGTCACTGAAGAAAGTTTTTTAAAAATTTTAAAGCACTTTAAAAAACAACACATGGCAAACAATAAATGACAGCTGACTTTAAAGCGTCAGATCTCAGTCGATAAAAGATTTATCTTTAAAAAAGTATGCTTAAATAAAGTTTGAATCATTGATAAAGAGAACTGTATCAAAATATTGATTATATATTAATAGATAGATATTAATAGATGGTGCTAAAATTATGTTTTTGTTTCGCCCGTTATGAAAATGGAGATTTACAGGCATGGTACACAGCATGTTAATTTAAATAATTTATTAATTACTTTTCTTTTTTTATTCAAATAATAAAATTTTTCAATAAAATGAACTTGCTTTAAAAAGGTGCCTAAAATTATTTTGCCCCAGGTGCCACAAAGACTGCCACCGACTCTGTATGTGACATTAAGGTTATGACCAAATAAAAAATAGGCCAATGGACCTTAGCACAGATGAAACAGATTGAATCACTTTTAACTCAAAATTTAAGTGCAAAGGGATCAGGGGATATAAAAATATGCAAAAAAACTAGAGGAGAGTATATTTGAATTCCACATTCAAGTATCAACTTGAGCTGGTTCTAATACTTCATCATCACTAATTTAACTTTCTCTCTAAATTTGTAACATTAGATTTAAAATTTTTAAAGAAAATTAATAAAACAAAACGAGATTTTTTATTTAGAAAATTATACCTGATAAATAGATAGAGGTTACTTACATTACAACTATGGTTGATAAACCTTGCTAAATTGCCACACTTAGTTGCATCAATGATGGTGTCTGTATCAATGCGAAACAGGTATGATGAGCCAATCCCAGTAGCTTCATAATGGCGCTCCCGCAAATCTGCGACAACAGGCCTCACAACCTGTCCAACATATTCTATGACCATCTCATCAGCAGCAATTGGTTCCATAGCAAACAAACCCCAGTCATGGATAGCAGATTTAGCAAACTTTAGCTGTTTCTTGCGGAACTGTCAAGCAATTAAGAATTAGAATAAAGAACTAGAGTAAGATAAAATATACAGAATCAAAATGTTCAAAGGTACTAATTTGGTATTCTTTACAACAATTTCATACTGAATTCCTTTCACAGCAAACCACAAAATATGAACAAAACCAATCGAGTTCTTCATAATATATTTCTTTTAATTTATCTTAGAAAAACTTTATCAAAGGCAATATATGAACATGATAACAACTATATAGTGTATATGCTTGCACCTTAATCTCAATAAATGTTAAATTATCTTATAGAGAGCTTTTTTCCTAAAATAGTTTTGAAAGTATAAAAACAGACAATCTAGTAATGTTAGGCACAGGTATAATAATTATACAAATCAATTCAACTGTCCATACAAAATGTAATGTATTAAACTGAAAATGAGACAATTTTTCTTTAAATTTTTAGGATTCAGAAACCAAGGGTCATCTTGAAATTCCATACAAAGTAAAATCAGTATTCAAGTCAATGGCAAGTAATTTGTACATTGCATGATTGGTAAATCAATTTGCACGTCATTAACTTTCCGAGTATTTGCAAGGAATGGCTATTCTGTTCCATAGCAAACCTCGAATTAATGACATTCAATCCATTAACTGTGAAACCGATAACAAAATGGATTATTGTGTAAAAGCAAAAATTTGACAACAAAGGATCACTGTTTTGGATTTCCAATTGTTCTTAAAGAGCGAAGCGGTAGTAGCAGAACGCCTTATGGGCACATCTCCATCTGCATGTTTAATCTCTGAAAGTGCTGGATGGATTTCAAAATAATTAAGTATTAGTGATCCTTATTAAAATTTAATGCCCAATTGTGATTTTGAACTGCATCCGTCAATTATAACTTCCACATTACATAATTACTTACATCAACTTATACACCACCATTTTTAATGTTGCGTGCTTGCGGTTCGCAAACTTGCACTTTGCGACAAAATTTTTTATGACCATGACTTGTTTCGCGCCGATTATTTGCATTACGCGTCATGCGTTTGCGATGACAACAAGCGTGACCTCCCTCTACTTTTTTGTTTCGAAGTTCAGTTTAAACTTTGGTGCCCCAGAAAAGGACATTATTATTATATTTATAATGCTCATTATTAGCAGTTTTTGAAGTAAACACGTGATAACTCTTGACCTAATTATTTTGAAGCTCAGTTTGAACTTCACTGCCAATGGCGCAATTTTCGACATGAAACTTTAGTTTAAAATTTAAAGAAATTTTGGAATGTAAGGTTTTCATTTACTATTATCTTTGTATGTTGAACGTAATTTAAGGAAATATTATTTTGTTTTGTTAGGGTTTCATTTTTTTATTACAAATTTTTAATGTAAATCTAAGAATTGCTATCATCTTGTAAACATAAGATTTTCTGCAGCATATTTTGAATGCGATTACTAAAAGAAATGTTACCACTTTAATGGTTTGTTTTTTTGGGACGTATTTTGAGCAATTAAAAGAAATTTTATTACTTTCTTTTGCTAGGTTTTGATTTTCTGTTTTGCATTACGAACATGGCCCTTATAATACCGTGTAGCTGGTTGGTGAACATTTTAATTAAATCGTGTGTATATCAAAAACTGTCAGAGATAACGGTTAGAAATTTTCCATGATTGTTTGATTCACATATAAAAGGTGATGAGGAAAAAAATATTCGGAAAAATGACTTGGTTCGACTCTAGGGAATTATTTCTATTTCTCATAAGGTAACGTGGAAAAAAATTTTTCGACGTGCAGGCTTTTCTTCTATTGAACATTAAAATTAGAAAAATTTTACCTTCGATCTTCAGATCTGGACCATTCTAAAGAAAACATTTTCAAGTTTCTTATTCTATTCGTCTATTTTTTCCTTCAGCTCGAAATCGTTTGAATGGTATATTATGGAAAAATCTTGGCATTTTTAACGGGATGTTGCCTTGCCTACCAACTACATTGTCAAACCTATATATCCTATTGTTACTTCAGTACATAAGGTTTAAATGTGCTTTGAAGGCTTTCATTACGAGAAGGGGAGAAAGACGGAAGGAGTGGGAAATGATTTTCTTAACAATCAATGTAAACAACATTCACTGCATTATTTACTAGAAGGAATACCTAAAAATCTGAAATACTATTTTTTAAATTAAAAATCGTAATGATGAGCTAAATTCAATATTATTGAAATAGAAACTGTATGAAAATCTGAGGATCGTGCTGGACATTTTAATAAACAAACTGAGTATGTAAAAAAAATTTAGAGTGAAGGATTCGGTGAAAGGTTATGGCAGCTAGGTAGAAGAATGGAGGACTTGAGTACAATTTGGGAAATAGGGAGAGAAAAAGAGGTTTAAAAGAATCTATGAATCACAAAATAACAATAAAGGTTATGTTGTCCATCAGTTGGTCTGAGTGTCTAGCTATTAAAACGCGAATAACTCAATCAAGGATGTAGATATAAAATGGAAAATTGGCAGAAATAATCTCTTCAAATATAAAAATACTTTTCCAAAAGAAAATTCACGAAAAAATTCCCGAGTTCAACTCCAGGGTAATATTTCCATTCTTCGTAAGATAACACTCAAAAATCGACTTTTTGTCGTGCAGGTTTTTCTTCTTTTGGAAATTAAAATTGGAAAAACCTGACCTACAATCATCCGATTTCAAATATTTTAAAGAATAATTAATAAAGTCACTTATTTTAATCTTCTTTTTCCAAAATTGCTCATTTGTTTAACTTGTCAACCGACTTCTGTGAGAAACAAAATCAATATAAATAGTGATTGTTAAAATAATTTATAAAGTTAAAAATTTTAATTCTGGTTTTAATTAATTTCAACCAGTCATTTTTGACGGGCAATTGCAGTAATAATTAATAAAAGAAATGTTACCACTTTTTAATGCTAGTGTTTCTTTGAGGCTTAGAAATTTTTGTTGCAGAATATGTGCATCACATACTCAACATTCCATTTCAGTAGTTCATCAATTTAAATTAAAGCATTTCCTTGAAATGAACAAAAGAGGATCGAAAATCACATGCAAAAATGTGCTGAGGGTTAACTGCATAATTGTGGAAACAAGTTTCATCGCTTTGTAATGCTGGATTTTTATTTGCTAGTACGTGTTTTGAAAGTATGTAATTAAAAGAATTTTTTTACTATATAGTGCTAGGTTTTAATTTGCTGTTACGTTTTCTATTATTTTCTGTTAAGCTGCATTATTTATGATAAAAAGTGAATTTTTTAAGTTGACTTGGAACCGCACTCCTATTTTTACATTGTGTCTTATGGGAAAACAGGACTTGCACTAGCGAATTTTCATTTTGCGTCAGTTTTCTGGAACCAATTTTTTGCAAATTCAAAAAAGTGGTGTACATACTTGTATCTCGTTAAATGGCATCCATCATGCAACAATTAAATACCACATATTTCGCCCTCTAGATGTTATATGATCTGTTAGGTATAGACTGGTGGTGTAGTGGTTAGCGTGTCGGCTTTCTATTGCAAAGTTTGGGGGTTCAAACCCCTCGAATGGAGGTTTTATTTAAAAAAAAAAAAAAAAAAAACTATCATCAGTGCCTGGCAGTAGGCAGCAGTACTGTCAGTATGGTATAGAGCCGAAAACAAATGATGTTGGTTGGGTCTATATCCAATACAGCTGTAGGCGTGATCAGGACGATTTGAACGGCTACAGTACTGCGATGTGGAAAGCAAGAGGGAAACTACCACATTACAATCCCTAGTAAAGATTATATGGTTGGACAATATGAGTTCTCTCGAGGTAAAACAATCCGGAGGTAAAATAGTCCCCCAATCGGATCTCCGGGCGGGGACTGCCTTGAGGAAAACATTTGTCGAAAGTAAATTACGAATAGGGACTTGGAACGTAAGAACTATGAGAAAGGCAGGAAAGCTAGAGAACTTGAAAGAAGAAATGAGAAGAAATAGAGTTGACATTATAGGGCTAAGCGAAACTAGATGGGAGGGAGAAGGACAGTTCGACTCGGAAGAATTCACAGTAGTTTATTCTGGAGGAAATAGTGGGGAAAGGGGAGTAGCTCTGGTACTTAGGAAAGATATGATGAAAAGCGTGACAAAGATAATAGCAACGAACGATAGACTGATGGCAATAAAGCTAAAAGCAGTCCCAGTGGACATGCTGATAATCCAGGTATATATGCCAACGTCAGCTCATGACGATGAAGAAATAGATGAGATCTATGAGCAAATTAATGAAATTTACGAAGAAGACGGAAGAGGAAAGGTAAACTGCATAATAATGGGAGATTGGAACAGCATAGTCGGAGAAGGACAGGAAGAAAATGTTGTCGGGCAATACGGACTTGGGAAGAGAAATCGAGGAGGGGAGAAACTCGTAGAATTCTGCATCAATAATGACCTTGTAGTGACTAATACATGGTTCAAAAACCATAAACGAAGGTTATACACATGGAAAAGCCCAGGAGATAGAATGAGATGCCAAATAGATTACATCCTTGTAAAACAAAGATTCAGGAACAGCATAAAGAATGCCAAGGCATTGCAAGGAGCAGACATTGATTCAGATCACAGCCTTCTAATACTTGACGTGAATACAAAGCTCAAACAAATAAGAAAAACGAGAAGAGAAAGACAGACCTGGGACCTAGAAAAACTGAAAGAAAGGCAGGATGTAGTCAGCATGAAGCTGGAAGATAACCTAAGAAAGTTGGAAAACAAACCGAAGACCGTCGATATAGAATGGAATGAAATTAAAACCAGTATCAAGGATACCTTGGATAAAGAGATTGGAAAACTAGAGAAGAAAATCAGAAAACCATGGATCACGAAGGAAATGCTGGAGAAAATGGATGAGAGACGAAAATGGAAAAACGTAAACAGTGAAGAAGGTAGAGCCAACTATAGGCGTATAAACAATGAGTTGAGAAGGGTAACAGATAAAGCTAGAGAAAATTGGATAAAAGGAAAATGTGATGAAATAGAAAAAATGGAGAAGTTAGGCCGGTACGATATGATGTACGCTAGTGCACTGGAATTAGAGGATAAGAAGTCTAATGGAATTTGTGGTAAAGGAATTATGAATACGGATGGGAAGATAGTCTCAGAAACAAAGGATGTAGCACAGGTATGGGAAGAATACATTAAGGAATTATACAGCAAACAGGCAGGAGCGGCAAAAATAGAACTGAAAAATGAGGAAAACATTGAAGAAGACAACTTAGGACCAAGTATTATGGAGAGCGAAGTAGAAAAGGCGATAGTGGAACTAAAGAAGGGGAAAGCCATGGGCAGCGATGGAATACCGGCTGAGATACTTAAAGTCATAGGATCAGAAGGACTAAAAGCGATCACGAAATTAATTAATAAGATTTACGACACGGGAGAGTGGCCTCAGGATTTTCTAGAAGTAACAATGATCCCTCTAAAGAAGAAGCCAAAGGCAATGCAGTGTAAAGACTACAGAACGATAAGCCTTCTGCCACACACTTTGAAGATCATCACAAGGATTCTTCATAAAAGGCTGGAGAAAAAGGCAGAAGAAATAATAGGGGAAGATCAATTCGGTTTCAGAAAAGGACGAGGAACTAGAGATGCTATAGGAGTAGTTAGAATAATATCAGAAAGGGCAATAGAATACAGTCAAGATATCTGCGCATGTTTCGTAGACTGGCAGAAGGCCTTTGATAGAGTAAATTGGGTAAAGTTGATGAAGATATTAAAGGATATAGGTGTAGACTGGAAAGACAGGAGACTGATTAGGAATCTATATGAGAATCAAGTTGTAAAGGTCAGGTTTGATAATGTGGACACCTGCGGAATAAATATCGGTAGAGGAGTAAGACAAGGCTGCTGCCTATCGCCAACCCTATTCAATATATATGGAGAAAGTCTAATGCAAGAAGCTTTAGAAGGCACAGGGGATTTCAAAATAGGAGGAAGGATTATAAGAACAGTAAAATACGCAGATGATCAAGTACTTCTAGCAAGAAAGGAAGAGGAGCTACAAAAAATGATAAATAGACTAGTGATAACAGGTAGAAAATACGGTATGGAAATACAGAAAAATCCAAGGTCATTCGAATATCGGGTAAAGAAGAGAATCTGAACATAACTATTGGGGGAAAGCCATTAGAACAAGTTTCAGAATATAAATACCTTGGAAGTATCATAACACGAGAGGCAAAATGTACGGATGAGATCAGAACTAGAATAAGAAAAGCAAAAGCGGCTTTCAGGAGAAAGAAACAACTACTTACAGGGAATATAAGGGAAGATATCCGCAAGAAGTTGATAAAATGCTACGTATGGAGTATAGCATTGTATGGGGCAGAAACATGGACGCTAAGGAAAAATGACATCAAATACTTGGAAAGCTTTGAAATGTGGACTTGGAGGAGAATGCTGAAGATAAAATGGACAGATAGGATGAAAAACGATGAAGTGCTACGAAGAATAGGAGAGAAGCGAATGATTATACAGACTATCAGAAAGAGGAAGGCTAACTGGGTTGGACATTACCTGAGGAGAGAGAGTATGATTAAAGACGTGTTAGAAGGAAAACTAGATGGGAAAAGGGAAAGAGGTAGGAAAAGGTTTCAGCTGATAGACGATTTGAAAGGGAAAGAGAGTTATCAAGAAATAAAGAGGACAGCGGAAAATAGGAATATATGGAGAACCAGGTTTAACCAAGAATAATCACGGACCTGTCTACGGACAGACTACCTATGATGATGATGAGGTATAGACTAAAATATTTATTCGGATAGAGCACAACATTTACGACAAAATCTGGGAGACCAAATAATTATGACTTCTAGTTTTGGAGATAAAAATTCGAGAAAATCCCAAGCATAACATCACATATTTTATTTACATCGATCGCTACGACAATTCTATCAGCAAACAACAATTGAAAATCGATATTTTTTCTCCCATGCTCTTATATGATGTGAGGTAGAGATTAAAAAATGTATTCAGATAGAAGACAACATTTATCACAAAAAATTATGCAGGATCACATAATTACGACTTATAGTTATGGAGATAAAAATTAAGAAACTACCCAATCTTATCGATACCGTTTTATATGCAATTCCCATAAAGAACACCTTACAAATCTCTGTGTATTCTGTTTATGGAGTACAAATTTCCTTCTTTTTAACTTTAGCAAGTGAGAGAAAGTATAAGTTCTGTAAGACAATAGCAATCCACAGCAAAGTTGGAGATAGCTGGAACAAAAAGGTTAAAAAAAATGAACTTTTCCTGTATAGGGATTTTTCAAAGAGGCTCATCTTCCTTTTGGGTGTATAACAGTAGATAAATCAATTCAATCACAACAAATAGTAGCGGTAGAAGGAGCGACAAAAAGAAATTAAGAGTTAAAATTTTTGGGAGTCAAAAGTGAGTTACAAAGGTGATAAAGGCATGAAATCAAACAGGAAAATTGACAAACAACATGGCATTCCACTATCAACTCTTTCAACACATCTGGAAAATCATATGGGATAGCAAAACAAGCAACAAGTGGGAACAAAGTTAGGCATAGCACACAACATGCTCACTTGAGGAGTTGGAGTAGATTTTTCAACGTAGGGCAAACAGTGTTACACTAAAGATCAAGTTGAGAATATAGCATTAAGTTGGGCAGAGATTTTAAATATCCAAATGGATGATTGTAAACATTCCAACAACAGCACAGCTTTGCATCATTACAGGCAAGTAGTGAAGCATCTTCGGTGAGCATCAAGGGTGCAGGAAGTTGTCAACAGTATGAAATTTCTTGCATTCCTTCCCAAGTTTGTATGACATGCATGATGTTGGTCATGATAATCAATATATACCTTGTTAACTCATGTGTAAGCTGCACTTTTTTCCAAATTTTACATTTACATAATGAAGAAGTAGCTTATATGCATGGAAAAAATTGGAAGTCTAAAAAGGGTTAAAATTATTAAATTTCACTAGGACACCACTAAATGGGTCTAATGATTCAATATACTGTGCATACATATTAAAACATTACACAATCATTGTAACAAATAAAAAAGAAAAAAATATTATTATAGGGGTTATGAACATTTCATTTTCAAGAGATTTTAGTGGAAATTGCCAGGGGACTGCAAGAAAGGTGCTATCACCTGCCATGTCATCACAGATAGATATGCGTCTTTATTTGGGCAAGATTGAAACTAAACAGTCTCTTCTTCCATCTAACCCACTGTCAATTACAGACAGGAAGAAAGTGACAAATAATAAAAATAAAATAAAAGATTGCATAAAATAAAGTACTACGTAAATACAATGACAAGTTAGCATTTTAGGAAATGAAATGAGATAGAGATTTGTTTGTGGGGAAAAACTAGGGAAAATTAAAGTACTATTCCCTAGGAAAAACTCCACTGCAGGAAAACACCCACATAAGAAGAGAAGTTTGAAAAACCTGCAAAACCTACTGATAGCAATATTTATAAATTGAAAGGATCACGAAAGATAAATACTTAAAATGAAAAACACTTTAAGATGTATAAGATGGTCACACAAGCGTTTTTTTCCTGTTCGAGCAAACAGAAGTGCTGCATTTCAGTGTCACCAGCAATAGGATCACAATTCACTGCATTTTTAACCCAAATTATGGATGTGGATGTGGCTGAGCTACGACACCCAGAGGATTCTCCTCTGCCAAAGCATGTCAACCAATGGTCTGTTTCTCAGCAAGCTCATATTGCTCCTTTGTCTATACATCCGTATCATGAAAACTAATAATGCTATTGGAATAAATAAAATAAATTTCAACATTTCCGCAAATTTTGTTCTTTTGATGTATCCCTCGAACTCAATTACGGAAAAAGTTTCCCGCAGACCAACTTTTTCATGTCGCCAGAAAAATGTTTGCAGAATGAATAATGTTATTAAATTTTTTAAGGGTGTCCAATTAACATTATATATTTATCATTTATATAATCATTATTAACAATCTTTCAGGAGGCATAACAAAAAAATTTGTTCCTAATCAGTAGAAGCCAATGTATGACATTGCATGTTCAAAAAGAGATAAAAAACTTGGGGTGTAGAAATATTCGGTTTCTCTAACTTTTAATAATTCTTCATTTTCGCACCCTCCAATTTCTGAGCTTGGGTCGGCACTGGTGACAGAACATTGATTCCCTGGATTGTTGATTTGATTTACAGGCATTCGCCCCATAATGACAATCGCTCAATGGCTATGGCTACAATGCAACAATACTGTGATTTTTCTGCTCTTGTGGCACGCTCAATTCCTGGCAGCAATGCTGGGGCCAGTAGCTACGCATATCATTCACGATATATAGTCTCAGCCTTTCTGCTTTGATTTTCTAAAAATCACTTTTCAGTGGAATAAATCAACATCATTATGCAAGAAATGTCTATATGTCTAACCATGATATTCACCCGTATATGCCACGCAAAAGAGTCCTAGATCTGACAGAATAAGTACAGTCAATCGGTGATATTGATGTTGATAAAAACAGGGGTCTGCTTACAATCTGGTTAATATGGAATGCGAGATGACGTATAGCAGAGAATTATCAGCATTTATATTCTGTTTTACTTTAACTAACAATAAATATTTTATAAAACTTTTCCATAATATCCTGTCAAAGAGAAATATCTAATCCAAAATAATTTTTTTATGCTATCCTGTATACCAGTGGTTCTCAACCGGTGTGCCACGCACATTTCCCAAGTGTACCATGAGACTTTGAAGAGAAATTGCTAATCTGCGAGTCTTCCACCGATTATATACATAGTTTTAACAAAGAAACTAACACACAGTATTAAGCTTAGTTGAATCCAGTCCAAAAGTATCGCTGCTTTGGAAGGCACATAAACAGTAAGCCTGACTAAGGACGTATCCATTGGGAAGGTCCAGGAGGTCCAGACCCTCCCACCCCTTCAGTGTACAGACATTTGTGAAATCTGCAATAACCACACAACAAACTTGCTATGTTGCCTCTTGCTACGCTACCATTTGCTGCATTAAGTTATGAGAACTAAAAATGTTATAAAAGTTTATATTATTTGAATAGAGCTTTTATTTAATCAATTGCTGGAAATTGGTTTTTGGCCTCAGATGCCCCTCCGAAATCAATTTCTGGGTACGTGCATGAGCCTGACAACAACGTTGTCAGCATTTTCATAGTAACCGAATCCCTTGTGCATGAGTCATAGACAACTGATTGGTTCTCGTTGTTCTCGAAGCCTGCGGTAACCTTCCTGTCTGTCTGCAACTCTGGTGTATTCCTTTATCAAATCAGTACTAGTCTAGATTCTTGGCTGCCTTATACTACAATTTGGTATTTGCGAGTTTATTCTGTATAAAATAATTTTTTATTAAGTGTTTTGTGTAATACCGTTGGTAGGAAACTGTGATATTTGTGGTTTTGTCCAATTATCATTGCCAAAAGTTATAAAACTTGCGCCTCTAAAAATGGAAAGATTTGTTACAAGAAAACGTAATGGTGAAAAATATGAAGAACATATTAAGGAAAAACCCAGTACCAGCGGGTCCAAGACATGTAATGTAAAATAAAGAGACTTGTTGTAATTCCACATAAATTTATTTAAAACGACCTAGGTTTCATTGCAATGCAACATCGTCAGGTGAATAAATTCAAAGCCGGCAGCAATTTATAGTAATAGGTACAATGGGTGGGTGTGGGAGGGTGAGTTGGGGAGAATAGAGAAAGGAATTTTGGAGCGAACATCATTGGAGGAAAGGAGTGACCATAAGTTCGTGGGAAGGGAAGGGGGAGAAAATGGTTGAGCTTAGTGATGTCCCATAAGTTGAATAATGAGAAGACAATGGGGATAATTGGTAGGAATAATTAGATTAGTGGGAGGTCGAGAAGTGGATATTAGATTAGTGGGAGGTCAAGAAGTGGATTATTAGATTAGTGGGAGGTCGAGAAGTGGATTGCATAATTAAAATATTTAATGAAAATATTGCCATTATTTTTGAAAAATTCAGTTCCTGAATTAGACAGTGTTCCACAAAGTTCACATCAATTATATCAATTATTCCTACCAATTATCCCCATTGTCTTCTCATTATCCAACTTACAGGACATCACTAACCTCAACCATTTTCTCCCCCTTCCCTTCCCACGAACTTATGGTCACTCCTTTCCTCCAATGATGTTCACTCCACAATTCCTTTCTTTATTCTCTCCAGTTCACCCTCCCCCACCTACCCATTGTACCAATTACTATAAATTGCTGCCTGCTTTAAATTTATTCACCTGACAATGTTGCATTGCAACGAAACCTAGGTCGTTTTAAATAAATTTATGTGGAATTACAACAAGTCTCTTTATTTTACATTATGAAGAAATTCCACCATGTGATGCCTGAAACCATTAACTATATCAAGCCAAGTAAGATTTCTAAGGTTTCTCGCATGTATATGGACAGTTATTTGAGTCTGGGCTTTTCTTGGTGTGGAGATAAAGATTGTCATGTTCCAATGTGTGTTGTGTGTGATGAGAAACTATCAAACGAAGTCATGGTTCCCAGCAAATTGAAGCGACATTTCATCACAAAACATGCACACCTTGAAGGAAAATATTTGAACTTTTTCAAAAGGTTGATGGAACTGCATTATAAACAAGCAAGTTACTTCGAAAAAAATGTTCAAGTGTCTGATAGAGTTCAAGTTGCTTCTTATCAGGTAGCAGAAAATATAGCTCAAAAAATGAAGCCCCACACTATAGCTGAGTCACTTATTTTGCCTGCATGCTCTGCAATAGTTAGGACAATGCTCGGTGATGAAGTGAAACAAGAAATTGCCAAAATTCTGCTTTCTAATGATACAATTCGAAGGTTAGAAGATGTCATCTAACATAGAGGAAAATGTTTCTAATAAGCTTAAAATGTCCAACAACAAGTCAACCGATATTAGCGGCAAAGCACAACTATTAGCATTTGTTCTCTTCATTCATGAAAATGAAATAATTACTCAATAGAACTCCTAGAACACACAAGAGGTCAAGATATATTCGATACTTTGACTTCATACTTCGAACATTTGGAAATTTCATGGAAGTTATGTGCAGGAATTTGTACCGACGGTGCTACATCCATGTTTGGATCTGCCAAAGGCTTCGTCTCACTTCTAAAACAACAGAATCCAAGTACAATAACTAGGTACCCATTGTTTCTTTTTGCACAAGGAAGCCTTTAGGACATTAGGAGTTGACTAGAAGTCCATATTAAACCAAGTTGTCAGAATGGTTAATTTTGTGAAAGACCTGCCTCTTCAAACAGCCTTGTAATGTTATAGATTCGCAGTACGAATATTTAGTTTTACACACAGAAATAAAATGGCTGTCAAGGGGAAGAGTGTTGGCTCGTGTATATGAAATTAAAGAAGATATGTTACTATTTTTTGAAACAGAGGGAAACTGATTTTTGTGAATAGAGAAGGTAATCTGGAAATTCATCCTCTGATTCCAAAAATCCATACAAAAGAAATTGTTGCTCTCGTGGTGGAGCATTTACCAACTCTAGAGCACAATATCAAGCATTAATTTCCATCCTTGACTACAGAGAAATACAACTGGATAAGGAACTTATTCACACCGGTGACAACTGACTTACACATTTTTACTCTTTACGAAGAAGAGTTAGCTTCTCTTTCAACTGATCGCACTCTGAAAATCAAGTAAACCGAATTGTCTCTGGGTATATTCTGGATATCTGTCACAGAAGAATATTCAGAAATTGCAAAAAAAACCTTTGTAAGTTTTCTACATCCTGTGTGAGTTGCGGTTCTTGGCACTTACAAACATTAAATGCAGAAAAAGGGAACGGTTCAACTGTGTTGAAGATGAAATAAGAGTTTGCTTATCCTGAATACGTCCTAATATCAGTACAATCAATAGAAAATGCCAAGCTCGAGGGTCACATTATGTAAGATTTTAAAATAGATTTTTAAACAAAACTTCATATTTGTTGTTTTACGATATAATAACTTAATTTGGTTGATTATATATATGACATAATATAAAAATATATGTATTTTTATGATAAATCCTAGTTCTTTATTCAAATCTAATTCCAGTGTGCCGAGAAAAAAGTGAATATCCAAAGTGTGCTGCGAGCACCAAAAGGTTGAGAACCACTGCTGTACACACACAATTTTAGAGTAAGCCCTTCAACAGTTTCTGGTAACTGATTCCATTTGAATGAAGGCATACATCTTTTAAGGAAATAATAAAGTTTGAACATTAGTAGCTGCTATCAGTCAAAGAAAACTACACAAATTCTGTAAAATTACCTTCAACTGGTTGAATTTCAGTAAGTCACTATCAGTCTCATGACCAAATGCAGTAAGAAGACGCCTCTGGTTACTCCTAGCTTCCCTTGAAAGAGCTTGCATTTTTCCGGAGATGACCTTTGGCGCATCACTAGCATTTCCACCAACACCACCCAGCCCAACTAATTCAGAACTAGCTTGCTGGATTGTTTGCCCATAATGGTGCTGAAATAACAAAAAATACCATTTAAAATAAAATAAGTAATCATAAAATCAATTTTACAGAGAATAAAAAGTATAGGACAATTAACTAAGATAGTTTTGAATATCAAAATGTTAAAAAAATCTTGTCAATTTTAAGTACAAATTCCAAAAATTAGATATCAGATGTTATTTTCAATCTGTAATTCAGATTGCTATTATGAATGTTTAAATTTTAATTGCAAGTTAAACGGTTAACAGAACACCAAGAAATATCTTCAACAAAGCCTGAAAGCTTCTCATGTCATAAATTTTATAACTGATTAACCTGCAATGTATTTTAATTATTTATGACCATAAAATTGGTAACCAAGTACAATATTTATATTCATAAACTCATCTTGTAAATTTAACTTGCTGCTTTTATTAACAAAGTGATAAACATCAATTGCTTTTTAAAATAAATGTCTTCGATTGATGATATCTTAAATTTTAAAAATGACAATATTATGAGATAAATAAATTTTTCAGTGCAAATTAAAAAGTTACAAACACCAAATAAATGATTATTTCATTTGCAATAATAGTGTACCTTATGAATTAAAAAATAAGCACTTCAATATCAAAATTGAAAAAGTAAGAACTTATCTTAGGCATCTCCAATAACCATAACAAGGTTATAAAAAACCAGACGCAGATTTAAGACTACATTGCAGCTATCTTCAGTGGTGAATCAGACGGCTGCATTATAGCCTCAATGCACATCTGTTTTTTTTTTATAACCTCATTATGGCTATTGGAGATACCTAAGATAAGTCCTCATTTTTTTCAATTTTTTTATATTAAAGTGATTATTCTTGAATTTGTTTTCAGCAGTAAAAGTTCAATGATTCTCTAATGAATTAATATACCTTATGCTTTGCCTTTTCCTTTACATCAATTTTGTAGTATCCTTCAGTACGAGCACAGCCAGTAGCATGTATCCTATGTTCGTCCCTTCTTCTCTTTTTAGCTGGAGAAGCTATGTCGGTAAGTGGTTTTGGTTAAGGCAAATATAAAGAGTAGTAATAAAAAATCCATTAATTTTTAAGTAAATCTAAGTTAAATACTACTATTAGAGTAATTGCCTGCTAAAAATGATGGGTATACATGAATTACGTATTAAATTAAGATACTTCCCATTCTCCCTTGCTGAATCCTAACTCCCTCCTCAAAAATGTAGATATTTCTTTCGGCATGATACATGTAAGATCTTACAGATAGAGAGAAATTTTGAAAACAAAAGATGAATGGAAAATTCACAAAGTAAGCACAGATATTAATTAAGTGATGCTAAACTGCTCTTTCAAGCTTGGATCCATCCAAATCCCGAGTACGTACCATGATTTTAAGTAATTTTAAAATGCAAATGTTCAATATGCTACACCCATACCTGTGTTAATCAAATGAAGAAGATAAACGCTCCTGGAGTAAAACCCATGATCTTATGACAGACAAACAATGGCATGTTTAAAAGGTGAAAGAGATAGAGCACAGTAGATTGCAAAAAATCATCAAAATTATACTTGCCATTCTTAAGTTGTTCATGTTATGGTCATAACTTACATTTAGAAAATAACTGTGTTTCATATAATAAGATGCTATATGTAAGTAATATACCAGTAACGGCTTTTAAATGCTAAAACCAGAGAATGATTTCCTTTGCTTATGTAACATAAATTATCAAAAGGATATCAGAATGGTCCACCCAATGCGTATCGTTCAACCAATATCCTTGTGCATCATCGGACAGCATCATCTCATAGCTGACTTTGAGATAATGAATATCTTCTGCATCAATGCCTTTGGTAAGGAACTCATACAAGATTGTCATTTCTGACATAATGTCTCGTTCACAGAATTCATGATGAATAGGTTTTGGTTTAATAGGTTCTTCTTTTGTAGGACTGAACCATTCATTCCATAATTTAGCCTTCTTTGCCTTGGGAGTAACTACTGGTTGTGGGATTTCCTTGAGAGGCTCTTTCGCGGTGGACTTCAAAGGAGACTCCACTTCAGCAATTGGTTTGGATACTTCCTGCACTTGAGAGATGTGGTATGCGTGGTCAGGAACAGATGAATCTTCAGTATCACTTTTTTCAGCATCAGTAGGAACTGCTGGTGCACGACAGTAACTGTGCTCCACTGCAATCTGAGGAGCTGGAGACCCCCCTTCTTCACATTCCTCATCTTCCATGTGTTCCTCGAGACGTTCCCTTTCTCTCCTCACCAACTCCATGACCTTGGCATCTATAGCTGATACATCCCCATTAACTACTCTGGATTGGACAGCCTCTGCAGCTTCTGACTTCACAGGCTCTATAGATTTCTTCTTTATTTCTCCTTGTGCTTCATCGTTTTGTTCAACTCCAGCCAGAGCCACAAGTGCCTCAGCAGCAGAATCTTCCGAGATCATTTCTGCTTTGTGTCCAGATAATTCATCAAGACGAGCACCAGATACATTTCGTGGCTCAAGAAGTTGTTCTCCCTTCTTTATCACTGGATGAACTGGAGGTTTGCTATCAACAGCCTCTTCTTCATCATCCCACATCTCTGTGTCACTGACAGGCTCTGTGGGAATAGGTGTCATCCTGCCCTCAGGCGTAGAAGGTCTAAATGTAAAATAAAAAACAGAGAAAGCTAGTTAGAACAGCATAAAAGCAAACATAACAGTAAATATTGTTGAAGAGAAAGAACAATTAAGAAAGGAAATTTATTAGTAATAAGTTTACAAATTTGAAATCCATAGAAAAAAATCAATGCTCATTTGAACAAATGAGCATTTGAGACAGACCTGGTTTTCCTTAGCACATCTAGTTCAGCATCTACCAACTTGATATCTTCTCCTGCTACGCTCTTATCTTCATCCATTTCATCTTCTTCCCCTTCACTCTCTGAACTAGAGCTACTCTCTGAGGATGATGACGATGAAGATGATGATGATGATGATGTTGATGAGACAGACGTACGAGATCGGGTTGACTCTTCTTCGTCTTCACCATCGCTTATTGAACTCAAGTCAGACCCATGGTCAAGAGGATGCCGAGGGAACACAGGCATAGTACTTTCAACCTATTCACACAAAAAAATCAATGGAAAACAAATATAAGAGAAAAATCATCATTATTGTTGAGCTAGATATACCGACTGGAATATTAACTTATAAAAAATGCCATCAATTTGACAGTTAAGTGATTACACCACTTTTACTTGCTTTGGAACAATGCACCGACATGCCTGCATGAGGGTCAAGTGAAAGTTGTTGAACTTAAGATATGGTTGATTAACCCCTCAAGCATGATTTAAAAAAGACTCCTTAGTGATTCAAAAGAACACAACTTGTGTCGTTTTAATCAAAGCAGAGAGAATATATTAGTTTTGGAAGGTTCACTAATCCAACGAGCCTAGATATATTACAATTTTTGGCAGAAACTCAATAAACAAAGGATAAAGGACCTGTAAAAGTGGATGCTGGACAGGATGACATATGTCATTGTACATGCGAGGAGTTAATGAAAACCTAAGCCATAGGTCAAATGACACAGGTAAATTAGGCATAAATGTAGTATTCAAGTTAAATAATAGACAAATGGTAATACAATTTTAGTGATGCACAAATTCATAAAAGTACTCATACCATCATGATAAACAAGTGTAAGTATTTGATGCTCAAGCCTGTATCATACACCAAAATTCCCTACGTAGCTGGAACACTATAATAATCCAAAAGGTTGATTAGCTGTCTTTCAGAATCATGTAATTAACTCTTTTAGAGAAAATTCTCAGCTTGACACCATTTTCCTTGACTTTTCAAAAGCATTCGACTTGCTAAACCATGACCTTTTATTTTTAAAACTTAGTCACCGTTTTGGTATACACAGTAACTTTCTAACACTAATTTCCAGCTTCCTGTCTGAAAGAACTCAACAGGTAGTACTCTCCGGAAATGCTTCCCATTGGGCATCAGTTACTTCTGGTGTTCCTCAAGGTAGTGTCCTTGGGCCCTATCTTTTCAATCTTTTTATTAATGACTTACCTGATTTGATACCTTCTGACTGGTCCCATACCCTTCTATATGCCGATGATTGCAACATTTTTAAACAAGTAGACTCAATGTCTGATTCTCAAAAATTTCAGAAGGCTTTGGATACAATATCCAGTTGGTGTGTTATTTGGGATATTAAATTAAACCCTTCCAAGTGTAAGACACTAACCTATTCTCTTTGAAAAAATCCGTTGATAGTCAACTACAAATTAAATGGCTGTGATTTAACGAGGGTTGATTGTATCAAAGATCTTGGCGTTATTGTTGATGCAAAGCTCAATTTCTCCCCTCATATTACCAAAATAAAAAATAAGGCAATGTCACTTTTAGGTCTGCTTTATAGGTTCACAGATATAATAGACTCCCACGCCCTGCGTACCTATTTCTGCAGCATCGTCCTGCCAACTATTATTGACTGTTCTCCTATATGAGCAATGTCAGCCACATCGAACCTTTCTTCTCTTGGTAGGGTGCTTAATTTCTTTCTTCAAATTGTCCGAGTCCAAATTCCTTCTTTCCATAAAGCCTCCAATAATGATGTTCTGTCTTCACTTTCCCTTGAGTCTCTTAGTGTTCTTACAGAAAAAGTGATCTTTCATTACTTTACTGAATGCAAACAATGACTGTCCTGTATTTCTCTCCCTGTTTAACCAAACAGATCCTCTTGTCTTTCCTGCCTCCTTAATCTCAGTATACCTAGGCTGTCAGTAATCAAATGCTCACTTTTCTTCTATCTCCGTGCTCTTCTCAATTCATTACCTCCAAACTCAGATGTATTCAATCAACCTTTAAAAACCTCTATCTCCTCCCCTTTAGTTTATTTTATTTTCCTTTTGTTTGTTATTAATTTATTTTATTGTGTTTGTCTCCTGTGTTATGTGCTTTTGGATTTATCATTATAGATTTCACTGTAAATTGGCCTTTGTGCTGTATATGAAATATTTATAAATAAATAAAATAAATAAATAAATATGCACACACACAATTGCTGGAACATCGAAGCATATTGCATGAATCCTATGAAAGGAGAATATCAGCATGCCCTTAGCACCATTTTGAAAATTAAAGAAAAGCTGCCATCAGCAAAGGACCAGTTCCATCCTTCAAACACTGAAAAGACATACTCTGGGGGAAAGTGTAGAGTCTACACTGTAGACTGAAGGAACATCAGAGAGCATTAACCGATGAGTAGTGGAAGGAATCAGTGATTGCAGAACATTCAGGATTAGGGAGGGGCCATCAGATAAAAATGGAAGATGCTAGGGTGCTTATGAGAGAAAATTTTTGTTGTCCTTGTTTAATTCATGAAGCGATCGAAATAGAAAAACAACCCTACAACTTTAACAGAGACAATGGGTGGAAACTTAGTGAAATGTGGAAATCACTGTTTCAATGACAAGCGCAAGACAAGAATCGGTGAAAGGAATACTGACACAACCAAGAATGAAGGCAGAGGGAACTCTGCAGAGAACAATGGCTGAGGAGGAGGGAACTGCCCTCTGTGCTATAAATACGTGGCCTAATCACAACAATTTCACTTCGCCCTGAAAAAGCTACATGCAACGGTCACAAAAAGTCAGACACATCATGTTCTGGATGCAGCTGTCACTGAAAACCACTATGATATAAAATATATCATCAGTAAAAGCTATATAATACCGTTAGTAAAAATTATGTTTAATTGTGGAACTTAGGTTATTCTTCATTATTTTCTACCTACAAAGAGTTAAGTAAGTTAATTCAATCTTAAATTATTACCTGAGTGTCAGAATCCGAAGGATGGACCATATCCTGATCACTTTCATCCTCCACCAATTCCTTTCTCGAATCATCTTCATCCAAAGGAGGAGGTGAAGGAACTTTGATTTTACGCTGCAATGAAGAAGAGTAAATAAATATACCAATAAGACTCTTTAATAAAACTTGTGTAATGGTACCATGGTAAAAATGCATTAAACAGTTTATGAAAATATAATTACTTTTTAATCATTTTAGTAATGTTACATAATTAAGATATATAGATCTTTCTCAAAAAGGCTGAGCTGCATTTCACATGATCTGCTGAAAAACAACTATCTAAATAGAGCATAATAGAGAATCTTGCATGATAATGATGTTAGCAAATTGATTAGTTAGCAACATATCAGGGTTCTCTATGTCTCAACATTTACAGATGGCATTACCTGTGCTACCTTCCAGTTTAGGAATAATCCCTTGCATAATGGATTTCTTGTATATTTTTAAGTAAGATGGAACTTCTTAGTTTAACTCTTTTAACCTTTAAATTCCGAGCATGCCAATGTGCAAAATGTGACAGCTGGCTGCCGACCATACCCGTATGTGAACACTTTGTTTGGAAGTTGTTTACAGATGTCGTTTCCGCCATAGAGGCGTGGAATTTTGAAGGGTTCGTCCTTGAGTCATGCTCTCAAGAATCATTGAGGCAACAATGCTGCCGATACACCACTGGGGGCGGGGAAGAACTTCCACCAACTGTAGACAGAGATAAGGGAGAGTGCAGCAGCCCCACCCTTCTCATTTCACATGGACAAGGGAAATAAGATGGCGACTAGCTACAAGATCAGCTGCTATAGTTGGAAGTGGAAGAAAAAGCTCTTCTTCCACTTTCTCAATGTCACAGTCCTCAATAGTTATGTTCTCCTGACGTCATCTGAAAGTCAGATGAGCTTCGAGAGTTTTGTCTTGCTCTTGTGCAAAATCTGATCCAAGGGGCTCTTCCCATTGTTACTTCCCAAAGTGGAAGACCAAGCAGCACAAGCGGGACACAACTGCATCACTTGGGGGGCGAAAGAAAACAAACATTGGCCCATAAAGGGAAATCACTTTTGCTGCCGTGTATGCTCCGAGAGGCGAAAATATACTAGAACAGTGTTCAAGTGTAAAATATACGATGTAGGGCTCTGTATATTTTTGTGCTTTGAGGAGTACCATGCCAAAACAATACTTTAAAAGTTTTATATATATATATATTATATATATTCTTTGTGAAATATATGAAAAAGTAGTAGTTATGTTTTATTATGATTTTTTATACTTTACATTAGAGATTTACTAGGAATTTGGGTTGTTTTATTTTCTTTTACAATAAAGGTATACCCGTTATTACCCAAACAATTTTGCTAAATATTACTTTTTCTTTGACTAATTTATCTCTTATAGTTCAGGAAATACAAGGTTTTATGTGATCAAAAGCAAGAAAAACTTAAATGGCCAAAAATAAGCCCGGCAGAGAGATTTGCCATAGGGACTTAAATCCGACATTTAAAGGATAAATAAAACTCATGTGGATATGTTCTCAGGTCCAGCAGATTTATTTTGTTTAGTTGATACCTCTTACTAAAAACATTGAATTACCCTGAAGCATAGGAATAGGCTTCTCATCTGCATCAGTATCTGCAGTGAATACTCACAGAAAATGTTTATTAAACAAGTTGGTTTTCTCTAAACTGTCATGAATTACATTTTCTACTTCCATTCTCACTGATATAATGGTAGTATCTCTACCTTGGACTTCCCAGACATAAGACCAAAATGCTTATAGGTTCTCTTTCAAATTGTCATGTAAAACTTTCACTTTGAATTTATTATAAGCATTACTCATTATTTCTCTAGCTCTTGAGCTGTTTTATTGTTGTCCTCTGTTCATCTGTAGCTGTTGATGGTGTGTTAATTGTGCTGGAGTGGAGTTTTCTTTGCCTCCTAAGTCCCCATTTACACGTTCCTGTTTTTGTGCCTGAAAACAGTTGCCCGATGTTCAGCGCATGCGCACAAGCAACTTCCCTCAAAAAAGGCATCAGGAACGAAACTGCCATGACTCCTGATTCTAAGCCCGGTTCCAAGATTGAGGACTGCCACGTGACACAGGTGACATTTGTTACGCGTCGCATTAAGGGACCTCCTGCAAGTTTGAGGCTAAATATCTTAAAAGCGGCTCCGTGAATTTTGAAAGGAGGCATATCAGCATGTAGTGTGTTTAATTTTGCGTTGAATGAAGGTAGATCTGAATTTCTTGGATATTTTAAATGAGCTGTTTTCGGGGTGAGAATGAAAAAAGACCCCCTTTTTAGAGCTCTGAGATGGAAGGCATCATTTTCCCGTTTCATAATTACGAAAGTTTGTCCAATTGCAGTCAAATGTTAACAGGATGTGAGTCACAATCTTATTATTATGTGTGCATGTCAAATTTCTAGGTTTATTCGTTTGCAACATTTTATTCATTATATGAAACCATGTTATCTCCGCAACTATAAGGTTGTGAGACATGCGATGTACACTGTTGGCTTCATCTTGGGCTCTGTATTACGAATCAATTAATTTCATAAGCCTGAAATGAACGGAATATTTTATAGTGATTTTTATATTCACTGAAAGTGAGCAAGAGAGAAAGGCATGTTGGGGGAGCTTCTCAGTGGTTCCAGCGCACGGCCAGGCGCCTGTTTTCAGGCAGGAAAACCGGGAATGTGTAAACAGGGACTAAGAGTATCCTTATGGAGCTCGCACACCAGAGGCATGAGACATGAAACATGCAGTATGAGGTAAATGCTGTGCAAACCAAAGTTCGCACACCGAAGAGACATGAAACACGTGGTTAGTTAAGACGTCCTCTTTTCAAGAGGATACTCCTCTTTTTGAAGATTTAGCCTTCTTTGCAAATGATATCCTCTTCCATCATTTTTACACCCTCTTTGTTAATTCTGCCAACAATTATACACAAAATATAACATAATCCATTTAATATCAAATAGAACTGGCTTCTGGAGTACTTGAAAGAATGAGCAACTCCTATGAAAGAATTTAAATATTTGGTAAGGACAATGTTAAAAAAAGCAGTCATCTGGGAAGATGTCAGCGAAACTTTAGAATTCATAGCTAAAATATTCAAAACTTTTAGTATTAATGACAGCCAGTTATTCGATGAAGTAAAATGCTTAAACTTACTCTGCAATGTAGAAAAATTGAATAAGCAGAACCAAATGAATATTTGTGTGGATAAACGCTGGAGGTTTTTATTCTGTTCTGTTTTGTGCTATCAGGTTCAAATGAAACGCTAGAAAGAGTTTTTTCAATAATCAATGATATTTGAACCACTGAAAAGGAAAAGTATACTCAATAAATGGAATACACAGAGATTTCAAAGGCATTCTTAATGGGAAATACGTATTAAATGGTATCAAAAGGTTGGGCAATTCTCGAATTTTTAATCCCGAAACTATATGTCGTAATTATATGGCCTTGGAGACTATCTTGTAGTAAATGTTGTCCTCTTTCCAAATAAATTTTCTACTATACCTCACAGATCATATAAGGGCGTGGTTTAGAAAAACATGAGTTTTAATTGTTGTTTGCCGAGAGAACCACCTTAGAGATCAATATAAACAACATGCGATGTTTTTCACGGGATTTTCTAGAATTTCTATCTCCAAAACTATACTTTGTAAGTATGTGGTCTCATGGACTTTCTTGTAGTAAATGTTGTTCTCTCTAGTTAATATACTGACAAATATAAGTTTTTTACTCTTTATTTTTAAAAAATTATGTATCTTGAAAATATGAATTTCTGTTGCCTTAGCCATGCTTTTAGTAATTCCACCACATAATTGGTGACCTGCACTGACAAATATGACAGGAGAATTTTATTAAACATTTATTTGATTAAAATGCTCCTTTTGTTGTTGTTTTTATTGAGAAATAACGCCTTGTTTTTTGACTGTAAATCCCTAAAATGTTTTGACACCGTATTTTATTTGTCCTCTTTTGTCTTCTTTTTTTGCTGTTCTTTTACCATTTGTCCTCTTTTCACTAAGTCAAAATCTTGGCCCCCTTAGGTTAGTAGACATGAGTTCCTCAAGTGAACACGTATATTTATCATACTATATATAAAAATAATCGAGTGTCTGAGGCGGTGTCCGGTCAAGTATAAGTATGTATCCATAACTAAAAAACTACATAACATAGAGACAACTTGAATGCGTTATTTTAACCGTAATGAAGAATATAGGGTGTTAGGCTGGTTTTAAATCAACTCACTCAAGCAATTTATTTTTTAAAAATATTTTTTCATTTTCCTCATTTAAAAATATGGAGATGAGTGTAGACTATTTTTCATTTGCACATTAAAATTAGTAAAAATCATCTTACAAAGTCAGGATTTGAACTCAAGGACGAAGAAAATAATGAAGTTTCATTTTCCTATGGTGAAATTTCAAATATGGATCGAATCTCTCCTAAATTGAACTTTAAACTACAAAATCTCAAGTTTTTTTAATGAAAGCTTTTCCTTTCCACGGCGACCGATATTGTTGCCAAATTCAATATCCTACGCCTTTGACATTGAAATTAATTATCCATGTAAATAAGAGATGGCATAACAATCTATTTCTTCAATTTCAAATATTAAAAGACTAACATATTATAATTATAGTAATAACTAGCAGATTTGCCCGTCAAATAAGATGGGAGTAAGTATAAAATAATACAATATTTCGGCTCAAAATTGATTATAATTATTGTATTTTTTCATTAAATCAAGTTTTATGGCAAAGTAGTTTCACTTATCTTTCCTTCAATAAAATAACTAATTTCAAAGGTAGATACCTACTTCAAATCTAATCATGTAGATATATTATGTAAACAAAATTTAAACAATAACAGCAATAAATAACACCGTATATACTCTTACTATGTTTATTTTAAAAAAATTCCTTATAAACTACATCGCATGTAAAATTTCTTCCAACATTTTCAATTACATGTTTGTTTTTATAATTTATCTATGTGCAATTTCAATTGCTTCTCCCTTACGAAAAAGGTAATATTCCAGCATTGAAATAAAAGATTTTTTTCTTTTGGTTGATAATTTAAAATGCCCCCAGTCCACACGCAGTTTACTGAATAATTACATAATTATTATCTGCAATTATTAACGTTGCAATTTATTAAGTTTGGCATTGCTACAACTATAAATTCGATGCTTCATAAAAACCACGAAGTGAATACCATAATTCTTTCGTCTATTTGAAGACTTAATAGATGCCAATTCAATCGGAGACAACAATGGGGGTTGCCTTGGCAACATCCGGAAAGAGTAAGAAAAGGCTATAAAATTTCGAAAAGATATGAGTATTTCTGTCAAATTCTTCCGTGTAACATCTAAACATCGCAAGAATAAGATATTTTGTAGTTTTTGCCATTGAATAAAGCAAAAACGAATAAATTCGGTCCATATTTACAAATTTTAATGAATGAAGGAAATAAACCTTGCACCTTGAAAAATAGAAGCGTCTCACACGGGCCGACCAGACAGAACAGGAAAACTATATGTAAGCTTGACATTTATATCGATCTTGTGAGTTATAAAATTACATTGTATTCATTCAGTAATATTTTAAATTATTGTATTTAATTATTACTTTTGTATGTTTTTATTTATTGTGTACTAATGAAACCAGTGTAATTCAACACATAATAAGTAAACATAAGTTTTACAATTGACCTACTAACACTAACTTACCTTTTTTAATTATTTTATGGAATTTGTTTTAAATAAAAGATGAAATTCGATTATCAGAAGATATAGAATCTATTTTCTTCATTGTAGTAAATGTATTGTTGGTAGAAACAAACACTCATTGAAATAATTCATTGCTGAAAGAATCGATACGGTGTTTATGCATAGAGAATATTGTTTTCCAAAACAGGGTCTTTTGTGACCTTCAGTTTTGTTTTTGGTTTGTTTGTCTCTTTTCGTATAGTTTTGCTTCGCTTTGTTCATTGGTTTGGTCTTTCATTTTATTGGTTTATTTGTTTTGTGGTTTGCTCATTTATTAGAATAATTTGTTCATTGTTTTATTTGTTTGTTTTGTTCATTCATTTTCTGTTTATTTCTCAAATACAAAGTATTTGGAGAAAGTGTTGTATTCTTTGTTGTGATCATTCATGTCATCAGGTTAATTAATTTCTATTGTTTTCTTATTGATTCGTTTTGGTTTGTTTGTTTCGGTATGATCTTTTGTTTTTTGGTTCGTTCTAAGGTTTACTGTAGTGGAAAAACCAAAAATATTGTTTATAAAGAAGTGTTGCATCCTAACATTATGCATTGAAATATTTTTCATTGATTTTTTATATTTCAACCAAACATTTTGTGATAAGGAACAGTCTCAATATAAGTCGCCCACGTACACATCACCGAGGTATGAGGAAATTGAAATAACAAACTTGATATTACTATGGATACATATGTAAATAATATTAATATGCAATATACTAAAACCGAAACATATAAATGTACATTTTATTTTGCAATGGGGGCTCCACTCCTAACCCCCGCTTTCTTAAGGCTGAGCAAAATGTTCCTTTGAGGAGGAACGAAAAACACTTCAACCAACTTACCCAACTTGGTGAGGATGAGCAAAATGTTCCTACATGCAACAATTTCCCAAAACAAAATGTTCCTTTGAGGAGGAACGAAAAACACCAACCAATTTACCCAACCCGGTAAGGATGAGCAAAATGTTCCACCACGCAAACATTTCCCAAAACAACAAAAGAAGAACGAAAACTGCCATGGGTGACTTATAGTGAAGCTTAGCCTGTGATAAATAAAAGTCCTTTGTAAGTGTTATATCTGTAGACGAAGAATTAAAATATTTTTATTCATTTTTTGTGTTTAGTATTAGTTTTTCATTTTCAATTGTTCATCGATGTTTCTTTTATTTTTCAATAGACCTTTGTAAGCATTACTGCAGTAGATGTATAATTTAAATAAATATTAAGTCAATCTTTTAAACATTAAAGCTTTGTGATGTTGAAATTGGAGGAAAATATGCGTGTTTTCACATACTGAAGGCGATGAAAAATGCAGAGAATTTTCCGATTTTCTCTTAAGAGTTGGTGAAGGAGTTGGATCTTATAAATCATAAGTGGAAATTCTAGAGCAGTGCATCATACAATCATGCAATCTCTCCGAAATGTTTAATGCTGTTTACCCAAACTTGGATTCAATGGGAAAAATCTCCAATCCGATAGTAAAAAACACAATACTTACACCTAGAAATGAAGATGTTGACATGATAAATACCACCATTATGAAAAAATTTCCTGGTAGCAGTCGAGTATATAAAAGTGCAGACAGTGTAGATAATTCAAAACACTCCGAACTCGATCCAACTGAAATTTTGAACTGTTTAAATATATCTGGGCTACCTCCACATGAATTAACTTTAAAAGTTGGTGTTCCAATTATTCTGTTACGAAATCTCAATCCAAATATAGGGCTGTGTAATGGGACATGTCTTATTGTAAAGTCACTTCATAGTAGCACCCTAGAGGCAGTCATTGCTACTGGAGCACAAGTAATGATACCACGCGTGACACTGTTGCCCTATGATTCAGGTTCACTATTCCATCTAAAGCAAGTCACTGGGTCAGACATAGAGAAAAATTGGTCTCTTTTTATCCCAGCCTATATTTTCACACAGACAATTACGAGTATATGTAGCTTTGACGAGAGTAAGAAGTTTCAGTCAAATTAAATTAATAATACCGGCTGGAAAAATCAGTCATTCAGAATAGACAAATTTTTTAAACAAATTAAAGTTAATGTACTTTTATAAAGTAGAATGTTTATTAATTAATTTGATGTTTCAGTTAATATAAAATGTTTACAATTATAAGCATATTTACTACAAGTTTATCAAAATTTCCCGCAGTAAAACTGCAGGCTTTCTACTAGTATTGGTAATGAAAATCAAATTTGGGTAGGTATCTGTTAGTATTTTTTCATATTTTTCAGATATTGTTTAACATTTTTATTGTATTAGAACATTTTGTAATTACAATAATGTTCTGTGTATAAAGTAATATAGTCATACTTCAGTTAAGGAAAAAAGATTCCATAATTTAATATTTCTGTAGTATAGTATAGTGCAGCAGTTCCCAAAGTGTGGTCTGCAGATCCCAGGGGATCTGTGAAGGCTTCTCCGAGGATCCACAAACAAATTTCCTAAATGGCAGATACTAGTGTACGGGACCATAAACAAACTGGCAATAAGTTATTGCCCAAATAATGTTTTATGAATTGGTTTCCTATAGTGTGCAGATTATCAAAATTCCAGTATTTTCTATCAAAGAGTATCGGTTTATAAGGGTGAAGTTTATGAGCAGTAGTTATTCACCACTTCCTGAAATTTCTCTATTCTTTGTTTGCTCTTTGTTAAAAGCTCACAAAGAATCTGCACTGCTACCACCGCTATTTCTTTTAGTTTCAGGTATGCCTCAGAATACCGGTTGCAGAGAACTATGGTTGATTTCTATCCGAAAATCTGTTACAGAAAGCAGAAACAAACGATATATGACAGTCGAACAATAGACAGTGCTGGTTTTTAATAGTGTTCAAGCTAATCACCTAGCAGGGACTTACTGTGAAATGAGTGGCACAATCACTGAAATCTGTTTCGGATTAAGCAGTTAAAAAGCTAGGAGTCTTAATTCCAGATTATTTAATATCCTTTGTGAGGAAATTGAGACTGTGAACACGGCTCGATTGCTGTACACAGAAGTGTATGTAAGTAAGTGTATGTGTTATGTAAGAAAGTTTGAATTCTGTATCGAAATCGCTGGTTTTTGTTGAATGTCCTTTTCATATATCCGGTCTCCTAACAAACATTTCATGGCTGCAGAAGCTAGCATACTTGGGAGATATTTTTAGAAAGATCTCAAATTAAACCTCTATATAAAGCAAAATGTTACAATTTTTACTGCAAAATACAAAAAAGATTTGATACTATAAAAACTTGATTTCTGGGCTGGGTGCATTAAGGAGAAAAACTTCAAAGGGATCTTCCACTCTCCCGCAATTTCTGGAGGAGACTAAATGCAAATCAGATTGCAATGTCTTGAGTGACATTGTCCAGCATCTGCATGATTTAAGTTGTATTTTTTTGGAGTATTTCTCCCCACCTGTCGAGGGTATAAGTTGGGAGCGAAAAGCGTTTACCAGAAAGTATCTCTGTGATGACTTATGAAAGTCTCAATGACATACAAGAGAATTTTTAACTGAAGAAAAGATCTCGCCGATATACTTCCAGGGTAGTTTCACCCATGAATATTCAAATTTATCCCAAGCTGCACTTTTCAAATTTCTGCCTTTCTCAACTACATACTGAGACTGGATTTTCTAAATGCACTGCTACTAAAAATAAGGATGCACCGCAATCGACTGAATACTGCACCAGATAGTTCTCCCCCAACATTTCACGACTTGAAACAAGAAAAAACAAACACTTGTCGCACTGACCATAGGTATGTTGCAATACTCTTATTTTATTTTTGAATCACATTTGCTTTTTTTATCCGAGGATCTGCGAAAATCTTTCGGTGCAAAAAGGGATCCATGGCAGAAAAAGTTTGGGAAACACTGGTATAGTGTACTGTATTTAGTTTATAGTGTATGAGAAGGAAATAATACATGAGAACAAATAAACAAATTAGCTGTCTTTCACTTCTTTGGCCACATCCCTCCACGCTTGGTCAGTCACTTCCCTTCTACTATATTCCTTTATCCTAAAATTTCATAAACAATGGAATTTTTCAACACATTGCACAAAGAGAATGCTAGAAGTAAGATCGTCTCTCATGTCGTTGAAGGATGTTGCACAGCACTGAACTGCATAAACAAGCTATAGCGAATGCAATGTTTTCCGTTCGTAACGAAATTTACTGAATACTCAAGAGCGAGTCTCATATGGAATGGATACGAGCGAATTAACTAAAATGCACATGTAGCTTGCAACTTGAGGCTTGCCTCATATATGTACAGTGTTGCAAAATTTAGTCAACCAACAGAGTGCAACATTTTATGAGTACTATTGTAGGCTATGAGGGGTCAGTCGGTGGTCGACCCTGGGATGGCGAATACGTATGTGCCGATTTTTTGTGCTACAGTCTGTTGAAAACTTGACCCTCTTAACAATTAAAAATGAGTGGGAAAAGGAAAGCAAGTAGCAGTGAAGTGAATTATTCTGCTAATAAACGAAGGTGTATCACATTAGATATGAAATTAGAGGTTTTGCAGATGTTCAACATTGGCAAAAAGCTAAATGTGATTTCTATGGCTTTAGGCCTTCCTCCTTTTACACTGTGCACTATTCACAAGAATAAGGATTCAATTAGGGCTAGTGCGCAATCTGTTGCAAATTCAATGGAAATACATGCTTCTTAACGAATGATTTGTGCGGAGCGTATCCCATTCGTTAAGCGGGGTATTGCTGTATATGATTTTGTCACTTCCACTATCCAATAGTCACATTTGCACAATTGATCTTTTAAAAATAATTACACATTATACAAAAGATGAATTGCAATTCTGAGGAACTGGAAACTAATATGTAGTTGTCCGTTGATAAATCGACTGGTTGGTTAGATTAAATATTGTCTTATTAGTAAGCCTTCTGTCACATTACCACGAAGTTCAGCGACTGCAAGGTTTATTTCCACTAGGAGTGCCACCTTAACATCAACCACTACAACTACGTTGAGCAGAGCTTAGCCAGTCACAAAAAATCTCAATATCTCGCCAACAGTACAACTGATTTCAATTTTATAATTTTCCTGCAAATCTGCAGGTCGAGGCGTTTAATTTGATGTATCACACATTAAGATGGCTGTTACCTTCGGTTTCCAAATCTCATTTTTTAACTCTATTAACCCTTTCAATGTGGCCCCAAAATCCAGAGTTTCTTATGGGTGACTGAATTGAATTCTCAATGTTTTTCATTAGATTATGTTATATTATTCATAATTTTCCAAGTATTTCTTAAAAGTAGAATGCTCAGGACAATTTATCCTCAATACTACAATAAAAATAAACTGATGTGGGCAACACATGACTTTCTCCATATTTATATGGCAAATTACATGTTGTAAGCTCTGAGATAGTTGTTAATATTTACTTCCGGTTGACAATTAAGAAAAGGAAAAGGAGCGTTACTAAGACGTAACTAAGCATCAATTGTTAACAATAGTCTTCAGTAGGTGGCGTGGTGGTGGCAGCTAAAAATATAAGATATCTCTTAAACAATGCATTATATGGAAAATGTATCAAACAAAGGTTATAGAAAATGAAATTTCCTACAACTTTTATACCAATACATTATTACATTTATCAAATATAAAAGCAAATATTTCAAAATAATGGATGTGACAAGAGTAAACACCCACTTCCGGTTGACCGATTTTTAACAAAAACTAATCAGATCTTCTAACTTTTATAAAAATGTTAAATATAAAATTTTGCATTGACCTGATTAATAGTTTTTTAGTTAAAATCGCACTGTGAAACTGACCTTACTCAAACAGAGCTGGGATCCAAACTGATGGCTAGAGGCAAAAGAACGGATGCTAAGGCATGATGGTCCTCCACCTGAACCATTAGAATCAGATGTAGCACAATGACGGGAATTCCAGTCATGCAACGCAGGATAGACCCCTCATGATAGGAATTGCAGTCATGCCACATTGAAAGTGTTAATATATAGATAAACTACTAAACAATGTCTACAGCTTTGAAATATTATAGACATTTCTAACATTTTAAAGTTCATTCTTAAGCTGTGGTAAAAAGAGAATGGGATAATCAAAACATTATCCATGGCATATTTCCGGACCAAGGATGTGTTTCAGATTAGCCTAAATTCCTAAAGCATTCTGAAACGGATGTTTCCAGAGCACAGAATTCTGAATTAGAGAGGTTCAACTATATCAGATACACTGCTAGCATAAAATAGGTTATGATGACACTCATTTCTAGCATGTAATTATAAATATTAGCTAGAATGATGTAGGGCAGCGTTTCCCAAACTTTGCAGTCCTGGGGACCGGTTATTACAAGCTTTGCAGACCTGGGGACCGGTTACTTTAATAATAATTTTTTGCGTCCCACCGTAGTACACATAAAAAAAATTCCCAACAGACCATTCGCGAATGGAACTACTTTGCTTGCACGTCCGATAAATGCACAATAAATAAAGAATTTAATACATTGCACATGCATATTTATAAAACCATAAAATCAATTTAAAAAATCAAATTCCATTGTTTATCTATTTATTAAAATTCACTTTTTATGTATCTTTACAACATTAGGAATTAGCAATTCAATCTTACAAAATGAGTAATAAAGGAAAAGAGAACATACTAATGTGAAGGATGCTGCTGTTTGTTATTACATAACAACTGTATGTAAGGAAGAAAAGAAGTCAATTTTATCCTCAGATCTGGCTCGACATCCAATCTATTCCTATACTTTGTTTTTAAGAAAACCAAAGTAGAGAATCCAGCTTCACATTTATATGTTAAACTGAAAGGCATTAGGAATCTGACCGCTTTCTCAGATAAATGTGCATATTCATTTTGGCAACTCAGCCAAAAATCAATCAAGCAGAGGCTATCAAAATTGTGTTTCAATGCAGTATCACAAGAAAGTTCAACTAGTGAATCTACTTCCGTTTCATTTAGTTGCAATATTTCTTCATTTTCTGTGCTAAGAGTAAATGAGTTCCTAATCCACATTTTACTGCAGTCAATTTGGGGAAAATATTCATTTAAGCTTGATATTAGCCCCAGGAGATGTTCTTTTATTGTTACAGAAAGCGCATCTAAGTTATTTACATCGGCATAATTTTCGAATAATTCAGATAAAGTACAGAAGGACTTAAAATTTCCCTTTTCAACTCGTTGTGTCCACAAACAAAGTTTTTTTATTGTTGCTTCAACATTTTCCAGAACTTTAAAAATAGCTATGTTGGTGCCCTGGAAACTTAAGTTCAACTCATTTAAAGCACAAAATATATCGCATAAGTAGGCTACCTTTGTTAACCAATCAAATTCGCGAAATCTGTCTTTAAATTCGTATATAACGTCTCTTACCGATGCTCACACATTCTTGAATAGTTTAACTCAAAAGTGAGGGCATACCTTTCACGGCTAGAGCCTCTCTGTGAATAATACAGCTACAGCTACAAAGTATCTGACACATAAAGCGATTATTCCAAAAATCGCTACATGTCGCGTTTTATTTTCTACCGGAACAGAATTTCATCTCAATGTGTTGCAATACATTTAAACCAACGTGTTCGGATCATGGCATATTCCGGTGCGTTTATTTTACGCAAATTATCAACGTCTTTAGACTTAGGAACGAGTGCACAAACACATACAGAAGAGTCAATTTAATTTGTTACCGCTGTAGACGTAATAGGATAGCGCGATTATTTTAATATTTTCTGAGGACCGGCATTTTTTTCCCAAGGACCGGTACCGGGCCGCAGACCACACTTTGGGAAACGCTGATGTAGGGAATTACAAAAACCTAAACATATTCATGACAATGTATTTCAGGCTAGAAATTTCCTTAGTAATCCACTCACGATAATGCTTTTCAAAATATTTGGATGTTTCTATAATCAGGGCCGGCCCGACAATACAAGCGAACCAAGCATCGCTTGGGGCAGCAAAATTTTGGGGGCGCAGATTTTGATTCACAAGAATTTAGAAAATATCTTAATTCTGTTGCGTTGGCAGCTGACAAAAATCAGGAAAGATATTCAGCTGGTAACGGAGAGAAGATGTTCGGATATATCGTTTGAACAAATCGGTCTAAGAAAGGCGAAAAGGAAATTGGAAAAACCGAATAATTGAACCAGGCTCGAAAAATTCCCTCATCTTGGGGATCCTTGCAAATATTTCACACGGTCAGTTTTCAAAGTGCAGCTGTGCAGGAGAGCGAGGCTGCGATTTTCCTTTTCTTTGGCGGCCTTTCTTAATAGCCCTTCCTCAACCCTTCATGGAAAGGCATGCGGCTTCCTGGCAGGAACTTTGAGGCCGGCCAGAGGAAATTAATCGGAAGCGAGACCTGTGCCTCTATGCTCAAAGAATGCATTTCTCCCGAGGGTCCCGGGGAAATCCCTGGAGCGCAAATCAAAGAGAATCGCTAGGAAACATTGGGGGCGGTACACTTTCATTCAGGCGACCCAAAGGTCTTCATGTCTTTCCGTCTGCCGAGGGTCCCGGAGAAATCCCTGGAGCGCAAAACAAAGAGAATCGGTAGGAAACATTGGGGGCGGTACACTTCCATTCAGGCGATCCATAGGACTTCATGTCGTTCCGTGTCTTATCGTTCTATCTCATTCTTTTTCTTGAAAAATTAAAACTCCTGGGAAAACACAATCTACTATGAAGCGCGCTGTATTTTCACCATTCTCACTTAGTAAGGAGAAGAGCGCGGTGAATACTCTCCGTTGGCCTGTCTCTGTTATAAGTTGTGTTATAAGTTGCAGGAGTATATTTAGTGTTTCAAGAAGGAAGGGAAGTGGCAAATTCTACGTTTCCTACGAAGAGATCAACGTAACACCTTTGACTGAAAGGATTATAATTTATAGAGGTAAGTCAGTGTTATATACAATCTTGAACATTTGTCGAGAGACGTAAGAGAAACATTTTCATTTATTTTTGCAAAAAATTATTGAATTCTTTCAATCCATATTAATTATCTTAATAGGAGGCACGTTCCCTGTTCACTGACGCTCTTCACCCGCCCCCCATTGCTCGCTGTTATTCATTCTTAAAAGGTACTTGTTATATTTAGATTATTTTAATGGGATGTTTAATATTTTAATGAATTCATATATTGCCTCAATAAGAAATTAACAAAATTATATAGTTAAGATCTCTAACTTAGCCTTTTCTTATAAACAACATCATAAATTATTTTATTTTCTGTTCTGCGACCATTATAATTTTATGAATTCAATTGAATAATTTATAAGGGATTTGTTTGGTTTTTAATGAATTAATTGCACAACTCGTTAAAAATAAACTTAGAGGAATAAAAATTACCGGAGATTAAAATATCCGAGATTGAGCATTGAAATATGACAGACAACCAAAAATAGAATGCTAGTCTTATATAGATTAAAAGACATAAGTAACATCTGATTCATTTTTATTTAATCAATAACTTCATTCAATTCCGAGAAAGTTTATTTTCTAGGCACTGAAATTACCGAGGTCAACAATACACGTAACCATGGAAATTGTGTAAAAGTTAGGAAAACTTGAACATAAATTCAATAAAAGTGATTTCGACTGAGATAGTAAAATACGACAAGAATAAGAATCTATTAATTTAGGTGGGTTCAAGCAAATATTAGTAACAATATCTTGATTTTCGGATGTTTTAAAGGAAACAAAAATGAAACCCATTAAAATAAAACTGTGATTTTTACCTTTTATCTCATCCTCATCCTCTGTATTTGAACCCGTGATCGTTCACGAAATTATTTTAGATCATTACGCAGATATTCATTAACAATGATACTCTGAGGAATTTCAGACTTCTAAGTTTATTTCTAATCGAGTTATTCACAAAATTCGATCTTTAGGATCACGATGATTTCCATTTACAATTTCATTTTAAATATTACTGCTGTAAAAATAACAAATAATATTACAATAATATTCAGCTTTATATTATATTTTGATATAAATATTATAAACAATTAAGATACTATTTCTACATTACAGTTAAAAACACGATGCTTGGTCGTAAAAAATAATCGGGAGCCGAATATCGCAAGAGAAAAGCTGAGATTCAATTAGAAATTAAAAAGCAATCGGGGTCTATACAAAAATTCTTAAAAGAAGATCCGGCTTTGAAAGAATCCGCAATACAAGAAAATGTGGTTCTCGAAGACAAGAAAAATGAGCCATCTTCGCATAGGTCTACGGAAGTGGCGGATAGTGCGATCAATTCTGATCGTGGATATGAATGTAGAGATGGAATTGTTGACAATATTTCGGATCCTGCAACCTGGCCCTCTGTTATCACAGATTCATTTAGATTAGAGACAGTTTTAAGAGGACCAACAAAGCCAAGAGCAGATATTAATTACCCTAAAGATAAGAATAACCGACGATTTACTGTTGCAAACGTCAAAAGGAAGCTGAGAAATGGAGAGGAGATTGATAGAACATGGCTTGTTTATTCAACAATTAAAAACGCAGTGTTTTGCTTTTTTTGTAAACTCTTTAGCTTGACAAAAATTTCTATAACTGAAGATGGTTATAATGACTGGAGAAATTTGAGTCAAACCCTTAAAGAACATGAAACCTCACCAACTCACTTTGAATTACATAAAAAATGGATAGAATTCAAGAAAAGGATTTTTGGTAATGTAACATTAGATTCGTATTTACAAAAAAATTTGAGTGCTGAAACTCGTCATTGGCAAGGAGTATTAGAAAGACTATCTCGCATTTAGGGGCTCATCAGACAGATTGCATGAAAGCAATAATGGTAATTATCTACAATTAGTAGAGTTGCTGGCAAAATTTGATTCAGTCATGGCAGAGCATCTGCAAAGAGTAAAATCAAATGAACACCATAGTCACTATTTAGGGAAAACTATTTAAAATGAACTAATACAGCTAATGTCCACGGCAGTGCGAAATAAAATATTAGAAAATTTGAAGCAGGCAAAATATTATTCGATAATTGTTGATTGTACACCAGACATAAGCAATATTGAACAGATGTCAATAATAATACGTTTCCTCAGTATCAATCAAGGGGTAGAAATTTGTGAGCACTTCCTGAATTTCATTCCGGTGGAGAGAACAACTTCATCAGAACTTACCGATGCAATTTTTATGGAACTTGAAAAGTTAGGTATTCCCATGAGTAATATGCGCGGTCAAGGTTACGACAATGCTTCAAACATGAAAGGCAGACACTCGGGTGTTCAAAAAAGGATACTTGATGTAAATAATCGAGCATTTTTTGTTCCTTGCCATGCTCACTCCTTGAATCTTGTCATCAATGATGCTGCTAAATCATCTCATATCGCTGTTTCATTTTTTAGTATAATACAAGCTATCTATGTTTTTATGAGTGGATCTACAAGACGCTGGTCTGTTTTAATTAAAAATGTTGCTAAGTTAACTTTAAAATCATTTAGTGAAACTAGATGGGAAAGTAGAATAGAGGCGATCAAACCTTTCAGGTTTCATTCTGGTGATATTTACGATTCTCTTTATGAAATAAGTGAAGATCCATCCTTTGATCCAATTGCTCGACATGAAGCAGAAACATTGGCTAATCAAATGAAAGATTTCCGTTTTATTTGCTGTATTGTTGTCTGGTATAATATTTTAAAGACTATTAACATAGCCAGCAAGTATTCACAGGAAGAAAAAATATGCATTTTGAAAGTTGTTGATATATTAAAGTCAACCATAGAAACCCTAAAGAAATGTCGGTCGGACATTGCATTTGATGAAGTTTTAGAAGAGGCAAAAATAATTGCCGTTGATTTGGAAGTCCAACAATTTTTTCCCATAAAGACTCGTATTCGTCCCCGACAAAAAACTTTTAACCCTGCTCCAGATGAATCCCTAATTGATTTGAAGACGCAATTCAAAGTAGATTTTTATTTCTATGTCTATGACGTAGTAATCATGTCCGTAGAAGAAAGAGTTATGCAATTACATAACCACAGTAATTTATTCCGTTTTCTATATGATGTAAATAATATTAAAAACATTTCCAAAGATGAACTTTTAAAAAAATGTTTGGATCTACAAGCAGCACTAACAAACTCAAATGATATCAATGAGACTGATTTGGATGGCTCGGAAATGTTAGAGGAAATAACAGCACTGTCCCCTTTAATAAAAACGGATTGGACACCATTAGATGTGTTGCAATTTGTTTTACCAAATGATTTTGCTCCTAATTTGGCAGTTGCATTGAGAATTATGCTAACTCTCCCAATAACGGTAGCGTCGTGTGAAAGAAGTTTCTCTAAATTAAAAATTACTTGAGATCAACTATGTCTCAAGAGCGACTGACAGGTCTGGCAACTATTTCTATAGAGCACGATGTTCTAAAAAAAATCAAATTTGAAGACCTACTTCAAGACTTTGCATCTGTAAAAGCCAGAAAACAGAAATTCTTGTAAATATTTGTGACTTTTACATTCAATTCTACGTAAATATATTTAATTTTTGTTATTTTTTATTAGTAACATTTTAATCTTATTATTCTGTGTATTAAAATTTTTTATATCAAAACTTTTTATTATTAAATAGATACAAATTCAAAACAATCAAATTTTAAATTTTTTTAGTAAAAGCATGAAAAATGTATGAAAATTTAATAATAAATTCTCTGTAAACATATTTCATTGGATCCGGACCACGCACGTCCCAAAAAACAGTATAAAAGAAAAACAAATTTTTTAACCCCAAAAAACAGATTTCAGACCGAAGAGATCATTAACAATCATAATTAATTTACTAAGTGAAAGTATTTTAATCTTTATTTATAAATATTTAAAAATTAATCTACGTGTAACAATAAAGAAATAATAGAATTAAGATTGAAGAATGAAAGATAATGAATTTTGGGGGTTAAAAAATGTGTTTTCCTTTTATACTATTTTTTGGGGACGTGCGTGGACCGGTAGCCTATTTCATTACTGGAAAACTTTATTATTTTGTGATAATTAAACAAGACTATCTCATCACCTATTTGGATGGTAACAATCTCTATCAAACAAGATCGCAAAATTTTTTACCGGCGAGGGCGCCCGAAAGGCTCCGCGCTTGGGGCGCCAAAATATCTTGGGCCGGGCCTGTCTATAATACATTGCTTGACAAATACAATTCATTAATAATGCTCGGATATAAAATAATGATTGACTAAAAACATAAGTTCAGAGATTTTTACAGATTTCAATGTAGTACCTCTACTGGGATTGCAATGCATTAATTAAAAATTCAGATAAAAATCTGCTGTGTTCATCACATGACTTTCTCCAGGAGATCGAAGGATATCTTAGATTTAATATTTACAAACTACCCAGCATGTATAGATAAGGAATCCATTGAAGAAGGAATAAGCAATCATAAAACCATGTATGTGGTTTTAGTTGAAAATTGAGAAATAGGTATAGGCACAAAGAAAAATCTGATATGGCCTTCAGAGTGGAAAAGGTTTGGTTGAAACTGACCAACAAAACGTGGAGTTCTACTCGTGTTATCTCCTTTATGATTTCATTTATGTAAATATCAGTTATTATCAAAGTTGTACAAAATTTAATTTAGAAACAAATGAAAATTTTGTTTACTTATTGTTTTTTCAATGTGAAAATTGATTACAAATATTTTTCATTGTGTAAATTACTCAGTGTTTGAAAATTATTCACAAGTATAATTGCTGATAATTATTCCTAAGGATGCTGATATTAAGAGCAACTTGTAAGTACTATTAGATTCTAACTGATTAATCTGTATGGAGAAAATCACGAGCTGGACACATCAGATTTTTTTAAGTGCCACGAACAGGTATTCTCTCATAATTTAAATGTGCAATACATTTTCGACTGTTTTCATTTTACTTGATGTCAAATGTGTCAATTATCAGACACATATAAGATATTAATATAGAAAAAAGGCTTCATCTCTGTGTGTGTTGAAATGCTAAACAGAGTTAAATGAGAGAACGTCACTTAACATTTCATTCTTTTACAGTCAAACTTTTAGGAATAAGTTGGCAATGCCACTTTTAAATTTTAAGCTGCTTATCATCAACATTGAAGTCATGGGTTTGACTAATAGGGAATTGACAGGCTAGTTATAATCCTGTTAATTTCAACCAAAGACATATATGATGACGTCATAATTAAAAGAAATTGATTTATTGAATTTTATTACAGTGCCATTGAATTAAAACTACAACATAAACTTAGAATGACATCGTAATCCTAAAACACGAAATTTTAGCAAAACATCTCTCAATAAGGATGAAAAACTAGAATGATGTCATTTTGCGTTTTTTTATCGGGATACATACAATAAGTAGGGTATGGATTTTTTGGGCTTTACCCAATTTTTACCCTCTGATTGCCTTTTTAAATTTTGGGTAAAACCCAAAAAACCCTAAATTATTAGTTTTCTTTAAACAAATAATTTTAGATTTGGTCACAGAATTTCAATTTTGGCACTTGTAGGCACCTCAGCACTTAAGTGCAGTCTGAAATGTTCGCTATCAGTCTGTTTATTTTTTGTAAAATATTTATTCCTAAGCTCATTTGTAACACGATCTCTCCTTGGTTTGCTCGCACCACGAATAGTCAAGGATGCACCTTAGCTAGTCGCTGTTAGATCTTTGATAAGGAAACAAGCACATGGGTTTCCCGTTGTACAGAAGTGCTTTTCGTGAAATTTGCCGTAGTATAATCGTTTACTAATGCATTTGCTTTGAAATCAGAAAATTATTTTTTCCTTATATGTATTGTGGTAGCCCTGCTTTTTAGATCTATTCTAAAGATGTTCATTTCATTTTCCCATTCTATACTCGCCCTTTGTGAAATTTCTTTGAAATCGGTTCAGCAAATACCATTGAAGTTTGTAGTTACAGAAAAATTCTAACCATGATATTGTGGGAGCCCTGTCTAGTTGACATAGTTAAAATATGCTGTTTTGGTTATTTAATTATATGAAGATTATATATACTATATTTGGTTAAAATCCATGCAGTCAGTTCTCTAGAAATACGCGTCAAAGAATTATTATTTTACTTTTTATTGTGGCAGCCCTGCTCATTAGCTCCGATTTATACATCTTGATTTTAGTGTGGTATGTAGTACAAATCTAATATGCAAAATTTTATTGAAATTCATTCAGCCAATTCCTTCCAAATCCTTAATTACTGAAAGTTTAATTTGTAATTGTGGCACCTCTGTTTGGCTGATTCAGTCTAAATATGCTAATATGGTTTTGCATGTATGTGTAGATTATAAATATAAATTTGGTTAAAATTGATGTGGACAATTCAACACAAATACTTGTGAAAAAGATATTTTTTATTAGTTGTATTGTGGCAGATCTGATTTCGATATCTATGCTGAACATTGTTTTTATTATGTTGCAAACCTCATTTATACAAAATTTCGTTGAAATCGGTTCAGTCAATTCCTTTCAAAGTTATAATTACTGAAAAGTTTAATTTTGCAATTTTGGCATCCCTGCAGAGTCGATTCGGTTGAAATATGTCACTTTGATCATGTATTTATGTGGAAATTCTATGTACCAAATTTGATTGAAATCGGTTAAGCCAATTCTTCCCTGATATATACGTAGGGACGGATGGACAGACGGACATCACGAAGATAATAGTGCTTTTTAGCATTGACAAAAAGACAAAGGTGAAATACTCCTTTAGCCAAACAACAACAACAACAACAAAATGACACACATGCCGAAAAATCTTTCCGCACTTCACTTGTTTCTCGGTCGTCTTCTTAATACTTTCCGTTTCAAACCTGGCAGTTGGCTCCCAGTCACTGTTGAAACAGGTTTTACCCCTGACGATACTTACCTTGTGGGCGAAATGCATTGGGTTTTGTAGCCCTCTAGTTGTTTTGGCTAAAGGAGTATTTCACCTTTGTTAGTTTTGGCCAAAGTTATTGAGCTACTATCTATTATTGACAAAAAGCACTAAAAAGAGCCCAAGTTAGTTGAAAACAATATGAAAGAAAAATTATTACACTAATATTTGGTGTGTTTTCAAAAGAAGTTGAACAGGAAGCAAGATATTGGTGCAGCCTGCGAGGTGTTCCTCTCCACCTGGAGGCATTTAGCACAAAATATCACTCTCAACCATATTTAAGATATAGTAAAAAGTTTTGACTGTTGATAAAACTTTTAAATTTTTATTTGAAAATCATTTTATCCGAATTACAAAATAATAAAACCCGAAAATTACCCGAGATTGAACTTTTTTAAAACTTCGAAAAATCTGTAACTTTTTATACCTGATATTTTAACCCAAATGAAAAGGAAAATAATAAAACCCGATATTTATCCTCCGAATGAACTTTTTTTAAAACCAAAAAAATCCATACCCTAAGTATAATACACCAATACAGTTAAATATCAGTATAATGAAGTAGTGCGGACAACTAAAATAAAATCGTTACATTTTTAATTTTTAAAATTCAGAGGAAGCGTGATATATCTTCTCCCTGACACTGGTACCAAAAACGGTAACTCTGAGAACTGCGCAGTGCTTAAGTTGTCCTTGTAATCATAGTTGGAAAAGGAACTTGTAAAAATTTAGAAATAGTATGAGTAATATATTGATATATATATAGACGTTCCTTACAGAGGAGGAGGAAGATATAACAGGAGGATACTAATGTCCAGCACAAACTACAAGAACTAGAGAGCTGAAAATTTTTGTTTTTGTAGATATGATGGAGAAACCTACAGATAAAATGAGACTTCTCACCTAAGTGACATGAGTTCGACTCCAGAAATTCCGAAAGTTGCATTTTTTCCCATAAGAAAAGCATTGCGCCATTTTTGTAAATTAATTTTGGGCACTTGCCCATAAGCTAGAAAAATGAAATTTTCAGTGATGCTAGATGGCTGCAATATCTACTAAGAATTATTGTTAGTTTTACTTACACTGTCCTGGGTTCGACTCCAGATACCCCGGAATATCTCCAATAAGATAGCATGGGAAAACGTAATCCAGTGTATAGACCAATCTAATTAGTTTAGGAAGCTGAAATTTTGCATTATTATAGAACTTTTCTCATAAACAACTATAAAAATCAAAAATTTTAAAACGGTTAATTTTTAGGGGTTGTTTCAATCCCATTTGTACATTAAAGTTTAATAATTTTTATCTTGAAAACTATATGCTGTAGGTTCGAGTTTTTTAAATCATTTTGTAGAAAATTATACATAAAAAAAGGTAATTTTAAAAAAGTTCAAAAATTCTACCGTTAAAAATTAGCAATTGTTTAAACATATTTTTGAGGTTTGTGTATTATCAAATGTGCTACGAAGCTGAAATTTTTTTACCGGTTGATTTTGTGAAAAAACGAAATAAAAAATTATAAAAATTTTGATATTTTAATTTCTTTGGCTGTTAAAAATTCTTAAAGTTTAAACTAATAGATAAATGTTTAGGTATTTTGGGGCAAGCTAGGAAGCTGAAATTTTAAAGTTAAGTAAAGCTCAGTGCATTGAAACTAACAAACATTTGAAAAGCTCCAACAAAGTGTTATTGCGGCCGCATTAAACTTGTGAAATTTAAACAATTAAATAAATATTATTTCACTTCTAGATGTGCTACAACTTCAAATTTGACAAAATGGTGGGGAATGAGCACCTTACATTAAATAAAGTGTAATATTCTTAAAATTGCAAATTTAAGGCATTGTTTTAATCAAATATTGTTCAATAAGGAACGATAGAAATTGGGTGCAGAGGTGAAATATTTTGAATTAAAAAAAAATTTCTAATAATGTTATATCTCTCTGAAATATTAATGTTTATCAGGGTCAGATGAAATGCTTGCAGAATGATATAAAGTGAAGATGGAACTGCAACAACCCAACCCAAATCCATCTTAACAGAAGGTTCTATTGGAATAAAAAGGAAAAGATTTTCGACAATGTTCATTCATACAAGAACATAAATATTGCTGTAAGATGTAGTTCTTTATTTAGCCATAGTCATTTGCAGCGCCTCAGTCAAGGGTAATATATTGCACTTGAGTCAAAATATCAGAACAATGGTTACATCTAACAAAATAATTATAAAGAAAAAAACCATGAATTAGTGTTTACTTCTTAAAAAAGCGTAATTTTTTTCTGAATGGTTCGATATAGGTGTGAAGAATCTGCCTATTGGTTGCTAGTCAGGTAATCGTTCAATACACTTGCCTGGACTGAGATTTCAGTTTAAATCATTGCGGCATTGATAAATGCTAAAAACAAATCCCAGTAAAGATAAAAAGTGTACATCCTATTGTTTAAGGAATTTCTTATTACAAACTTCGTTATGTATTCTTTTAGCCATTTAAATTTTCTTGCTTTCGATCAGATAAAACCTTGTATTTCCTGAACAATTAGAGATAAATTAGTCAAACAAAAAGTAATATTTAGCAAAATTGTTTGGGTAATAACGGGTACACGTCCTTTATGCTAAAAAAAAGAGAAAACCCAAAATCCGAGTAAATCTATAACATAAAGTATAAACAAGAAGTGCAAATCAGGACTAATGCAGACTGGTTTCCCAAAGTTGACGTCCCAAATTGATTACTTATATAGATAGGAAAATTTTCAGTATATGTAAGTCATTCCAATGAATTCTCATACTATAAATACCATTTGTTGTTCATGTTTATCAATGCTAGAGAAAAATTGGAAAACAAATTATTAGAGAATCATCAGGTTTAAAATACTAAAAGCAATGTCAAAATATCTTTCTGACCTTATATTTGGCAGGTATCTTTTTAATAAATGAATTTAATAAATGTTACTGTTTATACGCTAATATGTATGGATCAACTGTCCATTGCTTAAGGGTAGTCGAGCGGAAAAGAAAAAAAACCCATTTGTTCACTCGTCTATGCTCAAGACGAATTTGGTAATAATCACCTCCATGGCAACAATCCGACAAAATGAGATTTAAAATGCAAAAACACTACATTTTAGTAAAAATTCAAGAAAATACGATCAATTATCAAAATTTGGTGATAAGAATTTGAATCTACATTCTTTTTCCCTTAGAACAGTATAATTTTAAGATATTATAATGTATTAAAAAAAAACATCTCTGCACGATGGATTTGAGACTTCCTATGTAAAACAAATAGGAAGAAAACGTTCCTGGAATCGAATCCAGGACTTCAATCTTTGCCATATAAAATATAGCCCAGAGGTGGGCCCTGGCAGCACAAGCCTCATTCCAAGTTTCATGAAAATCGGTCCATTGTAAGTAGGGAACGTGCACACATACACACAGACAGAACCATTTCATGAGGCTATGTTTCCTTTGGAAACCAGCCTAAAACTCATAATAAAACATAACTAACATTACTTTTTCATATATTTTACAACTTTTAAAGTATTGTTTTGGTGTGTTACTCCTCAAAGCACAAAAATATACAGAGTCCTACATCGCATATTTTGCACTCCACCACTGCTCTAGTATATTTTCCCCTCCCTGAGCATAAATGGCAGTGAAGGAGATTTCCCTTTACGGACCAGAGTTTGTTTTCTTTGGCCTCCACGCGACGCAATTGTGTCCCGCTTGTGCTGCTCGGTCTTCCGCTTTGGGAAGCAACAGTGAGAAGAGCTGACGCCCATTCTTGGATCAGATTTCGCATGAGAGCAAGAAGAAACTCTCAATGCGTCATCTGCCTTCCATATGACGTCAGGAGAATATAATTATTGAGGACTGTGACGATGAGGAGGTGGGAGAAGAGCTACTTGGTCCACTTCCAACTATGGCAGCTGACCTCGTAGCTAGTCACCATCCTATCCCCCTTGTCCACGTGAAATGGGAAGTGCGGGGCTGCAGCACTCTCTATCTTTCTTTACAGTTGGTGGGAGGTCTTCCCTGCTTCCAGTGGTGAATCAGTGGCATGGTTGCCTCAATGATTCTTGAGAGCATGGCTTAAGGACAAATCCTTCAAAATTTTACGCCTCTATTTTTGAAGATTTAAAAGAGTTATTTGCCAAAAACCAAAATGACTAGAGTAAACATCCACTTCCAGTTAAGCGATTGTTGCCAAAACCTAATCAGCTTTTTATTATATAATGCTCTTTCTAAATAAAAAATTTGGTATTGATATGAGTATAAGTTTTTGAGTTAGAGCGCCCACAAAATCTTATCACATACAGACCAACAGACAGACATCGAGAAAATAGTCTAAATGTGTTCAGGGGACCTTAAAACATGTATTTCCGTTAAAATCTCGAATTCGATTTTTCATAAAAACAATACTTTCTCTATACTTCGTATATGGAAGAGTAATAAAAAATACAACCCTAATTATAGGGAATGACTCTTGGAAATTTCAAAATCACTCACCCGAAATGAAGGCATTTTAGGAATAGCAGCACGTAAGCCAAGACTAAATCCAACTGATTCCAACCCCAGGCCTTCACGCCCACTGTCCAGCAACAGCTGTTTCTCTGGTACAGAATTTTCACAAGATGCAGCAACTCCTGTCACAGATGAATTGCTGGCTAAGGCTGTTTCTGCACTTTCTGCACCATTGCTGCCATGAGACTACAATAGTAACAAAAAACTTATTTTATTTAATAGGAAATTACTTCCTGCATTAACTGTATGCATAAAATAGCAACAATTCATTTATTTACTCAAAAAGTCTTTCAATTAATACATTCGTTGCAGAAGACATCATATGATGTTGTCCCGCCCTAGCGCAGTTATGGGCGCCAGCATAAAGGCTTTTCTCCCTCGCTTCTCTCTCTCTCCCATGATGAGGAGATTTGACTTTGGGAAAAAGGCCGCAGTGGGGATTAGACTCAGTGCCTTGTGGGCTTTCGAACCGTGTGCTTCGTTTTCTAGTCGAGTGCACTGTTTATTAGAAAACCAGTTTTTGGATTTTTGTAGGAAATTTCATGTAAGCCTTATTATTTTTTATACACATTGGTTTTTTATTTATTTCGTTATTTTCAATGTAGCAATGAAAATAACGCAGTTCTTTAATCTATTTGAAGGCTTAATAGATGTTCATTCAATCGTAGGCAGCAATACGGGTCGCCTTTGCAACATCTAAACATTGCAAGAAAACGATATTTTATAGTTGAATAAGCAAAAACGGAGAAATTCGGTCAATATTTATGTATTTTAATGAATGATGGCAAAAACCTTGCACATTGAAAAATTGAAACTCTGTGTAAACATATGAGAAAATATAATCATCTCCTGGAGTTGAACCTGGGACACTTATGTACACAAAATTAGTTTTCCCAAGGTCTCCTAGTTCGCAGAAATAAAATGGCATTTACAGCATTTCTCTATGACAAATTGTTCAAGAGATAAAAGGGGGGACGGACAGATACAGACAGATGACAGACAGACATTGAGTAATTATATATAAAAGATAATAATAATCAATAATTGTATTTATTGAAACAATTATTTATAATGTAAATTGTAAATATCATTGTAAATATTAAATAGTATTGTACATTGTAACTATTATTGTAAATTGTAACTTTTATTGTAAAATGAAACTATTATTGTAAATTGTAAATATTGTCAATTATAGTAAGAATAATAATAATCAATAATAATTGTAAAAGAAATAATATAAATATTGTATTATAAATAAACTTTTTTGAAAGGGAATCCCATCATTATCGCTGAAAAGTAATCCATAAATAAATATATAAGAATTTGTTTGAATATAAGCCACACCTTTTTTTAATTTACCTAGAAAACATACTCGGAATATTTTGTTTTGGTGATATTTTAGATGCAATAAAAGGTTTGGCTTATCTTGGGACTATCTGCAAGTCGGACAACACCATAGGCTGTAATTTTTTTTATTAAAAAAACATTGACTAATTTTACATAAAAAACATTACAAATTGAAATAATCTGATGTGGCCATCATATGACTTTCTCCATACCTGCAATATTTCTAATAACTCCAAATAGCTTAAAATTAAAATAGATATTTTAAGGAACCGCGAGAAAAATTTAAAGACTTTACAAAGAACAGAAATAGACTCATACCGTAGCCTTCTAATATTGGATATACCCCCAAAACTCCAACTATCAATAAAATAAAAAGGAGTGCTACTAAGACGTAACTAAGAGTAAATTGTTAACAATAGTCGCTGGTAGGTGATGACAGTTAAAAAATTAGTTTTTAAAATATTTCTTAAACAATGCATTATATGGCAAAATGTTTCAAACAAAGGTTGTAGAAAGAAAAAAAGGGCAAAGTTGGTATGTTTGCAGGAAAGGTCTATACAAATTCCCTTCAGAGAACACACAAAAATCCCTACTATCTTCGGACAGAGACCATTTTAAAGAAAAATAAACAGACTCATATTCTTATTGTCAAATTTTGCCTACGAATCGAAATCACTCAAGTTATTCATTTAAATCCTATTTATTGGAAAAATTTCAGCTATTTAACGATATGTTGCTTTGCCAACCGTGCCATTGTTAAACCTCAAGATTGTATTGATGTCCATATACTCTATGTGTAAGAAAAGCGTGCTTTGAACGTGACTTTTTCATATGGGAGACACAATTAAAATTGCACATATAAATTATAAAAACAAACATGACATTCAAAATATCAGTTGTCTAATTTTATAAGGAGAAATTGGCTATTATTACTTTTAAACATCAGATTTCTGACTGACTTCAAAAAATTTTTGCGGGTACCACTAGTATAAATAAATAACCAATATATTATATTTTAACCGGGTCACCTAAACAGGGCTACCACAATATAAAGGTTAAAATTTTTCTGTAAATATGAATTTGAAAGGTATTGGCTGAACAGATTTCAAAGAAATTTCGTGTAGGGTGAGTATAGAATGGGAAAATAAGATATGATTAGGATGGATCAAAATAGCAGGGCTACCACAATATATGGGAAAATAATTTTCTGGTTTCAAAGCTAATACATTAGTATACGATTATACTGCGATGAATTTCATGAAAAGCACTTCTGTACCACGGGAAAACTGTGTACACCCCTACTTGTTATATATTAAAATTGTATTGAAAGGAAAGTAGGCGGATTAGTTCTTTCCAGAACTACTTGTTTATAGTTATTTTCATATTTTTTTTGCAGTGCGTCTTATAATTTACCCGAGTTATAAATTCGCATTGCATATATGAATCACGCAAAAAGCCATTCCTTGACATGCAGACCTTTTTCGTTTACATTTTATAATATTTAAAGGATGAGGTATTTAACTTAGTTATGCAAAGATAAGAATTTAAATCCCATTCGTAAATATCCAAAAATTATGTTTTAATACGATTTTTTCATGTTTTCACGCATTTTATTTATATTGGGTCACTGTTGTCCCAATTGTTGAGTTCTTTTCTTGACCTCACAATAAATGCACCAATTTAGTGCTTCAACATGGATCAGGCTTTTATACATAGGTATAACTTATTTACTGAATCTATTAAATAATTAGAGGGAGGAATAAAAAAGAGAATGGGAATGAGCAGAAATGGAGAAAGAGGAAGAGGCAATAGCATTTGTATAGGATTAAAAGGAGCTGCAGTACAAAAATAACAATAATAAATTATAATTGATTACAAAAATTTTATAATATCGAATCATGCGCCATTGCCAAATGGTGGGAATTCATAAAACTAAATATAACATAATTGTCAATGGATTATTTAAATGACAATACAGGTAGTTCCCGCTTTACGAATTCCCAGATTTATGAATTTTTTAAAAATGATATAATATCAAAAAAATCTATCCGGACAATGAGACTTATTTCAAACGTCCCGCCAAGCTGTACTTTTGTGTGTGTGCGTTTATGTGTTCAGGCAGACAGATTCCAATTTCCGGTATGCACTTAGTTGCCATGCTGACGCTGTTAAGAGTGATTGCATTGCTTTGTCTTTCCTTTGAAATAGCGTTACGTAATATTTCAAATTTACTAACCCCCCTTAATTCATTATGCCGCCAAAATGAAAGGATAATACAGTGAATAATTATAATAAGAAATGGCGAAAAGCCATTACATTAGAAACAAAATATAACATCATAACAGACCATGAGGCTGGAAAGATCGGTCAAGATTTAGCTACCAAATATTCGCTAAGTGCCTCAACTGTGAGTACGATTTCGAAAGACAAAGATAAATATTTAAAGGAAGTAAAAAATGCACAATCACTGCAATCTACTTGGATACGAAAAAAGGAAAATGAAAGCCTTATTCCTCATATGCAAAAACTTTTAACTGCATGGATAAGTGATCAAACTGGATGGCTCCAAATGCCTATTACGTATGCTACCATTTGTGCAAAAGCTTTATCACTTTTTAAGATGCTTATAGAGAAAAAAGGAGATGACTGTGAAGAAACTTATTCTGCAAGCAGTGTGTGGTTTGAAAGGGACAAAAAAAGAGCTGGTTGGCATAACATCAAAATCCTCGGAGAATCTGTGAGTGCTGATACTGAAGCAGTAAAATTACTTCCTAAAAAATTGGCAGAAATATTGGAAGAGGGAAATTACTCGCCATCACATGTTTTCAATGTCGACGAAACTGGGCTCTTTTGGAAGTGCATGCCGTCAAGAAGCTACATTGTGAAAGAAGAATTGTCAATGCCCGGTTTTAAAGCAGTGAAAGATCGGCTAAGCTTATTGCTTGGTAGGAATGCAGCTGGCGACTGCAAGTTAAAACCCATGAGGGTGCATCATGCAGACAATCCAAGGGCATTTAAAGGAATTGTTAAAACTATACTTCCAGTCATATAGAAAGCCAATAAGAAAAGTTGGGTTACTGCTTCGCTATTTGAAGATTGGTTTTCACATTATTTTGTACCTGAAGTGAAAAAATATTGCGAAGATAAATCAATTCCTTTTCGTGTGATTCTGCTTTTGGATAATGCACCTGGGCATCCACCCTCTCTTCAACATCACCACCCTAATGTTAAAATAATGTTTTTGCCACCAAATACAACTTCCATTTTGCCACCAACAGACCAGGGTGTTATCGCGACATTTAAAGCGCTTTACCTTCGCCAGACATTTGAAATGTTAATTAAAGCAACTGATAACGAGGGAAGTCCAACTCTTAAAGAATTTTGGAAAGAATCATTTAATATTTTAGATGCAATAAAAATTACGACATACGCCTGGAACATAATTACAGAGACTAACATGAAAGGTGTTTGGAAGAAACTCTGCCCTCAGTTTTTTCCTTCTAATTTTGAAGGGTTTGAAGAACCAGCAGAGATTGTACAGCAGAACACAGAAGCGACCATTACTCTTGCCAACAGATTGGGACTGGATGTCTCTGCAACTGATGTAAATGATCTTCTTGAAGCACACATGGAAGAACTCACGAACTCACTCTTAGAAATGGAAGAGCAAGAGAAAGCTGAAGAGGAAGAAGATATTACAACTGAAACTCCTGTTCGTTCTTTCACTCTTAAAGGCCTTGACGAAGCATTTCAACACATTGAAAAGGCAATTGAAATTTTTGAGTCACAAGATTCTAACTTTGAGAGAACTGCCAAAGTTGCTAAAGATTAAAAATATGCTTATGCCTGCTATCGGGAAATTTATAAAGAAAAGAAAAGACTCTCTTGGAAGCAAACCACTATCACATCTTTTCTACAGAAAGGTACTGCGACTAGTTCTGCCTCTAACGAACGAAAAACGAGTGAGGCGCAGCCTTCAACAAGTGCTGGACCATTGAGGGTGGATTGTGCGGTAAAACATTCAACGAGTGCAGCACATTTAGACATTGAGGAGGATGATGATTAAACAAGCTTTAAATATATTTCTTTGCTATGTCTTCATTTTGTATTGTAAATAAATCATTGCTTATACATTAGTTATTGTTTTATTATCTTTTATTTAACATTATTAAGGGAAAAGGGAAAAATTAATTGTCAGGGTTTATTACATTGCATATATGGGAAATGAGTTCTCACTTTACAAATTCCCACTTTACGAAAGAGGGATTGGAACGAATTAATTTGTAAAGGCGGGAACTACCTGTACAGCAAATATTTCGAGCCAAGTTTCTAATAGGATTGAAAATACAGTAATCCCTTCATATTCACAGGTTTCATATTTGCGGTTTTGCTTATTCACACAGAAATTATTGTAGAAAGTTTCAATATTTGCGGGAGGTAAACTTCACTAATTCGGTCGCCTACCTTAAAACATCGTGCGATACGTCATGGGGTACACATGCTGTGTATTTTCTGGCGAATCAGCCTCTTGGGCCACTATCACCACGGTACACATGCTGCATAAAAGGTGATGCAGTTAATATTCTATGCCCATCTACGCATTTGTTTACTCCAAACTTCATCCATATGGTCTCTAGGTATTGGAAATACATCTTTCTGTTTAAATAATTTACAAACAGGAGATAAAATTACATGTTATGATCAAGATGACACGGAGTGTTGACTCAGCTGTTCTCTGCTTGGCTATCTGTAATACAGGTGGCTAAGAAGATTTTTTTCCAACGCAAGTGAGAACGAAGCAAGCTTAGTTTTTACCCACATGAAAAGGGATTAGGTAGGTTAGAAAGGGAGGAAGAAAAGAGAAAGGGGAAAAGGAAATTTTCTGACGGTTTACACAAAAGATATCAAACATCACACAGTGTAAAAGTGAAAAAAAATCGGGGTAATTGCTTTCCTGCTTAACAAAAGGCAGGATCCTGGGTTTTATTTCCAAGTAGGAACGGTTGGCAACCCTAGATTATCTGTAGCCATTCGCCCCGGGGATTCCCATTTCGTAAAGAAATCGTTCTAGAGTATCTTCTGCATTCAGTTCGGAACTGTGAGTCATTTTGTTAGCAGCCTAACGCTCAAATACAATTACAGTAAACTCTCGATAATCCGGCACTCTCATTATTACGGCACTTTTTTGTAACGACATTGCGAAGTTCCCCATTTCGCCGCAAGAGGGAAATACTGTAGCGTTGGATGAGAACTGAGGGCATTGAACCAAGTTTGAAGTATACAGGCCATTTAAATTTCTTTTACGTAATGGAAAAATTAAACTAATAGTTTAAAATTTGTATTTACGTTTAACTAATCGTTGAGAACCACAGCATAGAGGACTATAGTAGAGAGCACGAATGAAGCTAGGTGTCAACTGGATGCGCAGAAGGTCAGGAATGTCACGTGGTTTCTCCCACTCCTTCACTTGGCCAATCAGCATCAGTCAGTTACAGCGGCTTTTGGGATGCGGTTTGTACATTTGTGGAAATCTGGGCTTACGACCACACCCGTAAGTTCAAACACCGTAAACCTAAATCTATCTTTCTGAGGGAACACTAATCTCAGATGCCTTGCCACCCATTTCCCCTAATGTGGTTATGACAATCTTTCTCGCCTGCACGTATAGCCACCGATTTTTTATCTACCGACATGCCTACTGTCAAGGTGCGCTTATGCATACCGGCACAGTACTCTATTGGGTTTAAACCCATCAAGAGGCGTCGTTGTCATACATTTGCAGCGCGATTTTTGTGTTTATTTGCGTGTTTTACGATTGAGATTTATATAATACCGTCTTGCGGTGTTCTAAAATGGAGGGCGATTGCACAAACAAGCAAGAGAAATCATATATAAAGTGCATCAGTACTCACGAAGAGGGGAATTAGATTTATTATGATAAGGAGCATCCACTAAAAGTGTAATGTTTGGTATTATCCACCCAATTTTGTTCTTATTTTGTATTTTTATTTTATATATTTTTGTATTTAATTTTATTTCTTGTTTGAATTTCCTGTGATGTGTATTTTGTGTTACGACGACATCCATGATGTTTGTGCTCAGTTGTTATTTGCAATTTGTGTTTAGAAGTTTAAGTAAACAAATTCTGTTAAATGATGACGACGCAATGGTATTGTAAACAAAGATGGGTAACTGCATTTATTTTGATGGAAATGGTAATGTAATTTAAAGAAAGAGATTTATTTTTCCGAGAAGGTTGAATTACGTCTCGGTTTTCGTGAAACTTTGGAACCGTGAACTTTAAATAATAGGGGCTGACCAATATTTACATTAACTTAATTAATTATTTCTAGTTCACGAAGAATGATAGCTGTTCCCAATAACCTCTTTCAAATGAAAACCACAGTGCCTGGTTGTTTTCAACGACGCACTCTCAAAACTGCTTCTGTTTCTTCACAAAAAAATGAGTTAATGCGGAGGCCTATTCCAGCATAGAATTAACGTTAATTCTATGACCGTGAGTTAAGCTACCGCAATGAGTTAGCTAAGTCTGTCTGAAGGAAGATCAAGAGAGACAAAACAGACAAACTTACAAGCATACGAAATATTTGAACGAACGAATTTAATGTAATTCGAAAAGTACTATGGAAGAGTAAAAAAGCACGTATCCCACGTTATTATAGCATTATTTCTCCATAAATCTTCAGTCGTCGCATTTGCTATTTCTACAGAACCCTCCCGGAGATGATTTTATAATTATTTAATTCCGCTATGGTTCAAAAATTCAGATAAGCACCTAATAACCTGAACATGGGAATGAAACCTATGATATAACACCTAAATACATACGTATGTATGTGTCTGCATGCAGAGTGTAATTCCCTCGCACATTTAACACATGCACCAGATTTAAATGTTCATGATCATTTTTGGTAATTTATAAATAATTTACGTAGAGTTTGAGGGTGGCAAATGAAATGTATTCCTCAAGTCTGACCGTTTTGGTTAATACGCATGTGTTATCTCCTTGAACATATACTATAAATTTTGCCTCTCGCTGATCCGGCAATCTTGTTATTCTGGTATGACTCTGGTCCCGAGGGGTGCCGGATTATCGAGAGTTAACTGTAGTACCATGGAATGATGCTCTTTTAAATGCGCAGAGAGTTACCATTGCTGTTCAAAATTGGCCTTTAAAGGATCTGTAGTTTCAAAAATCTTTTTGTACTTGCTCACTGTAAGTATTTTATATCATACCTTCCAAATGCAAAGGAAGCTAAATGAGTGCCGATAAAAGAGTGAGAAGTGCTAGAAAAGTTATTTCAGTAAGTGAAAAGTTGAAATTGTTAGAAAAGCTGTGCGCTTGAAAGTGTCAAAGAGTCCTACTATGATCGTGATATCAAGAAGATGGAAAATACCCTAAATATTTGGATCAAAGATCAAACGAAAAAAGTTCCATTGAGTAGCCAGGTGATATGTGAAAAAACACGTTGCTTATATGAGCGTTTAAGGGCAACATCGACCACTGAAGGAAGCAGCATCAAATCATTTACAGCAAGTAAGGAAAGGTTGGAGAAATTTAAAACAAGAAATGTTTTACATAATGTTAAAATAAGTGGAGAATCGGCATTGACAGATACTGTGGCAGCTGAAACTTTACCAGGTCATCTTAAAAATCTCATGGAAGAGAAGGGGTACTTGTTTTAGAAGAAGATGCCTTCGCGAAGATTCATCTCCAATGAAGAACTTACGGCGCCTGGATTTAAAGCAGCTAAAGGCAGGTTAACCCTCCTTCTCTGTGTCAATGTGCACAGGCATTGCATGATTAAACTAATGTTGATTTATCATTCACCGAATCCTCATGTGTTGCAAGGGAAAATTATAATAAATAAACTACTTGTTTTCTGGCATTCAAACAAGAAGGCTTGGGTCAACGGAACAATTGTTATGGATTGGTTTCACAATTGTTTTCTTCATGAAGTCGAAAAATATTTAGCTTAAAAAAATTTGGCATTTAAACTCCTCATTTTAGATAATGTGCCTGGTCATCCACAGAAGATTCAATTTGCACATCCGAACATTGAAGTTATCTTTCTGCTCCCAAATACAACTTCACTTCTCCAACCCTTAGACCAAGGAGTGATTGCTGCATTCACATTCCACTACATCTTAAATGAAACAGAACGTGATCCCACTATGACTGTCACTGAATACTGGCAAAATTATACCATTGCACATTGCATACAAAACATTAGAGTCCATTGAAGAGGTGAAACCTTTGACTATAAATGAGTTAGGGAAAATTGAGGAAGGAATCTCTCATTAACTTGGATGGATTTCCTTCACTTGATGTACGAGGGTCAATCCAATAGTAATGCATCATATTTTTTTTAAATCAACTTTTATTCTACAGCTTTGCTATTTACACAGTGGATATGTACATCCTTTAGGAACATAATGCTATTTTTCTACATAGTCCCCATCTCTCTCAACTGCCTTATGCCACCTCGGAACAAGGGCATGTATGCCCGCATGGTAAAACTTGGGACCTGTGCTTTGGAGCCACTTTTTCACAGCTGTCACAAGGGACTCCTCATCCTCAAACTTTCTCCCACAAATGCTGTCTTTCAGTTTACCGAACAGGTGATAATCTGCCGGTGCCAGATCAGGACTGTTTGGTGGGTGTGGTAACACTGTCCACATCAATTTTGTGATCGCCTCTGTGGTTCGCAGACTGACGTGCAGCCAGGCATTGACATGCAGCAGCAGAACATCTTCCATTCGCCAATGTGATCGAACACAGCACAGCTGTGAATGAAGTTTTTTCAGTGTATCCACATATGCCTTGGAATTAATGGTGGTTCCTTTTGGCATGATGTCCACAAGCAGAAGTCCTTCCAAGTCCCAGAAAAATGTCGCCATGACCTTTCCTGCCGAAGGTGCAGCTTTGAATTTCTTCTTCCTCGGAGAATTCGCATGATGCCACTCCATTGATTGTCTCTGTTTCTGGTTTGAAATGGTGCAGCCATGTTTCATCTCCTACCATGATGTGTGAAATAAATTCATCTCCTTCCTCCTCATACCGCGCCAGAAGTTCTCCACAAATGGTTTTGCGGTTCTCTTTGTGTGCGTCTGTCAGTTGTCGCAGGACTCACCTCGCACAGACCTTTGAAAATCCTAACTTCCAATATTTTGCACATACTTGCTTCTCCAATGTCCAGCCAGAGTGACAGTTATTTCACGGTTATGCGTCTGTCCGCCATAATCATGCTGTTCACCCTCTCAACATTGGCATCCATCTGCGCTGACTGTGGACTGCCGCTGCATGGCAATTCGTGAATGTTGGCATGTCCACTTTTGCCTGATGTTCGTTGTGCCCAGTGGCTAACTGTGCTGTGATCGACAGTATCCTCCCCGTACACCTTCGGCAATCACTTGTGGATGTTTCTCACTGTTGCGTTCTCACACAACAGGGACTCGATAACCGCATGTTGCTTCTTACGAATGTCAAGGACAGCAGCCATGTTTAATGACTGATACAGCTACGCCACTCGTGGGAGGAGGATGAACTAAGTTGGAACAGAAGCGAGACGAATGTGTCTGTGCACTGTGTGAATAGCAACACGGTAGAATAACAGAGGATTAAAATAAAATATATAGTGCATTACTTTTGGAGTGACCCTCATAGAAGTGAAGATGATTGCAAGGATGCACAAGATATTGGAGGGGAGGGGTTTGAGGATTTGCAACTAGAAGAGATAGTAGAACTTGAGGCTCACATAGTGGAGAATTAACTGAAGAGGACCTTGATGAACTTGTTCAGTTTAATGATGAAAATGATGATGTGGAGAATGATGTGACAAGTAAGTCTAAGTTGAATTTGAAAACATTGGCAGGGATAATGAAACAGGCATCTGAACCTATGGATAGTGTTTGATGTTGACCCAGTCATGGAACAAAGCATTAAATTTAAGAGAGGCATGGAAGATTTACTAAATCCCTATAGGGAGGTTTACAAAGACATTTTAAAAAAAGTCGAAGCAGGTGCCAATCACAAGTTACTTTAAGAGAAGCTCAAATGCTGTCTTGGAAAGTAGGACCGCAAACATTCTAAGTTCTCCTTATTCATTTGCTAGATTACCAACAGATGATCCACAAAAGGGAGCCTCGCCCAACTAACATTTCCAACGCCACAATAATCATTATCATTAAAGGGACATCAACACCATTATGAGTCATTATTTGTTTATTGTTTTTATAATTGCATTAAATCATAAATTAATTACCATATTTACTCAAATTATTATTGCAATTTTTCCTTAAAATAGTGTGAATAAGACATTGGGTGCGTTATTATGTCTACTGCGTATTTTTTCTTAATTCCACGTGGAGAAATCAAGATTTGAGAACTACAGGTTATGCTATTAATACTAAATATAAGTTTAAAAAACAATAACCAAGTTATTACTATATAAACTGGAGGTAGCTGTTCCCCTAACCCCATTTATCCCATAAGCCTTTAGTATCTAGATTCGCTGCGTTTTTCAGGAACGTAACCCTCGTGAATATGGAGGGGTTACTATACAACATTTTTACGACTTTTATTTAAATTTCTTTAACCCTTAATTAGTCGCGTGGGGTCAATATGACCCCAAGCAATGTTTTTTCGTCAATATCTAAAGAAATGTATTGTCAATCTAACCCAAACTTGTTATACCTTCGAAACTGACATTTTAGAAGAGAAATTTGCATTTTTGTTTTTTTTTAATTTGTTATTTTTGATATTTTTATATTTATATATATAGTATAAATATTGAGAAAATTAAACTATTTTAATGTGCTATTTTGGTGTGTATCCATTTGTTATGTAGATATGAGGTTAAAAAATTTGCTTTTATTTTGACATCTCTCTACCTGTTGCTTTTTTCTCTATTGGTCTAGAAGGGTTAAACGCAATACAGATTATTATTATCACATCAGAAATACAAATAATTTTCCTGATAAGCAGTATTTCATTGTTTTAACCCTAGTTCTCTTATGATACATTTCTACTTCACTAATTTTCACTATAGGTTGGTTACCCCTCTTCCTCCCATCTCCCCCCCCCCCTCTCCCCTCCAATGTACCTTTTTCCCTCTTTTCGGAATTCTCCGGGTGTTTTCTTACTTCGGCCGCACACATGCAACCGTTTTCTTCCCATAGTTTTCTACCCGCAATAAAAGTCACAAACAAACGCACGTGGTCTCTCTGTGTTTTTTTTATTTGCTGAACGTTTCTGCCATAAATGCCTTTATTGTTTATAAACAAAACGTTCAAAAGAAAATGACAAAGCGAAATTTCTTGAAATCATTATCGAAGGAATTAATAAAGAATCTACAGATTTTGAGGTCTCAGAGTCAGTTTATATCTAGGCATCTCCGAAAGCGCATATGCACTCAACAGGGACTTGCGGAGGAAGGTCCATCACCTGGATCGGGACTATCAAGAGGAAGATGCGAACATTGCCCAAGAAATAAGGACAATAAAGTGTCCATTATATGTGGAAATTGTGGAGCTTTTTACTTGCAAAGACCATATGATAATGAAGTGCATTGAATGTGGGGAGAGGGAGAGTGATTATAAAATACAAAAAAATATTTTAATTTATTTTAATCAATGTATATTGTAAAAATTATTAATAAATAATTGTAATATAATGTAAGATTGATTTTATTCCTAGTAAAATATAAATTAATTAATATATTATTGCTTATCTTTAGAAATCATTTTGGGGTCATATTGACCCCACGGGACTAATTACGGAACTTTTTTTCACGCGACTAACTAAGGGTTAAATAAACCAATTTTCAGAAAACAATTCAAAACTACTATATGTAGTTAAAAGAAAATTGCAATCTTAAAATATAGTTAAAACTCAACATTTTATCCTGTTTTTACGCGTTAATACGAGAAATAATTCAATTATTAAGTTAAATTTTGTGTTTTAAATAATGTATGATTTTCTAAAATATTTCAAGTAAATTTCTCAAAATTCTTCATGCATCATATCTTATTATTTCGATTTTCCTCTTATTTTCAGCAAATATTTGGATAATCATTTGGCCTCACTGATAATTATTTAAACACTATAATTAAAACAAAGATAGCTGTCAAAAACTGTGATTTGATTGTGCATGAAAGTCCTATCAGATCATAGCATAATAATGATTACTGATTTTTCATATCAATCAAATATATTTGGAATAGTTATGATAATCTCGTCATATTTGATGAGTAATTATGCTATTACATCATATAATAGATAAAAGGCTAATGCTGTATGTTGGAATGCCATATGAAGTTAAATGTGAGATTATGATAACAAAGTGAATTTTTAAGGTTGACTGGGAACCACTCTCTCATAATAAAATAGTCATACAAATATGTGGATTAAAAACAATCCTTTTCAAATCATTGAACACCCCACATGTTGGTAGATAATTTGGAATACAATAATTACATTTTTTGAGCCAAGGGGTTTTAAATGGGACACGGGTCGGGCCTACAATTTCTTCGACAACGTATGGGCCGGGTCTACAAGTTCACACAAATGGTAAAAAATGTTAACTTTCTATCTACCGTATCTGCCCGAATATAAGCCGATACTTTTTGTCAAAATCTATCGTGAAAAAAATCACCCTCGGCTTAAATGCGAGCCTGAGGAAAAATTTGGCATCCTCGTACGACGCCATCGCTGAAAAATGTCTTGTTTCCATAGCATACCTCCTGTATTCCACTGATAAGGCACTCGATGTCTGAAAAACGCTCCCTTCTTACAGCGATTGCCCGGAGCTGTAATTTAAATTGCTATTGAAGGTTATTTATATATTTTAACACGTAGTTAAAGTAAATGGGTTCTTATCCAAAGGAAACGGCGGTATATAAAACAATCGAGTTTTAACAACCCACCAGGTTCATAGCATGATTGCACGCTACAGCAAATTCGTTTTGATCATAATTTGCAACGAGTTCTTAAGATACCAACACCGGTCTTATTTGAGGTTTTTACAAATTCTGACTACACTAAGCTTCTTCAACTCTTTGTTTTAATTGCACTTCTTGGTGCTGCAATCGATTTAAAGTTCAGATGTAGCAGACGTCGTAGCTTTTACGGATCATTTAAATGGCAGGTACGTTCAAGTTAGGAGCCGACAGTATAAAAGAAGTTCATATTAATTTTTCTTGTTTATTTTATATTTTGCTATAGCCATTGTCATTTTTGTATGCATGTTAAAACCCTCTTTCATAGAATGTATTAAAAGTACGTATACGATATCGTCTGCTTAGTCAATTCGCAAAATTCGATGATGACTTTCGATGCGCAACTGTTTGAATTCCGCTAACATAAGATACGTCTGATTCGAAGGTGTGAGCAACGGCATTAACTGTAATTCATCTGATAATTAACAGCAATAATAATAAAACTTGGAAACCTCTTTCATAGAATCTATTAAAATTGCGTATAATGACTAAGTAGACGATCACGCCAAATTCGATGACAGCTTTCGATGCGCAACAGTTTGAATTCCAGTAAGATAAATAAATATACTTACATTTGATTGTAAGGTGTGAGCAACTGCGTTGACTATATTTATAACTAACAGTAATAATACCTAATAAAACTTTACATGGAACGTATATAATTATATAGATGTAATGTATAATGTATTCTAGGTTGTGCGTGCATGTCTGGTACACTTAAGCATAAAATTTACGAAAATACTTTTTATGCCAAAAAATGTTGGAAAATTTCGTGGAGTCGGCTTAAATCCGGGGTCGGCTTCTATTCGGGCAGATACAGTATAACCAGTTGCTCAGGATCTTACTATATTTACCCGAAAGGAAGGCGAGGTTTTTTCACAAAAATGCCATTAAAAATATTAGGTATCGTCTTAGAATGGAGTATGAGGATTTAAGGTGAGAATACACCACTATTATAAATGCACCATGAAACACCCAGATGTCAAGTACATGGCCGTTAAAATATTTATTATTGCATAAAGTAATACATCGTATTTAATTAATTACTACAATACTTTAAAAATAAAAGGTCAAATTTCTTAAAATTGCTCCCGCAGACCAATGGTTCCACTTTGGCGGTAGGGAAGTGTTTAGAGCTGGGTAGGTAATCGGGTGACAAGTTGGGAAAAATTACTACAGCTGGGCGGTTCCGTGCGTAATATTAAACACAAAGTCATGTAGGCACCAATTAAGGTGTCTAGTAATACAATGTAAACAAGAATGATACAATTTAAAAGTATCTACTACAATTTAAACATGATGCTTTGCGTTTGGTATGCCAATGGCAGTCGTAAAGTGGACGTGAGTTTCAGAGTGTAGAAAATTTACAAGAGCACTTGAGTAGTACACGCTTTGCTGAGTTGTAAAGAGAAATAGTGACAAGTTATTATTTATGACTTTTAAATAAGATACCCCAAACAAATGGCATATCACATAGAGAAAAAAGGAGCTGCGGTAAGAGGAAATGTATCGAAAGGAATTAGAAGAAGTTACGACAGAAATTTTAAGTTAATGGTGGTGTGCTATGCCGAAGAAACAAATAATTGTGCGGGAGGGAGGAAATACCATGTGGCTGAATCAAATGTGCGAAGGTGGAAGCAAGCAAAAGAAAAACTTGAAGGTGCTAACTCAACATGTAGATCATTTAGCGGACCAAAACAAGGCCAATTTCATGCATTAGAAGAGGAAATTGCAAACTTTGTGCATATTCAAAGAATGGACGGTAAACCAGTGACGTGGGATATCATTAAATTGAAAGTCCAAGAATTGGCATGATTGCAAAACATACCACACCAAGAATTTAAGGCTAGTAATGGATGGTGTATGCGTATGATGCATCGTAATGGTTTTAGCCTGCGACAAAGAACTTTACTTTGCCAGCATCTACCTTCCGACTTCACGGACAAACTAATAACTTTCCAGAGGCACGTAATTCGGTTGCGGAAAAGTCAAAATTACCTTCTGAGCCAAATGGGTAATGCAGATGAGACACCCATTTACTTTGACATTGCCATCCAATTACAGTTATCGAAAAAGGTGCAGAAATGAGTAAATGGATTGTTGAGAGTTGGGGATCTGTGACGGCTAGTTGTGTAAAAAATGGTTTTGAAAAGGCTCTTATTGATACACTTATGACAGACATAGAAGAATTTGAAGATGATGAAGGTGATTCTTGTGAAAATGAAGTTTCAAATGTGCCCGACCAAATTATGAGTGCTATTGAGTCATTTGACATTGACTCAGTCGATGATTTTTATGGTTTTGAATGAATTGTGAAAGTTAATATGCATAAATTTCAATAAAATTTTATTTTCCATTGTATAACGCGCACCATGTTTTTTCCCGATTTTTATATTTTTTGTATAGATAACGCGCGTGTTATAGACCAGAAAATATGGTACTCTTATTGGATTCAAAACCAACTACATAGATTAATTCATTGTAATCTCATGTTTGATTGGCAACATAAATATACTTTGATACTTCAAACAAATGTTAGGACTATGAATTCTGGAAGGAAACTAGAGAACTTGAAAAGGGAAATAAGAAGGAATAATGTAGGTATAGTAGGTCTTAGTGAAGTTCGGTGGGAAGGAGAAGGCGAGGTAAATTCAGACGAATTTAAGATTATTTACTGGGGAGGAGAGAAAAAGGAAAGGGGAGTGGGGATTATAATGAGAAAAGAGATAGCTGAAAGAATTAGCAAGGTAGTGACAGTTAATGATAGATTAATAGCCGTAAAACTTCAGATGGAGCCAGTGGAAATGCTTTTAATTCAAGTGTATATGCCAACAACTAATGCTGGTGATGACGAAGTAGATGAAATGTATGAACAGATTATGGAGATATTGGAGGAGGAGGGAAAAGGAAGGATCACCACCATAGTAATGGGCGACTGGAACAGTGTAGTCGGAGGGGGACAGGAAGATAACATAGTGGGAAAATATGGGCTAGGGAAGAGAAATGAAAGAGGGGAGAAACTTGTGGAATTCTGCCATAGAAATAGATTGATTGTAACTAATACATGGTTTAAGCATCACCAGTGGAGACTTTACACATGGAGAAGCCCAGGAGACCAGAGACGATACCAGGTAGATTACATACTAGTCAATGAAAGATTTAGAAATAGCATTACAAATGTGAAAACACTACTAGGGGCATATATCAATTCTGACTACAACCTTTTGGTGGCAAATACACAATGTAGATTGAAGAGTGTTACAAAAAGCATAAGAGTTAACAAGAAATGGAACTTAGAGGAACTCTTTAAGAACAAAGAGGCTATCATGACTGAGTTGAAGGAAAGATTGGGGGAGAGAGCTGAAGAAAATAGGAACAATGTAGATGAGGAATGGAGATACATCCATAGCAACATTAAAGATGTAATGGAAAAGAAGGTAGGAAAGATAATGGGTGAAAGAAAAAAAACCCTGGATCACAGCAGCCATGCTGTAAAAAATGGAAGAGAGGAGAACATGGAAGAACATAAACACTGAAGAAGGCCAAAGAAAGTACAAGGTGTTAAATAATGCTTTAAGAAGGGGAACAGATAAAGCCAGAGAAGTGGATAAATGAGAAATGCGAGGAAATTGTTGAGCGTGAAAGAATTTGTAGAACAGACCTCATGTATAGCAAAGCAAGGGAACTATTCAAGAAAAAGGCAAGAAAGATAGGATGCAAAGGAATCATGAACAAAAGTGGTAAAATAGTCTCGAAGCCAGATGATTTAATGTCTGGAAAGAATACATTGAGGTGATGTATGACAAAGAAGGCAATCCAAAAAATATCGAATTAGATGAAAAAGAGGATGTGGAAAATGACCAGATAGGACCAAGTATTCTCGAGTCTGAAGTTAAAAGAGCAATTGATGACATAAAAAGAACGAAGGCTGTTGGGGGTGATGATATACCGGTGGATGTTCTTAAAGTTTTGGGGTCAAAAGCAGTTAAGCAACTCACAAAATTCTTTAATAAGTATATGATACTGACATATGGCCTGAAGATTTTTTGGATGTTGTTATGGTACCACTGGAGAAAAAGAACAATGCAAAAAGTTGTAAGGATTACAGAACTATTAGTTTAATTTCTCATACAGCTAAAGTTATAACCAGAATAATAACCAAAAGAATTGAAGGTAAAATAGAAAAGGAGCTGAAAGATAATCAGTTTGGTTTCAGAAGAGGAAGAGGGACGAGATGCTAAGGATGTATGAGGATGATGATAGAAAGAGTGCTAGAAGTCAATAAAGTCATGTATTTTTGTTTTGTAGATTGGGAGAAAGCTTTTGATCGAGTGAAATGGGATAAAATGATGGTTATTTCAAATAAAATAGGAATAGATTGAAAAGATAAAAGACTGCTTATAAACCTTTACTTTGATCAAAAGATTCGAGTTAGGGTTGAAGGAGAAGAAACAGAAAGTACTTCAATAGGGAGGGGAGTGAGGCAGGGTTGCCCTATTTCACCAGCGATATTTAATATTTATGCAGAAACAATAACAGAAGAAGCGTTGATGGAAGAGAAAGGATTTAAGATAGGGGGTGAAAGTATTACCACCATTAAATACGCAGATGATCAGGGCTTAATAGCAGAAGGCGAGAAAGAGCTTCAGAGGATGACAGACAGACTAGTGGAGGTTGGCCAACAATATGGAATGAAGATCAATGCTGAAAAAACGAAAGTCATGGTGGTTTCAAAGGAACATAAAGAATTAAATATAATGGTAAGTGGCCAAAAATTGGAACAAGTAAGTAGTTTCAAATATCTTGGCAGTATTTTAGCGCAGGATGGAAGTAGTACACAGGACATCAGAAGTAGGATTGCAATGGCAAAAGCAGCATTTAACGAGAAGAAGGAGCTTGTCACAAGCAAGAAAATAAATTTAGAAACAAGGAAGAAATTAGCAAAATGCTACATATGGAGCATAGCTCTTAATGACGCAGAGACATGAATGGTAAGGAGAAAGGAGGAAAAATATTTAGCAAGTTTTGAGATGTGGGTATGGAGGGTGATGAAAGTGAAATGGACAGAAAGGAAGAGAAATGAAGAAGTACTAGAAATGGTGAGAGAAGAAAGGATGCTAATAAAAACTATCAGGAAAAGAAAAGCAAATTGGATAGGGCACATATTGAGAATACAGTGTTTACAAAGGACGATCTTAGTAGGCAAAATTAGTGGAACAAGAGGAAGAGGGAGAAAAAGAATAGGAATATTAGAGTATTTAAAGCAGGAATATAGTACTATAGAGGTATAAAGGAGGCTTCCAGGGAGAGAGAGAGGTGGAGGCAGCGATTCAGCTAAAACCTGTCATCGGACAGCAGCATGATGATGATGACTTCAAACAATACAGCTTGATGAAGACAAATGGTATCAGAGTGTGAAAGAAGTGTTTGAGAATAAATATTTTTGCATGCATTTTATATTCGATGATGAATGAATTACTGCTGAGAGCAGCTAATTTATGACTGGATTTCCTTACTAATATATTCATCTGAAGCTAATTATACAAACCTTAGCTTTCCTTTCTTGCTCATCCCACCAAGTCTCAAATGACTTAAAAGCTGTGTTTTCAATCATTTTTTTGTTAAAGTCCCTCTTCAGGATCTGTTTCAGCTCACTAATGACACGGTCAACCACACCACTGAAAATACAAGAAAAATTTTCATTTATTAAAACAGGTATAAGAGAAATAATACTAATTATAGAGGTGAATAAAAATTTAAAGTTTTGTCAGTTGTAAGGAAGGTTAGACAAAAATATATTATTCCTGAATGAAATATGAATTTAACTTTAGTATGTTTTGAGTTCTTTACTGGGTAATTCATCACAACTGTTTGAACTATTTCTTTAATAAAATTATATTACATCATAATCAATAAAAATACTCAGGAACCACAGAAATAATAAGCATTTTCATATTATTATTCAGATAGTTGACAGTTCATATTAAAGAATTTTTAAAATAAAGAAAGGAAACAACTCCAATGTCATAAATTAATAATTAGAGTGTCACACAAAGGTAAAGGGAGAAGAAAAAATAAAAGGTTAAATAAAAATAAAGGAAAGAAATTAACACTCACAGTTTAAAAGATTATGCAAATAATAGCATTGAATTTAAAAAAATTACAATTCTGCAAAAAAATTGTTACATTAAGTTAAAATATTTTCTATAAACTAAAAGAACCGAATTTAAAATTTAAGTATATTATCATATGCCTTCCCATCTCAGAAAAATTAATATTAATACCATATCAATTTTAAGATTCAAAATGGAAAATTATAGACCAGTGTTTCTCAGAGAAAAATTCATGACTGCAGATGCGGTCACCTGCCATGTTGCGGTGGCCGCATTGTTAAATTTAGGGTCAAAGTCAGGCATGTCAAACTTGTGGCCTGTATGCAGCCCTTTCTGTGAGTTACTGCAGCTCGATAGCTAATTTTTGTCTGAAGTGAATCACGTGAGACTTCATATAAATGTTTTATTTTAGCGAAAAGAAGACAATATTTTTTTCATAGTTGCTGAATTACAATAGAATGCATTTTCTAAATTATTGTTTTTAATTGCCAAATAGGCATACAATCTTCTAGCTAAAAGTCTAACATTCCAGCTCTGGCCCATATTAAACACCTGCAGCCCTTCTATAGCATCCATTGCTGCAATGTGGCCCTTTTATAACATTCATCGCTTTAATGTGGCTCGGATGCCTCTTCAAGTTTGACATGCCTGGTCTAAGTGATATCTGGTATTCTAAGTAAGGCATCAAGAAATTTAATGAGATAAAATAAAAATGCACTGAAAGTTTTATGAATTTTTATATTGATAGTTTCACATCAAGTTTAAAAACATCATAATGATAAAAAACATTTAAAATAATAGTGACTTGTTAAAAGGAAAATTGCCTACACTTCTTTCTTCCAAAGCAAGTCACATTGCAACCTCAAGGTTTCGAACTGTGAGTTTGTTTTGAAACCAGTTTTTTATGAAATGCTATAAAATGCAATTTTGCTGGTGGCTGCACTTGAGAATCACTGTCATATTCCATGAACTAATTTACATCAAATATTAATCACAAATCACCTTCAATTATTCAGTGTTATATGCAAAATAAAACAATTTTCATGTTTGCAATTCAATGAAGCAATCAGATAATTCCACTTCAGGACACATAAAAAATTATTCAATACTACAGGAAATCCATACTTAAATCAGGCAAGATAGGCAAGACTTGCATGCATGGTCAACACAATTAAAACCTACATTAAGCTGAATATAAAAACTTTCAATTTCCAGTCACCATCACAAATACACCATAAGATAATTGCGTACTTCTTAATGATAACTCCCATAAAAAGACCAAGAATGTTGTTCTTATTCAATAATCATGTTATTTAATACAACATAATCTAATAATATGATAAATTTTAAACAAGTTCATACCTAATAGTCGGAGCCTGTGGATCATCTGCCTCAAGAGACTGAGAGGCACTTTGTGGAAGCCGAGGATGGAATCCTGGATAAACATATGACACAGCTGATGCTCCCAATCCAAGAGCAGCGTACTGTCCCGGATAAGAAACGCCAACTGCACAACCAACAGGAATACATACAGGTGGGTATGGGTGGGGAGGCGGTGGATGAGGGTAGCCTGGAACAGGAGTCCTCCACGCATATGCAGCTGGATCGGGAGGAGGGTAAAGATGACCAGGATAGAGGGGCCTAGGGGTACCAGTCGGAAGGTATGGCCCAGCGTGAGGGAAATGTTGCGGATAACCTGGTATAGGAGGTCCATACGGAGGAGGGAAAGTAGCTACGGTAGCAGGTAAAGAAGTGGCACCAGGAGCGGGGCCAGGAGGCCCATTGGTGCCAACTGGTTCTTCCACGATCATCTTTTCATCTCCTGAGCTGAGACTAGAGAGGCTCATGCAGTCATCGTCCTGCCTAGATCCCACACCGTTACCTGATCCTTTCCCATCATTTTCATCCTGTAATGGAGTCGACCTCCGACTTGGGTCACCAGTGGTTCCCAAAGAATCCCCACTTCCGACGGGACTGTAAAAATGCTGACCTGTCCTATCATCTGAAAAACCTGCGTCACCCATTTTAAGACCATCTCCAGCACGGTCTCCGAGTGTTCTCAATGCACTTTCTACACTTTCAAGAAGTCCAGATGTCTCCTGCCTTTCCTTTTCACGTGCCTTATGAGCACGCTCCAGACCTATCCTGTGCCACAGCAGATACTGCTCTTCTGAAATAAAGGGGGAGGGAGGGACTGAAAGGGGTTCCTCTTGATCCGAGCCTTGATCTTCATCATCGTCATCAACCAGAGGAATTAAGGGATCATCAAGTGGAGGAGGTGGAGGTACTGTGAGCTCTGGGAGTGGTGGAATGGTGGTGTCTGTACGAGAACTAGTAGAGGAAATAGACGTCCGTGAAATGCTCCCACTTCGCCTGTGTTTATGCCTCGCACTGGGGGCAAGAAAATCTTCATCGTCATCATCATCATCCTCCATACCTTCCTCTGGTTCAGATTCGCTACTAATGCCAAGATGCAAGAAAGGAGGTGCGACTCCACCAGCTGCCTTTCCTTTGAGTAGCATCTCGATTCTGGTATCCAAGTCTAAAACTTTTCTACGCTCAGGAGAAGGACTGCGACTCTTTCGAACCTTGCTCTTCCGCTTGTTTGTGTCTTTCGAAGAAAACACTGGTGTGGCCGGGTCACTACCTCCTGAGGGAAGCGTCCATGTTGGTGTCGAGCCTGCCGGGGGGAGAGTGGTGACTCGAGCAGCCGTGTGTATGGCTCCATGTCTAGAATTTGATGCACACCTCCTTGCCGGAAGAGTTGCCTCAACCCACTGAGGTGGAGGAGCAGTCCCAGAGGAGACCTCCCAACCTGGCGGCCATTGATGGGTCGGCGGAGGGGGTGGGTGATGAATGGGATGTGGGGGCATGGGCGTCCTGTGGATTGGTGGCAAAAGATGGTGGTGGGAGTGAGGGGTGAGGGGATGCGGAGGAGGGGGAATGGCATGCGGGGGGAGAGTGTACGGAGGCCCAAGTCCTGGAGGAGGAGGAGGGGGGACAGTGGGCGTGGGAGGAGCAGAGTAGCTGGGTGGAGGAGCTGCAAATGGAGAGGGTGCACCTGTTGGAGTAGGAGGGTAATGGTTGAACTCGTATCCCACTGGAGTGGAGTGTGCTGTGTGATTAGCCTGATATGGGTAGTCTTTGTATGGGCGATCAGATCCTGGATAGCTTGCTTCACTTTGTCCGGTCCCATACCCTTCACTTGCTGCTGATCCAGGTGTAGGATAATCATGCCGATTGATGCGAATATCCACTTCCCGGTGATTGGCCCCAACAAATTCGGCACGCAGGTCTGGCTCCTTTTTGACAATTTCATCCTTGTCTTTCCATCTATCTTTGTCGTCTGCTTCCCTTTCTGATGCATGGGTTAATGACTTAATTAGCTTAGGTTTTTTATCCTCCTTGTCACCTTCTTCATCTACATCAGCCTTTTTTTCACGGGTTTGTTCTGCAAATAATTGACGACACTTTTCCCCTGAAATGATGCAAATATGATTTAGAAAATATTGATTTCTCTAAATTTGAATACTTATTTATGAATGTATCATAATTTATAATTCTTACCAAAGGCATCTAAGAAGACTTGGAGAACTTTTCCCATCACAGATGTATTATTCAATTTCTCTACACAAGTACGAGCAGCTTTTACACAATCAAAAACAACTTTAGCCAGCCCTAAGTGCTTATTGGTGACAGGATGAAAATAAATAAACAGTTCTTCTACTGCTCCAAATTTCTGCACCTAAATAAACATAACATTTTAAAATTAAACTGATAAAAATTGCTTTTTGTTTATTGACATGACTTAGGACAATGCAATTTACGTAAAATTAACATATCGTGGTATATTTGATTGGTTACAATTTCTTTTGAAATTAACGAAATTCAACAGATAATACTTACCATGTCACTCAAAAATGCCTTGTCGATATTGTCATTGAGGTTACAAATAGTAACTTCCAAAGGTGGCGGTTCTCCAACATAATTGCCATCAATCTAAATTAAGCGAAAACAAAAATATCATTTTGCAAAGTATTGAAGAGCGAAATTTTCAACAATACTCCCGAAAAGTCTACTAACCTTAAACCTAGGAACGGGAATATCCAATGTTTCAAGCCTCTTCCAAATTCTGGTAAGATGAGAACGGGGATCCCGCACTTGTACTGTTGGAATTGTAGGATCATTTGGTACATTTCCATCATAACGATATAATTTAGAAGCCCCTTTAACAAGAAATGGATCAATTACGAGTTTGTAATTCCTTGCTTTGTGGTGGTGATGCTGATGAGCGTTGGGCCGGTTCCCTCCATGAGCTTGCTCCATCATACCATTCATACCTAAAACGACACAAATAAATTTACTCATTTCGTCATTCAATGATAATAGTAATAATTTAAAAAATCAACTTTGTACACATCTAACACATCATATAGTCGTGACAATTGAATCAATCGACTGAAAGGGCTGCACTAACATTAAAAAACAAACTTTAGAATGAAGTGCGCGTCCAAAACATTTACTTATTACACCATTAATACTAATATGCTTCGTTGAAACGTATCACTTTCCATTCATAACCATGTCACATCTTGTAAACATCGGTAGACAACAACTATATAAACCCTCGATGCTCACTTTTTATGAACACAGCAAGCGGTGGTTAAGCAAAAGTACGGTCCTCAGAGAAAAGAATGACAGATTTCTTGATAGGCAAAGTCTTCCTTCAAGATGTAGGAAGCTTTCTGTCTTGCCTCCTCCTAATCTTGAAGTTTCAGGCATGATTTCATGCCTTCATTGCACTTTTTACGAAGACCACGAGTATCTCCATTCCACTTTTTCTATGACAGTATCTCCGTAAATGCCCGCTATCGGAGCTACTAGTTGGGGATTCTCTTATTCATTAGAAAAGGTATTAATGATTTTATAAATTGCGATTGATGTTTTAAAACGACTTTAGAAGTAATTGAGAAACAAACATTATTGTTAAACAAACGTCAAACGCATTTTCAACACATTCCATAGAGTTAGGAACCATTATAGTTGGGTACTGCAACAGGAATTTCTATTGGGTAGTCTGCTTCTTAGTCGGCCTATAACAGCCAGCGTAACTACTTGGTCTAGTCTCTGAAGGAAGGAAAACTGCTGGGTGAAACGTGTGAGGATCATCTGAGAATTAACGGGTACATAAATGCCTTTTGGTATAAATAGTGAACCTTAATAATTGTGTGAGATACCACGTATTGGGCAATTGTTACAACCTCGTATTCGTTTTGTGTTTCACCTTTTATGATGTGCGATACCATAGATATTGCATTTCCCTATTACTCCTATTATTTTCATGTTTAAATGTGTAAATATCATACATATGTACTCCGTACTTTCAGGAAATGGCAGAGAAAGCATTCCCATCTGTGAAAGCTCAGGAAGAAGAAGAAGATTTGGTGGACCCACAGCAAACTTTGAGGGTATTTACTATCACAGGCATCAGATAGTTTTACTAAAGTTTAAAAAAATATATTAAGCCTTTTTGTGTATTTTGCAGGATGAATGTGCGACTCAGAAGAAATGTATGGCCCTACAAGAAAAACTAACAGAATGTAACGATCGAGTTAATTCGCGTTCTCGTACAGCAGAAATTTGCAGCGAGGAACTGTTCGACTATTTGCATTGTGTTGATGCTTGTGTTAGTAAACGACTATTTTCATTTCTTAAGTAATGCAATAGTGGTGGTTAGTTCTCGAAAGTAGTGAGAGACCAGTAACGATTTTCTTTCACATTTTCATCTTGTTAAAAGATTTAGTAATATTGATTGATCGGTTAAAAACAAACTTGGTTCGTTATTCGTGAAGTTTGGTGGCGTTATTTAAATATGTACAGAATGTTCAGCAAATAAAAACATAAAGAGATGTAATTTTGTTTTTTGCAAGGAAAATATATTTTATAGCCATTTGTAATGGCACTTGGTACAAAATAGGTATACATATATGCATTCAAACGTAATCTCATTGATGTTGATGGTCCCAGACGGCTTCAATCAGACACTTAAAATATTAAATCATGATAACGTCAGACTAGATAATTTCCAAAAGAAGGGAACATGCATGAAAATTTGTTTAGGAAAACTTTTTTTAAATGTTCTCGAAGATATCTATACATTTCCTTTCCAAAAGAATATACAAATACAAGGATAACTTTTTAAAAATTTACGATTGCGTTTTTATGCAATCTCAGCATATATAAAATTTGGAATGCAAAGTAACATTTCATCTCCTTTAACTTCTGTTATTTACAAATGGTTACAAATAAATTTGGAGTATTGCATGAATTTGACTTAAACCTATTACATTTCCTTGGATCACGCTACTCCAAGCTGTAGAACATCAAAACAAACTCCACACACTCGAACAGGCTTGTTCAATCCAAACTTAAGAATAGGGACGTCCCGATCAGAGCACTTGCTGCATAAGATCCTACCACAGTGCCGGCTGAAACAAAACATGAAATCGCAAGTAAACAAATAGTTTTAAGTGATGGGTGATATTTAAATCTACAATTACATGTGTTAAGTACTTCATTCTCACCAGTGATGTTTTCTAATGGTCAAACCAAACTTTGTGCCACATTCTAAGCAAATATCACCTTCTTCCCAAGGTGGTTCTTGTGAGAGTAAATCTAGCAACCTGAAAAGTAAATAATTACCATAAAACAAATTATTCAAAATTATGAGAATGTACGTATAATGCAAATTATGAATTTTTGTTTTTAACTCATTTAAACAAAGCATTATTCATTGATTTTTTAGGGTGTTACACAGGGTCTTGTTGAAATGGCTGGCAATGATTCAGTAACAATGCTGTTGGCCTTATTGGGTCAAAACTGTTGCTTCCTCCTTCGACCTGAAAAAGCCAACAGCAATGTTGGTGAAACAGCCATTTCAACAAGATGCAGCCTGACGCCCATAAAAATCGATAAAACATGGGACCATAACTCAGTGAAGGCCTTTGTGACAATAATAGCATTAGCGCATATTCTTTAATGCTCAACAGCATTGCCTATAATTTTTTTATAATCATCTTACAAAAAGATACTGATTCAAACGTTGTCGCAAGTCAAAAATATTTTCATCTTATTTCAACTGACTTTTTTGTAAAATTTTATAATATTTCACAACTTAGACCAAAAAATAATCTAGAGGCAATAATTCTATGTAAATGGTAGTGTCTTGCAACTTAGCTCAGAACTTTCTTAAATCCGATTTATAAAAGACAGTTGAAATGGTTCAAGTATGGAATGAAGAACAATTTTAATTTCACATACTAATAGATAACCACGCTACATTTACTTGCAGTATCTCCTTATTTGAAGCCATTAACATATATGATGATCACTTACTTGGATTAAATACGATGAACATGTCTCAAAAAGACATTAATTAAACTAATATTAATTATAATATTAGCCATTGACAGTCACAATGAAAATGTGAATAAGTATAAGAATGAAATAAGTATCCCATAAAATTTCGAATTTATATATAATAACTGCTGTGGTTGAGGTAACAGAACAATAGTGCCAGTGCCACCATATAGGTGAGGTGGTGAGTGCTTATACAGAATTAACCTTGGACTATGCATTAACATTAGAATTTCATTTCATGAACATGCAGAGCAGATGACTCGGTGCACTTCTATTATATAGTGTTACAACAATGATACCAGGGCTCATTTATTTTCTTTAGATACATCACACGTTATTTCCAGTTATTTATATTAAAGATTCAGGTAAACTTAATTTTACTTCTATTTTTTTATCTTTAACAACTGGGGCACAGGTATTAAAAAATTTAAGGGGCATCATATTATATCTCTCGGGCAGAAAAATGTCTGGGCACAGCCTTGCAGCTAATAAAATAAATTATGAAATGATCCAAAGAAAAAGTAACCACCTTGATAAAAGCTGTTTTGTAGCAACTTGGTAGTTGAAAACTGTGATGCCATCCTTATTCATACAAGCTAAACGAGCTCCAGCTTTTACCAGGGCCCGACAGAGACTTCCATTACCCTTCATGTATGCCAGAAGTAGAGCTGTTGGTAAAAATTAGGAAAGTTGGTACAAAATTTTAGGGAATTATTCTCAACTAACTCCATGTTAAAGAAAATCAAACAAACCTGTATTTCCGTCTAGATCAGGCTTGTCAATTGGGTAGTTAGGCATGCATTCTAGGAACAAGTTCAAAATTGCTGGAGCAGCCATACTACCTTTATCATCAACTCCTCCATTACCAGGAGTAGGGACGCTGGGCATTGGAGGTGCGTGATGTGCCAACAGGTGCAGAGGTGTTCTACCCCTTGTTTTTTAAACACCAACAAAAAGTGATTTAAATAGCATAAATAATAATTTTCATTGTTATTTTATCACACAAATTCCTAATTTCAAACAATGAATTCAACATCATGTTATAAAATCAGCAAAACATTCGAGCAGAAAAAGATGACAACGCATCTTCAAGTTGATATATGATACACTTTTCAATATAGGACACTTTGAAATAACTGGAAAATACAGTTAAACTACAATACAATTAATGGCTACATTTTCTGATAATTACGCTTGCAATATTCTCTATATATCCCTTAGCAGATAATGCTCAAGTTTTTGTACTGTAGTTACACTTAGTAACATAAAACTTTTGTAAAATTCATGATTTTCAAAAAATTACTTTGGGTCTGTTTCATAAGCGATATCATGCATATAGGAAGGGGAGGGGTGTTGTCAACTTGTGACAATATGGGAGGAGATGAAAAATCTGATATTGCAACATGGTTAAAATAAATAAGGATTTGGAAATTTAATTTTCAGTATTTCTAATAATTGAAGGAAAAAGTTTTGTTCTTTTTTGTATAGTTGAAACAAGATTTTGTTAAATTCAACTTTAGTACTTGTGCAATTTTTTTTACAGATTATATGTAGAAAAGCATTTTTTATGGCTTCCATTTTATGTAATCTGATTGAAAAGGAAACAAAAACTTAACTATACAAAATTATTCAAAGGACAGTTAAATGAATTATAGGTTTTAACCTTCATCGGCCTGAAATGGAGTCAAAAGTGGCCCCAGGCCTGTAAATACTATTTTTTTGTTAACAAAATATTCAGAAAAACGTGAAACTTCTTCTTTTCTCCTTTGAACTTTGTGTTAACATAACTGTCAACTTGAAATGAACTCTATACTCAATTTCTCAGATTTATACAATATAAAAGTTCATGGGATCTATTTGACACCATTTAGGCTAATATGTCAGTGTAAAAAATTCTCATACTTTTTATAATCATGGCAATTAATGTTTTTTTTATTGTCAGATTAAATATACCCTATGAATATATATATACACACACACACCCTAAAATGACAAAAAGAGGACTAGCAATTTCTGATATTGATGGATTATTACAAGATTCTGACAATGAGTGTGGAGGATCTTATAAGTGAAGTTGCTTCAGAAATTGAAGATAATTTAATTGTAGAAGAGAGTGATGATTTCACTTCCTCATGTTCCGAGTCTGACATTGAAAAAATGTTAAAATAACATCAAAAAGTTTGGGGTCATAAATGACCCCAACTCAGTCGACGGTGTTTGTGGAAACGTTTCAGGCTGATGAAGGTTAAAGGGGGGAATATAGTTGATATGAGATTTATTATTTAGAGGAGAATCTGAAAAGATGTTAGTTTGGCACTTAAAGGGGAAGGGAGTATTAAAAATCCCAAAGAAAACGACATTTTTGAACAGCCCTTTCCCTTGAGTAATTGTCTCGTCATTGTTTTGAAAAATATTTACAAGAAACATTCTCACAACCTGCGAAAAATATACAATAGAAATGAAAATTTAGAATTTATTACACAAATAAGTAATGCTTAAATTAAACCAACCTGAGATTGGTAGCCTCAGCATTTACACTAGACTCGACCAACAGAGTTCTTGTAACTTCAAGGTGAGCACCACGAGCAGCCAGATGAAGAGCATTATTAAGATCATCATCTGTAGCATCACAATCTGCACCATTTGTTACCAATGCTAACACAGCTCCAGCATGGCCATTCATCGAAGCTACATGAAGAGCAGTCCGTCTATAACATAAGAAACTAATGATCACGCAAAAAACTAGCTTCAAACCAGCAAATTATTTACACTGCTCCATACAAGAACAAACTGGTTGCCATAATGTGCCTTTACTCAATTCACTGGTTTCCAGATCTTTTTCAACTACATATTTAAATGACACGAAGCCTGTCCAGAATGGACCCTGGACCAAGCCAAGACTGGGCAAGACAAGCAAAAGCTTATGGAAGCATTCACACTAAAACTAAACAATTCAAGAGATAACGGAAATAAAGCCAAGTGAGTGAGATCATATCATTTTGCTGTCAAAGCTACCTCTAAAATTGTTCAGCCAACATGCACCAGTAAGAAACTTGCTCTTGGCACCAATTAATGAAGTATGCTGCTCGTTATGATCTATACACAACCTAAGTATCAATTCCATTTTATTCAGAAACTGAGGTCTAACAGATGCCCAAAATCTCATATTGAGCACCTCAAGCAGCAGTTAAACCTATCCCACTAGAAGCCAGTGGAGTTCTGCAGGGTGAGTGATCTAACAGAAGACATGGATGTGCAATTCGTGATTGGCATTCAGAAAGAATTAAGAGTTATAATGTCTTGCTATGCATAATTGATAAGAGGGATTAAAAATTTTTCAAATTCTATTTATTTTAAGCCTATGAATGTTCATACTATTGGCAATTTACCCATATATACATCCATTCATATACAGTAAAACTATTTCATTTATCACTTACACTTTCAAGCGATAAAATTCCCAGATTTTCATTGTTTACTTAAATGTCATGTTCAGCTATATGTCAATAAAGAATTTGAAAAACCCAAGTCTTCATAATCATGAAAAATGTGAAATACTCTGATTATCTGAGCTAAATGGGACTAAGAGCAGTTCAGATAATCGAAAATTCAGATAATTGGAAAAAAGAACAGGTAACTGTGAGTTAAAAAATATAGACTATTTATTTTTTTCACTACTGGCCGAAATTTTTATTCACATTATTTTGAGAAAAAAGTGTATGAATTATTCAAGGAATACAGTATTATTAATCAGCCATAAAATTTTTTAACAAAATCCTGATGCATTTCACACACTAAGTGGTCATATTCATGGGGGAACTTATAACGACAGTGACTGGAAGTCAACTGTAACACTGATTAAAATTGAGCCATAAGTTAACAAAGCCAACAACCTTCACAATACGGTATTGTTGCGCAAATAATAACACCTTATAATAGGCCCAAAAAATCCAAAATAACTGCTGAAAAGCAGGTATTTATGAAGAAAATTAGGAATAACATACATCTCACAACCAAGAAAGATGTTCTAAAACTGCCAGACAAATTTCTCTAAAATACCTTTCAAGCCATAAAATTTGCCTGAATCTCTCCAAAAGAAGGGAAGGACCACCACAAATAATAGCATTTGTAAACTTACAACCCATGTCCTTCCACTCGGAGGATGAAGCCAAAGTGGGCACGACACATTGTGTGTATTTACGCATTGAAGAGTATTCAGGTGTTTAGTGAGAGTTTCAAGGAAAAGAGGAGATCACAAACGCAGGAGCAGGGCCAGTTTCAGATAAGAAATATATCTAAGCAAGCTGAAAATTTGCCGCCCCTCTGGTTAACAAAGAAGATAATAATTAAAGTAGGAAGTAATGGTGATATAGTTATCAATAAAGAAAAAGAAAATTATAAACATATGGTAAGTTTACCCTTATAACAAATGCTACTTATTAAACTAAATATGTATAATAACTAGCAACAAATCATTAAATATCTGCAGTATGGTAAATGCTTAGTCATGACTGGTAATTTGACTCCCAGCATTTTCACTCCGGTAATTTGACTTCCGGCAACTTGACTCCAGGTCATTTTCACTCCCCGTAAATTTGCTCCCAATGACTTCATTATTAAATCAGCACTAAATGTAACATTTATTTAAAACTAGTATATGATAGGCGTAAATATTAATCACCCTAATAGCCTATAATCTGAATTTGTTAAAACTATTGATTAACAAAAGTAAAAATTAGAAAATTTGAAAAGGCAATTATTATTTATTTGGTTAAGCATTAAATTTTCAAAATCCGATTTTTTTGCATGGAAATTTAGTAGTGATTCAAGAGTAGGTGCTTTAATTTAAGTTTGAATGTTACTTTTTACGTGTTTTTTGCACGAAGTGAATGCATATAGGGGAGGTAGTTTCCATCCGTCCGTACGTCCGCATGTTAAAATTCAAGAACCGCTTAATGTATTTTGATGAAATTTGTTAATTGAGAATTTTACTAAAATTGGTCAACCGATACCAATTTTGGTTAAAATCGGACGATAATAAGAACTACTTTACCTGAAGACCTATATGTAGTTTACAAAGTACCTGTTTCAACTCGGGAACCGCTTGACGTATTTTGATGAAATTTGGTATTAGGGAGTTTTACTAAAATTGGTTGATTGATTCCAATTTTGGTTAAAATCAGACTACAATAATGACCACTTTACATGAAGACCTACATGTATTTTACAACGTGCCTCTTTTTCAACTTGAGAACCGCTGGACGTATATTAATGAAACTCTGTGTACTCCGACATGGGGTACACCTTTCCATACCTGTTTTAAAAGAAGTTGCTGTCATTGAATGATAAATACATTGATCAGGCAAAAGAAATACATTTACTCAGGGAAGTTGCAATCGTTGATATGATGAATACACTAATCTGTTTAAAGAAATATATTTATTAAAGAATGTTCCAATTAAAAACACATCTCAAAGAATACATTTATTTAAGGAAGTTGCAATCATTGAATGAAAAATACACTAATTATCTTTAAAAATTACATTTATTTGAAAATGTAGCCAACACTGAATGTGAAATTCACAAATCAGCTTAAAGAACACATGTATATTAAGAATATACAGTCATTATAAATCAAATTTACTAAGCAGGTTTAGAAGTATCATTTAAGCAACACTATTAAAATTGATGCAAATTATTTGCAATCCCTCTTAAAAAGTTCATTTTCTTATTCGAATCGTACTTTTCAATTTCCACTTTTAAGCCGTTTGTTCACATCCTTGTATTTCTTCTTTTCGTTCACTTCACACCAATCAAATTGAACTTTTTCTTTCTTCAAAGTTGAAATTAATTTCTATATATTCGGATGCATGCAGGATATGGAACTTTGGAGTGCCTTGTGGTATCCCTCCACATTGTTGTTCGTTCGTGGCATATCTTGTTCAGTTCTTGTATGGACATTCCAAGTGTCTACTGGAAAATTAGAGTTATTCTTCTTCTTCTATCACCTCGACCTCTTGCGCACCCAATATAATTCATTTCGAAATATGTCACTAGTTCTTGAGGAAGATCATCGTCATCAACAAGCTCCTCAACTCCATCTATAACATCTTCAATAGGCAGGAATGCTAGAGATATAAAGTATATATCCTTTAAGGTAAAATCTGTAACTTGATGGTATTTTTCCTTTAAACCTATATCAACCACTTTCTGGTAAATATTGTGGGCAACAAGACAGAAGCAGTCGGAAAAGTTGAGAAAAATCCGTTTATATGGGATTTTTCGAAGTCCATCATCAAACTTTCAGGATTCACCCCTGGACATAGTTCTAATACCTTTCTGAAGAGTCGAGTGTACGTCTTGTTTTTCTTGTTTGGAAGAAGTGTAAACAATCTTGGAATGCTGAATGATACAACCTGAACGTTAAGAATGTACAACTGATATTATGTACAGGTAACCCGCGGTTTGCGCCAGTCCCAATTGCGCCGATTCACAATAATGCCAATTTTGATATTTGAATTAAAAAAGAATTCAAATTTTCAAAATTTGTTCATTTTAATATGAAAAAAGATTGCACTTTTACAAACAATAATTGTAAATACTAGATATTTCGGCTTCATTAGCCACTCCTACATGTATACTAAACATTTTTCGTTCTTTCTGTACGGAGTCTTCAGTTAAAATGAAATACCTTATAACTAAAATTTAAAATCAAGCATCTGCTCAATGAAAAAAATCTTCAATCAAGAAAACAAATCAAACTATTTAAACAATTTCCCTAAAATCCTAGAAATTTGTCATCATTTGGCTTCCAGTCACTGTTGAAACAGGTTCTACCCCTGACGATGCACACCTTGTGGGCGAAATGCATTGGGTTTTGCAGCCCTCTAGTTGTTTTGGCTAAAGGAGTATTCCACTTTTGTTCGTCATTGGTAATATGGAACTCGTCGTGAACTTCATTTGTTTCTGAAGCTTCAGATTCGTCTGATTCTAATTTTGCGGTCGTCATGCCGTTGTTGTCATCCTCTTCCCATAATATGTCATCTTCACTTCCATCTAAAGCATTACTTATGCAACATTTTTTTAATCCCTTAATTATCGTTTCTGAGGGGAGGTCATTCCATGCTTCCATGATCCACTGACAAATTGTTTTTATATCTACTTTATGAATGAGTCCACCTTTGGTGAATGTGTGTATTCCATTCACCATCCAATCGGCCCACTTCTTCTTTAGTGCCGATTTAAACAGCTTGTTAACAGCGTCTACAGGCTGCAGGATCGATGTCATTCCTCCTGGGATAATCACCAAATTTGTTTTCATTTCAAGGAGTTTCTTTTTTACTTCGGGGTGTGTGTGGCATCAGAATGCGTCTAAGACCAAGAGAGATCTTTGACGCATTCCACCCGAGCTTCTTTGCAAACAGTCTCCATCCAGTCACTGGTGATGTTGCACTCAGACTATGGTGCCATGGGGAAATTCTCATTTCAGCATTGTTTTTCTTTTAAAAACTACATACGGAGGCAGTTTCATCCCATCAGCCATACAGGCAAGCATGACAGTGAAACGATTTTTTTCATTTCCCGTTCCTCTCACCATGACGGTTCTTGCACCTCTCTCATCTACCGTTGTATCAGATGGCATATCAAATGTTAATGGTGTTTGGTTGGTCTTGCCTATTTGACTAAGTGGAAAATTGAATTTCTTTCTTAATTGTATTATATAGGACTGGTATGCAATTAATTTCTCCTCGTGATCTTCGGGTAAACATCGACTTATCATAGTCCGTCGACGGATTGATAAATTCTGTTTTTGTAGAAACGACGACACCAATGCATAGATGCTTTGACTCTTTAATGGTTAATTCTTTGGATAATCTCAAAGCTTGCGCACGAACAGCTGATGTGCTAACACCCAAGCAGTCCCTTCTCGTATCTCTTATCCATTTCAGCAAGCATTCTTCCATTTCAGGATGGTTTGCTTTACTACCGCGGTTCGCCTTTTTGGTCTTCCCCATATTTTTATTGTTTCTTCAGCCTTTCTCCATTTTCTTATAAGACGTTCATTGGGCCCAAATTCACGTTCAGCTGCTCTATTACCATGTTCTTTAGCATACTGACATACAGACTGTACTATTATTGAAGGTTTTACACAAAAATACAAGTGATATTTAAGAAAATTTTATTTCTCGTAATGTAATGTTGCTGACCTAGGCTAAAAAGAAGCATAAAATTGCCATTCTTGAATTTATTAAATAATCCATTTTAATTGTTAAATCAGAAGTTGTGCATGATTACAAGAAAAGAAATACTATTATTAATAATAATTTGTAATTTTGGTATGAAATACAAAACATAAATCATTTAATCATTACATCAGAAATGTTCCATGTTCACAAGAAATAAAATTTTCTTAAAGATTACTCGTTTTTTGTGTAAAACCATCAATAATAATACAGTCTGTAAAGTAAAAATAACGTGTTAAAGAAATTTATGACATTTTATGGAAAGAAAAAAGTGGGATTGAACCCGAGTCCTCTGCTTCGTAGGCCAGCACTCCAGCCACTAACCTAAACCACACGGTACGATGATCGCTCTCGTCGAACAGACTTCATGACCAAGCAGTTTTCTTCATTACAGTGTTGCCACATCGGCATTCACTTTAACCGTGTTTTCCACGAAAACTATGCATCGGCAGAAATTCATGCAAAGAGCATTGGCCCCTTAATTTTTGCCAAGGAATCACGTGGTGGAGTCTTTGTCTGTGAATTTTTCATCACCCTGTATATACAGAAAGGGATGGAGGGAGGATATGAGGGTTACATGACTAATAGGCAGGAAGGAGAATATACAATCGGTAAGGAGATAATTGGAATACAATCATAGTGAAGAAGTTACAAAGTAATATGACATTAATTCATTTAGTTCTGTATAACAATAATAAGGTTCACACAAAAAAATTTCGGTTCAGTCCCAGTTTCGCTCCAGCAACCACCATTGAATTGGTTCAAACCGGTTTTTTTTGCTCCGATATTTTGGGGAAAATACCAAGAGAATTCCAAATTACTATTTATTTATTAATGTTATTTTTATTTAAAACAAATTTATTTGTTTTCTCCCAAAAATGTGCTCATATCATGCTTCCAAAAATCTACATTACAGAAAGAAATCCAGTACAGTTTTAGAGCACCTCAGTTTATTCCGTAACTTTTGAAAAATGTTCAATAAAATTCTTAAAGATAATAAAATGCCATATAAATAAAGGAATGGTCAATTTTAAATGCTAAAGGTATGATCATTGTTATTTTTTAAAAAATCAACATTGATTTAATATTACAACTCAAATATTCATTCAATTTTAATACACATAGAGTACATAACCAAACTCCCTCGATGCCTTTTGAAAATATAAATATTTCCTATTTTCTCAACGATTCCTGAATTTGCGACGAATTTGTCTAGTGATGGATTTGCCATGCACTGAATTTGCCATGCAATGAATTTGCCATGTGACGAATTTGTCTCCAATATTCGTTCTACTTTTAACTTACGTTAATCAATACTTTTAACAAATTCAGATTATAAGCTATTAGTGTGATTAATATTTATGTCTACCATATACTAGTTTTAAATCAGTGTTACATTTAGTACTGATTTACAAAAATAATTAAGTCAGTGGGAGTGAATTTAAGGTGAGTGAAATTGCCCGGAAGCGAATTTACCGGGAATGAAAATGACCGGGAGTCAAATTACCGGGAATGAAATTACCAGAGCGAAAATGCTGGGAGTGAAGTTACCGGGAGTCAAATTACATAGTGCCATGCTTAGTAACTTAATTATAGAGCAACATACTGTATTGTCAATTTAAAAATCCACTTGTCACAAAAGCCTATCATACTTATCCAGAAAAAGTACTCCCAAAAATCAGCATGCGTCTTATAGATGGAAGGTAATTACTGTATTAAGAAGTGACATGAACCCATGCATACTCAAAATGGAATAAATGGCAGTCATTTGTCAAAAAATCATTAAAATATACATTGCAGTAAGTCCCCGACTTATACGGTTAATTCATTCCGAAAATTTCCATGTAAGTCAAAAACCATGTAGGTCGAAAAATGCTCGAATACCTTTAGAGGATGCCCTATTCTCATACCAACCCTCATAAAATTTTCGTATATCATTTTCTTCTCATAAATAATTTTATAGCATGCAATTGCATCATTAACTGCTCTAGACACCTTTGTGAACCGTTTGAGTCCTGAGCTTCAAAACCGGCCAGTGCTTTCTCTATCATATGAAAACATTCCACCATCTGTTTAGTTTGAAATCTTTTTGGTGGCTCAGCCTCTTATTCTTCCTCTGAAACTTCGCCTTCCTTTCTATGGTCTTCGAGCTCCAGCAAACCTTTGTTGCTCAATTCCTTGGCATCACATTGTAATAATTCATGAAAATCATTTGCCTCAACATTTAATTCTAACGTCCTGCCCATTTCTATGAGGTTATTGATTATATCTTGCACTTCAAATCTCCTGAATTCCTGAATAAATTGGGGGTTAGCTTTTCCCAAACAGCATTCATGGTAGATAAAGTAATTTCACTCCAGGCAGCACTGATGTTCTTATAAATATCATATTCTTTCCAGAACTGCCTCAATGATATTCCATTCTCCCCTTCAGTAGTTTTCACTGCTTACCTGAATGGTCTTCGCAGATAATATTTTTTAAAAGTCTGTATGACACCTTGATCCATCGGTTGTAAGATAGATGTTGTGTTTGGTGGCAAGTTCATCACCTTGATGTTTTCATGATAGTCGAACAGAATAGCTGGGTGGCCTGGGGCATTGTCAATCAACAATAATATCTTAAATGGTATGTTATTTTCCTTGCAATAGTTTTTGACCTCGTACACAAAATGGTGGGAAAACCAGTCTTGGAAAATTAGTTGTCATCCATGCCTTTGGATTAGATTTCCATAGAACAGGCAGGGAAGCTTTAGGAATGTTAAGGGCCCTAGGATTTTCACTATGGTAAACTAACAGTGGTTTTATTTTGCAGTCCACAGCAACATTTCTCCCTAGTAGGAGAGTTAGCCTGTCCTTTGATACCTTGAATCCTGGCATAGTTATTTCTTCTTTCGCAATGTAAGAACAAACTGGCATTTTTTCCAGTATAATCCAGTTTCATCCACATTAAAAATCTGTTATGGTCGGCAATCCTCTTTTTCGATGACTTCTGCCAAAATCTTAGAGAACTCTGTAGCTGCTATTATGTCTGTACTAGCAGCCTCACCAGTCACTTTGATATTGTGCAGTTTAGCATGAACCTTAAACCTATTAAACCACCTAGAACTTGCGTTGATTGTATCACCACTCTCGCCATGCTATCTTTTAGATCTTCAAAAAGAATCAAGACTTTTTCCTGTACGAGCCAAAGGCATTTGTCGTTGGTATTGATCTTCAATCCAAAAACTTCTCCATTTTTTCTATTATTATGCCTCTTTTCTTCGTAATAAAAGTAGATTTCATTGGTACAGAAATTTTTACATGCTACTTAATTCAATCTTTATCTCTTATAATTGTTCTAATTGTCGACTCATTCATTTCATAAGCATGAACCATGTCAACAAACTTTTCACCTTTGTCATGTCTTTTAATAATTTCTACTTTGGTTTCCATAGTTATAGTGTGCCTCTTCTTACCAATACTCCTAATATTTTCACCACACATTTCTCAGCCATAATGAGGGTTTATGGTTCGTTTATCAAGTTTGTTTGAATACAGTTACGAGATAACTTTCACACACTTGATAAAAAACAAATCTAACAAAAAAACTTCTGTCTGCAGCATTTTCTGTGTTGTATGAGCAGTGCCATCTTTTGAGCGGTTGTTTAACTAACTTTATAAGTGTGGCAGTTCAACTACCCTGATTAAGCATACTGATAAGCTACGTCGTGAATCCGTATATCAGCGGATCCGTGTAGGTTAGAGACTTACTTTAGCTAGCTTCTTTACCTAAGTGTGAGATGAAATCCGTTTTCGTTCTGTAGTCGTAATCATTCTCATATTTTGGCGTTCGAGAATGCACTCACCCTCGTATATTCAGAGGTGAAATTAGCATACATATGCGAGAATTCTTATTCTGATACCTTTATTAAAGCTACTGAGTCAGCTGTGTGGCAATAGCGGCAATTAAAGCCCTGCAAACAGGGATTTTGCATCTTTCACGGCAATCAAATACTTGCTACATCTCTATTGAGCAGCTGTTCAAGTAACGTGATCCGCTCAGCTGTTAAACAAGTTTGACATTCATTTCAATGGATAGCTAAAGCTAAAAAAGTAGTGTTCATAATAATAAAATGTTAAGAAAAGGATATTATATTCAATACAGTACACACATACAAACGTAAAAACATAATTCATTACAAAACAGTAATCCACAATCACTTATTTAATCTATACAGAGAACAGGCTGATAAGTTGCGCAGTGGACCCGTGTACCTTCAGATCCATGTAAATCGGGGACTTACTGTACTAATAATTAATAGTGAAAAATTGTTAATGTACACAGTAAAACTTTATGCAACGTTAATTCTGATGATGTATTTTCATTATTGGAATTTATTATTGTCCAGTCACAGTAATTACAATTTCAGTGCATTTGCAAGATTTTTTGTGATGTTTAATTCCCAATGAGCTCAATGAATAGTGCACTTAATGTCATGGAACATTAGAAATTTGATAGATGTCACAAAAATTTTATTAACAACTAGAATAAATATCATTACATGTAATGAGATTACAATGGCTATGAGAGTAAAAAGATATGCCTACACAATCACTTATAAGTTCCAGGTAATTCAATACAAAAAACACACAGAAACCAAGAACCAGAACATCATTTCAATGCATGTCCCACAGAAAAAATTATCTGTGAATGGAGAAAACGAGGAAAAACTGAAGGGGATAGGAAAAGAGAAATATAGTCTTCATAAGCTTGCTGCTAAATGGCCACAACTAGAGAAAGTGAAAAAATGGATAGTGGAATAGAGGAAGTTAGTTATTGCTGTATCGATCAAAATGGTTATGTACGAAGCAAAAATAATTGCAGAAGAAAAAGGACTAGTTGAGCGAACGTATCATTTATACATGTGCAGTCCATTTATTAGTAATCAAAATTTCATCTTGCACTTAAGTTTAAGGAAGTGCTATCAGTAAGAGATAGATGTCTATATGTTCGACATGTGCGGCACACTCAGACAGCCTAATCAATAGGGCTGCCAAGTGCATGCAGGACACATTTAGCTATACAAGTTTTGAAGCAATTAGGTATTTATGTTTTGAATCATCTCTATTTGCTTTTATGAATTAAGTTTATCTAAACATAATATTTAACTGTTATCACGCCATAATATTTGCTTCAAATATTGCCAGATACATTTAATCAAGGCCAGAAATGATACACAATGCGACCCTTCCTAAATGTTTTGGTGAACCAAAATACTTTTTTCCTGAATTTTTTTTTAAATTGGGGTGTTTTATGGCCCAAAAAAATATGGTAATCAAAATTTATTTTCTGGCTTTTTTTCTGCACAAATCACCTGATTAGCCTCTTAAGTCTCAGGAGAACTCCATTACAATTTGAGAAACACCTCATTTGCTCGGTGGAATCTTCGTGTCATTTTAATATCAAAAACATTCTGCCAGTTTCTATAGCCATTTTCATTTGTCCAAGTACGCACCACTGCCATTTTGCAGGCAGACGCGGGTTGCAGCAGATGCAAGTCATCCGGGCCTCCCGATTTTTAGGGGCCCCCAAATGTTGATTATAAATAATATATTTACATCTTTAAACAAATTTTTATTAAATTATCATTATAGTTAATTTATAATTATAAATACATGTTCTCTCTAAGCTGTAACATTGATGTGTACAAAATGGCAGGTTTTTTTGACATAGGGGACCCCCAAAAACTTGCTTGCATCCGAGCCCCCGAAAGTACTTGGCCAGCCCTGGACGCGGTGAAAATCAGAGACCCCACTCCATCGTGTTGTCATTGATGAAATCAAACAAAGTTTGGAGCGAAGGCTTTTACAGCATTGTGATGTAGGCTGCATGGCTTTCAGTTTCACCACAGAGCTTCTCATTGGCTATTTTTTGTTTTCACCGCCTGTACATGGAAACGTACCTGACTGGAGGCATGGATAGGTGCTTTGTTTTGAAATATAACTGACATAGCATGGCATCATATATTGCTTGTTTATGTCATTTTCATGTTTTGTGAAATAAACCTATAAAAAAATTTATAATTAAAAATATTGATACACTGAAGTGGCACCTGTGATTGCTTACTTCACTGATGCCTGAAACTGACCCTGTGCAGGAGTATAGAAAGAAAGTTTTTTTCAAGGTGGCGGGATAAATATGAATACAGGAGTATTGAAATAAAGTTTATTGAAGGCGGTGGGATTAATACAAATGCAGGAGTATTGAAAGAAAACTTTTCAAGATGGTGGGACAAATCCGAATGTTGCAATGTAAGAGTTAAGAAATATGCAGCAGTGTAGCAATTTTAAATTTGGTTCAAATATTAGACATTCGGATAGTTGGCATTCAGATAACCAGAGTTCTACAGTAATCAGAACTTCTAGAAAATAGTTCTTAATCACCTGTGAGCATCTCTTTCATCCGGACGAGCTCCAGCTAACAGTAGATTCCGAATGGCAAGTTCTAATCCACGTTCGGCAGCGAGATGCAGAGGTGTCGACTGACTGGCATCCCGAACTCGTGATCCCAAATCAACTCCCACAGACATCAAGAATAAGACTGCCTCCAAATCTCCTTTTTCCAGCGCCAGGTGCAGAAAATTACGTCCTCTTTTATCATACTGTTTCATTAAGCAATAAATCACAGAAGCACCAATTGATTACATGAGATAAAAAAATATATACTAGCTACATTTCTTTTGATGTACCAATTCAATAATAGCATGAAATCCAAATTATAAATTTCTTGCAAACAATTGAAATAGAAATATACAAAAAACTAGATTACATAAATTGTATAACAAACAAAATCATGTGGTATTTCTCTTTTTTAAAACTTATTACCAAGTGAACATTTCTAAAATCCATCCTCCTCATATTTGGCTTTTTATAATTCCTGGTAAATTATCTTTGTCCCCTTCACAAGAATTCTTGTGTATTAAAAATGCGAGATTTTGCATTACCTTGCAGAAAACGCATTACTGTATTAGTCCAAATTAGAGCCCTGCATGGGCCATGCCTGACCTGCCCGGCTTGTGGGTTGGTTATGGGCCAATCCTTCAGAATTCATTACGGGCCCGGGCCGGCCTTTAAAAAATGCTGGATATATCTGTTTTGTTATAAAAATTTTCGGGCTTTGACGGGCTGAAATATTTTAATCACTGACTGAAATTTACATAAGTTTTTATTAAATCCATTCAGTACAGATGAGTCATACTAGTCCTCTGCACAGAATGGGTTCAAGCAAAAAAGTGGCATGGGCTTTCTTTAGTAACCTTAACCAGGGCTAGTGAAGAACGAGTGTGATTCGTCCTCTGTACTAAATTGGTTAATTTTTTTGCCTATAACATTATACAGTAAAACCTCGTTATTTTGATCCCAGATAATTCAAAATAGCATGTAATTCAAAGGTAAGAGCACTCCCCGGCCAACATCATAGGATTTTGCATACTTTTTAGTACGGATTATTCGAAATACGTCTACAATGAAATTCGAAGTCATGATCTGGTCTGGTGACTTACAAACATTTCGTTTAATTCGAAACCTTCATCCATATTTTGTGTTTAAATGGAAAGTTCGTGCGCATGAATGAAAAAGGCGTCGCAAATGAAACATACATTGCCCCCCATGCAGGTAACTTCTTTTTACTTCAAATATCAATAATGAGGTCAGGCTCAACCCTGTGGAATTTACTCATCATGAAAAAAAGAACTTAGTTACGTCCACAAATTTAATTTTAAACGGCTGGTTTCACTATGATCGTAGCATCATCAGGTGATAAAATATAAAAATCGTTCCATATATATAGGGTAAAATAAGGGGGGGAAAGGGAGACAGGAGGTGTTACAAAGAAAACGAATGGAAGGTAATTGAATAAACGGTTAGGAAAAGGAAGGGGTTGGAAAAGAAGGCGAAATAGTAGTGCTGGTGCTGATAGAGGTAGTAATAAAAGACGCAATATTATTTTAGAAACTAAGCTAGACGTCATAAAAAGGGCAGAAAAGGTGAAAAGTAGGTGGACATAGCTCATCATTATGGTGTGAGCCAATCGAGTATCGGAACAATTATTAAAGATAAAGAAAGAATTGTGGAGACCATTAAGGGAACAACTCCTATTTTAATGAGTAGAATAGTAAAAAATAGACGTTTTTTGTTGCACGAGATGGAAAAACTCTTAATTTTGTGGATTGAGAGGCAAACACACAACCTCTCAGCTTATTAATAATTCAGGAGAAGGCTAGGAGTTTATTTGAAGACTTGAAGAAAAGAGCTGGACCTGAATATGCAAAAGTGTTTTTCAGCTAGCTCTGGATGGTTTTCATATTTTAAAAGTAGGGCCATTGGTGTTAATGCAGCCGGTGATTATAAACTTAAACCTTTGCTTGTGTATTTATCAGAAAACCCAAGGGCTTTAAAAGGAATGGTGAAGTCATCCCATCCTGTTATCTGGAAATCTAATAGGAAGGCTTGGATAACAACAGAACTGTTTGAAGACTGGTTTAAAAACAATTTTGTGGGGGAAATGAAAAGGTATTGTGCGTCTAAAAATTTGCCCTTCAAAATTTTATTACTGCTTGATAATTCCCCTGGCCATCCATCCTACATAAATGATTTCAATGATAAAATTAAGGTTGTTTTTTTGCCTCCTAATACAACCTCTATTATTCAGCTGATGGACCAAGGTATTATAGCCTCCTTTAAGGCATATTACCTAAGGCGAACCTTTTCACAAGCCATTGCTTTTATAGACAGAGAGGAGAAAAACTTAAGGAATTTCTGGAAGGCATACAACATTTATAATGCTGTGCAAAACATTGCTGATGCCTGGGGGGATGTGAAGGAAACAAACTTAAATGGTGTGTGGAAAAACTTGTTCACAGTTTGTGAATAATTTAAGTGATTTTGAGGAGCCAGTAGAACCAGTGACTGAAGAAATTGTTGAACTGGGCAATAAAATGGAACTCGACTTTGATGTGACTGATGTGAGCGAGTTGTTGGACTCACATTTTGGGGAATTAACAACCGATGAATTCATTGAAATAGAGACAAATCAAAAGACTGAAGATGTAACAGAAGAACCTGGTATTCCACAGCCTCCCAGAACATTTACAAGGCAGAAAATGGTGGCAGCTTTTAAGTCAATTTATGAGGGGTTGGCAATCTTTGGGGAACAGGACTCAAATATGAAAAGAATTGCAAAAGTGAAAAGAGGCATTTATGACTATCTAGCATGTTACAGCGAGATTTTTGAAGAAGAAAAAAATAAACTAATTGTGCAATCTTCTATAAAAACATATTTTAAAAAAATGGAAAAACCAGCTGTTTCTTCATTATCAGACGCTCTTCCATCTACCTCATCTGCACCTAGTGTCACTTATGTGGAAAATATGAACTCGGATGAAAATATTGACGAGTAAAAGTTAAATATGTATGTACATATATTATATAAGTACCCATTTTCTTTATTTCATTTTTGTAACTCTTTATGTATTTAATTAAAATTAACTAGTACGATATCTTGTTTTTTATTCTTGCTATTTTTTATTTTATTGTATGTTGCATATCATATACGATAAGCCATAACGTATATGTTATAATAAAACGTATGGCATAGACCAGGGGTGGCCAACTTGTTTCTTGTTGCGATCGACTTTTTTATATAAAAAGTAGTCACGAGCTACCATGACGAAAAACTTTTTAATGCAATTATTAAATACGAGTATAAAGGGAAAATAAAAATTACTCATTTCAAAATATACAAGTTTTGATAGAACAAAGTTTATTGAATTTATTTAATAAACAAAGAACACTTCAAAATAAACATTTTGACATTAAACATTTTGAAATATAAATAAACAAAAAATGAAGATAACTTTTAATTTTAATTAATGAGCAGTTTGTGTCTTCATATCTTCCGCTAAGCTTTCATAGTGGGGCGTGTACCTCGACAAGGACAATCTTAAGGCATCTTCAGTATGGGAATCGGTAAGCAAGGAACGATGCTTCGTCTTCGTTAGCTTTAAATATGAAAACGCTGATTCACATAAGTATGTGGATCCAAAACAAGAATGGATATATTCACTACATTTTCTAATGTTTGAATAGTTTTCCCGAGACTAACATACTTCCAAAAGCCTTCTTCTGACTTGCTAGCTCTTAAGAATAGATCAGATTGTAGTGTTATAATTTCGTTTTCAAGTATAGTTTTTTCCATGTGGAAAATGTCAGCAATTTTTTCCGCAATATGCTTTGTATTTAAATCAGCTTTAAATTGAAAAGAAAGACACTGAACAACAACTTCGATTTTTTTAAAATCATTGAATCTGACATCAAAGTCCTCCATAATGCTTTTAATTTCTACTATGTATTTTTCAGACGTAAAAATAAAACTAGGATATTTTTGCAAATGGTCTTTCATATTTGGAAAGTGATCAAAGTTTTGCTTTTAGAGATCACTGATCAACATTGAAAATTGATTTTTATAAGCGTTAACACTACTAATCATCTCACTTATCCTTGCAGTTCAAATGTGAAAACGCTCAATTTACCTGTAAAATCTGTTAGAAACGCTAGATCACAGAACCAGCTGTCATCATACAAATTCTTATATTCATCATTTCTTTGTTTAAGAAAATTTATTATTTCACTCAATAAGTTACGAAATTACGGAAATTGCGAACACTTCCGCGATCGAACGAAAATGGCTCCGCAATCAACCTGTTGACCACCCCTGGTATAGACCATTCGATGTTTAGTACATGGTTTTCACGCATTAAAATGGCTGCTAACGTATACGATACATATTGTACAAGCTCAGGAATGCATGCTTACGTGTTTAACATATAATGAACAAAACGTATAGCAAACGACCTCTAGGAACGGAACTCGTTCGTAAATCGAGAACTGCCTGTATATTGTTCTCAAGAAATGCTGAACCAAGCACTAGCCCAGATCCAAAGTCCATTCCTTCTCCCTTTCCATACAGTTCTCAAGTGTTGACACAAAAGAAAAAATATTCATCTCAAGATTGACAGACATCAAAAAGCAAATAAACAGTGCCTGCATCCCCTTCTACCACACAGTATCTTTCGTGAAGAGGTTCAGTTAGTCTCACTCAGCACTGAATAGGGGTTTTTAGAACCTACAATTCGCATAACTACGCAAAAATTCAATCACAAAATTGTACATATAATATAGGTAAAAAGAAAGTAGAAATTGCGTAATTAAGTGCAATAGGAAAACCCAAGTTTACTGTTTTGAAATATATCAAGGTTTTTCAGATTTAACCCTTAATTAGTCGCGTGGGGTCAATATGACCCCAAGCAATGTTTTTTCGTCAATATCTAAAGAAATGTATTGTCAATCTAACCCAAACTTGTTCTACTTTCGACACTGACATTCTAGAAGAGAAATTAGCATTTTTGTTTTTTTTAATTTGTTATTTTTGATATTTTTATATTTATATATATAGTATAAATATTGTAAATATTGAGAAAATTAAACTATTTTAATGTGCTATTTTGGTGTGTATCCATTTGTTATGTAGATATGAGGTTAAAAAATTTGCTTTTATTTTGACATCTCTCTACCTGTTGCTTTTTTCTCTATTGGTCTAGAAGGGTTAAACACAATACAGATTATTATTATCACATCAGAAATACAAATAATTTTCCTGATAAGCAGTATTTCATTGTTTTAACCCTAGTTCTCTTATGATACATTTCTACTTCACTAATTTTCACTATAGGTTGGTTACCCCTCTTCCTCCCATCTCCCCCCCCCCCCCCCTCTCCCCTCCAATGTACCCTTTTCCCTCTTTTCGGAATTCTCCGGGTGTTTTCTTACTTCGGCCGCACACATGCAACCGTTTTCTACCCGCAATAAAAGTCACAAACAAACGCACGTGGTCTCTCTAGAAATTGCTGTCGAAGAATTGACCCGAGGATGACTTCTTTGACGCAGAATTCCACGTATTCTATCAAGACCGATGCATGATTTTTTAAACTATTTTCTAGATTATATAATTGAATTACATCCATATTATTCCCTTTTCTGTACAGTAATTATTTATCACATGCTTGCGTCATTTACTGTGAAATACTCTCAAAATGGAACATCTTTCTAGCGACTTTTGGCAGATTTTTTATCACCCTCATTGGATGAAGCTCTTAGTACCCATGTGCAAAAAGGATAAAAGAAAGCGGTTTGCCTTTTATTACCGCTCACCCTTTTTAGCACGAGTTTCTCCCTTATTTTTCGGAATAAGCACGAACACGAATGAGATCGGCAATCTTCAAATTTTTTGGATCTCCTACCGGTCGCATGACGGTCACAGTTGGGACGTTTTATACCAAAATATAAAAATCCTACTTTCATTGGGGTTTCTATGGAGAAGTCCCAAGTACGTTCACACTTATAGGGGAGGACGCGGTTGGACCTCGGCACGAACCCCTTGGGTCACTCGAGGAGGCAACTTTTGTCCCAAGCCCCATCGAGGGCAATCCTCGGTGACAGCAGAAGTGAGCTTGAATCTTTCTGCTAGTTGGGGGCAGCCATAAACTACTTCATGCTGTAGGTGGGGGCCAGAAAGCGACCGTGCCGCGACCAATGTCTAACCCACAAGTGTGAGTGATCTCCGCAAAAATAGTCCTATCCCTAATAAAGCCCTCAACGCGACCTTCATGCGACAATGCAACAAAAGGTGGCGTAGATACATGCGATCAGATCTTCGCTGCTTATAATGTTGGCAGAAGAACAAAAAGATGGCCGTTAGCTGTGTTTTTTTATTTGCTGAACGCTTCTGCCATAAATGCCTTTATTGTTTATAAACAAAACGTTCAAAAGAAAATGACAAAGCGAAATTTCTTGAAATCATTATCGAAGGAATTAATAAAGAATCTACAGATTTTGAGGTCTCAGAGTCAGTTTATATCTAGGCATCTCCGAAAGCGCATATGCACTCAACAGGGACTTGCGGAGGAAGGTTCATCACCGGGATCGGGACTATCAAGAGGAAGATGCGAACATTGCCCAAGAAATAAGGACAATAAAGTGTCCACTAGATGTGGAAATTGTGGAGCTTTTACTTGCAAAGACCATATGATAATGAAGTGCATTGAATGTGGGGAGAGGGAAAGTGATTAGAAAATACAAAAAAATATTTTAAGTTATTTTAATCAATGTTTATTGTAAAAATTATTAATAAATAATTGTATTATAATGTAAGATTGATTTTATTTACAGTAAAATATAAATAAATTAATATATTATTGCTTATCTTTAGAAATCATTTTGGGGTCATATTGACCCCACGCGACTAATTACGGAACTTTTTTCACGCGACTAACTAAGGGTTAAGAAAATTTGTTGTTTCAAAAAAATAGAGAAATTAGTGATCTCCGCGGCATACCCAGTACGACCGCATACAAAGTTTTCGTCTTAGATACCCAGTATGCAGGACGACGCCGAGGGGTTAAGAGCGTTTCTAACAATTCTAAGAGATCATCCATAAAATACGCCATGCTTATGTTTGCCTTTTTAGTTTTCCCTTCCCTTAAACTCGGCGCACTATGCTATTCTTGACTCCTACCCCTCCCTCCTCTCTGCATGATGCGATTCATGGATTTAAATACCCTCGCCAGCAGTCCCAAAGGGAGAATGTGTTTAGTACGTATTGCAGAAAAGAATTCGTAAATACATAATTGTAAAACCATCACCTGTCATAACAAATACAACCACGTTATTTTGAGAGCAAGTATATTTTATTACAGCTGTGTAATATGGATGGAAATAAAATTACCATGCAATGTATGAAATTGCCTAGAGCTAATAAAGAATTAATGAATTAATTAATTATTTTTGACCATACCAATGGCATGGAAAGTTTGAATTGGATCTCTCCAATTCATACTTTCCATGCCATTGGTTATATATACAATATATATAAAATTATATATACAATATTTCACACAAGCATTTTCCCAATCTTTTTAGCATGCATTTTCGTAATCTTATGGCTGAGTATGTGCGGTTGAAAGTCTTTTCTTCCGAAACGTGGTGTAAAAGAGTAACTTGAAATATACACTGGGAAAATTGGTTTGTTCACTCAATCCTATTTTTCACACATGGTGGTGTTCGTGAATCATGAATTAAGTGGTTACTTCAGCTCTGTTCATGAATTCGCCATGTGTACGAACTTGTAAGGTCAATACGTTTTGTAGCAGAATGGATAGATAAGACTATACACCACCTTTTTGAACTTCGCGTACTTGCGGTTCGTGAATTTGGACTTCACGACAAAATTTTTTATGACCATTACTTGTGTAATACTTGTGTAATAAGTAATATTAATATTACTTGCATTTCGCATCATGCGTTTATGATGCCAACAAGTGTGAACTCCCTCTACTTTCTTGTTCCTAAGTTCATTTTAAACTTGAGCACCCTAGAAAAGGTCATTATTATTATATTTATAATGCTCATTATTAGCAGTTTTCCAAGTAAACAAATGTGATAATCATCAACTTAATTCTTTTGTAGCTCAGTTTAAACCTTACTGCCAATGGTGCTATTTTCGATAACAGTCGAAGTTGCTCGCAACTAGCGGCCAAATTATAAATTATTGGCTAATGGAAAAGCGTCCTGCATGTTTAGTTTTTCACAACTTTTACAAGTATGATATTGAAAATATTCGTTCTTTGCGTATGAGGTTGATGGTTTTTGACCGAAATATTTAATGCTATTATCTCTGTATTTTGAATGTAATTTAAGAAACTGTTGTTTTGTTAGGTTTTCATTGTTTATTACGAATTTTTAATGTAAATCTAAGAATTGCTATCATCTTGTAATGTAAGATTTTCTGCCATGTATTTTGAACGTGATTACTAAAAGATATGTTATAACATTATTACGCTAAGTTTTAATTTTCAGTTATGCATTTCCAATGTAATCAGTAAAAGAAATGGAACCACATGTTAATGCTAGTGATTTTTTTGCAGCTTGGAAATGTTTGTTGGAGAATCCAGGAAAACAGTTGTGCATGATGTACTCAACATTCCATTTCAGTACTTCAATTTAAATTAGACCATTTCCTTAGAATGAACAAGATCGAAAATAACATGTGAAATTTTGTGCAGGTAAACTGTACAAGTGAGGAAAGAAATGTAATTGCTTTGTTATGCTGGGTTGTCATTTGCTATTACTCATTTTGAAGGTAATTAAAAGTATTTTTTTACTTTATAATGATAGGTTTTTCATTTGCGGTTATGTTTTCTTTTATTTTCTGATAAACTGCATTATTAATGATAAAAAAGTGAATTTTTAAGGTTGACTGGGAACCACTCTCTCGTAATAAAATAGTCATACAAATATGTGGATTATAAACAATCCTCTTCAAATTATTGAACAGCCCTCATGTTGGTAGATAATTTGGAGCCAAATGGGTAATGCAGATGAGACACCCATTTACTTCGACATTGCTATCCAATTACACAGTCAACGGAAAAGGTGCAAAAAAGTCATCATAAAAACTTCTGGGAATGAAAAACTGTGCATTACTGTAATGCTGGCTGTATTAGCGGATGGAACAAAGTTGCCGGCGTATGTTATTTTAAAATGCAAAACAGTGCCTAAGGAAGTACTACCAAATGGAATAATTGTTAAATGTCAAGGCCAAGGATGGGTGTCAGCTGATTTAATGAAGGACTGGCTAAGCATAGTATGGGATAGACGACCTGGGGCACTTTTAAGGCAGAGAGCAATGCTCGTCTTAGATGCGTTCAAAGGCCACCTTACAGAGGAAGTTCAAAATACCCTTCATGATATGAATACTGACCTTGTAGTTATACCAGGAGGTATTACATCACAAATTCAATGTTGTAGTGATGAAGCCCTTAAAGGATTACATAAAGTCATTGTATTCAGAATGGCTTTTTGCAGGGGACCACGCATTAACTCCTACAGGGAAAATTAAGAAGCCCAGTATACCACTTCTCTGTAATTGGATCATTGCAGCATGGAAAAAAATAGATCCCAATAGTATCTCAAGAGGGTTCAAGAAATGCTGCATATCAAATTCCATGGATGGTATGGAAGACGACTTGTTCAAATTTGAATAAGTTGTGATGAATGAACAGGACAGCAAGAATAAGGGAAGGAAACAGAGGAGAGGGAGATGTAAGGTGTAAATTTACTTTTTTTATTCATCCTCTTAATGTTAGCATGTTATACATATATGTAAAAGTTTTTTGTAAGTGAACCTAATTTTTTTAGGGGACATCTTAAATTCAAGGTCATCTTCCTTTTGGGTAAATACGGTAATTTGAACATTTTGAAGGCACTCCCTGACATCAATCAAATTCTTCAAAACCTTTCTTTGGCAGTGTAATAAATGGCATCATAGATCGCATACACCCTGCAAATTTCATTCTAATATCTCTTATTATTTACTTGCTCTTTTAATTTGATTGATTCTACAGATGGATAGACAGACAAAGCAAAAACATAAGTGCGTTTATGGAATAAAATGTGCTAAATGTGTCAATATTTTTGATTTTTTGCATATGAGGAAGAGGGGCAGATTTGTGGGATGGTGTCCGTTGAGAGTGTGTGTGTGGGAGAGCGGAAGGTTTATTGCTGGAGATATATGGGAGAGGGATGCTCGGTAGCCTGTGTTAAAATCCAAGGGATTTTCCTATGAAATCATCATCAAGTGTTTTGCCAGGAAATATAACAATGTGGAATTGGGCCAAGATCTCTGTTAATAGATTTGGTTTCATTTTTGAAGATTTGAAAGCGCTCCAGTGGGTTTAATTTTTTATGGGCATTAAAACCAATGTAAGTAACTGCTGCACCACATTTAATTTAAGTAGGAAAGTAGGCATTATAAGTTCCGTTTGGATCATCTTGTTCAAATCTACCATGTTTGAAGTGTGCAATATGTTCTTTGAAGTATGTCTGCAGTTGTCTTGTTTGTCCTATATACCCACTTTTGTGTGCGTGTGCAGTTTATTTTGTAATTGGAGAGCACAAGAGACAAAATTCCCAACATCGAGGTCTGAAATTCTCAACCGTGCTATGCCTATTGGAGATACCAAGATATATGCTTACTTTTCAATTCTTTTAATATTGAAGTGCTTATTCTTGAATTCCGTTTTCAGCCATGAGCTTGATAATTCTTTATTGAATGCATTTCATTAATTTATAGAAACATTCATCAATTTTATCTTTTAAAAAATCAAGCAACATTAATTTTGATCAATATTATAATAGCAATTAATTCTACATACGCTTCAAAAAATTTTTTCATGGATTAAGAAAAATCTTCCAATCACTTTGCATGGAAAATTTTAAAACCATGGTGATAAAAACAAACAAAAACAAACAAAGCTAAAAAGGAGGACACTAGTAATCATAATAAAGTCACAGTCTCTCTGCTGTTCTGACTGCCACACTCATCCATTGGTTCAAAATCCACCAATCACATTTAAGATTCATGTACACACACAGTAATACAATACTTACTGTAAACACTGTAGATAATTTAGTAAAAGGTGTTAGTTAATAAAATAAAAAATATATAAATCATAATGTAAAACAAAATTTTATCATTAAATCTATATTATATGATATCCTTTGTTACGCCATAATCCTGTAATTGCCGACTGTGGCACCTCTCTTAAAAAGTCATTATAAAAGAGGGGAAGAATCAAGAAGTATTTATGACTGACTGTAATGCTATTTAACAAACTTTCCGAGTAGATAGAAGATTGAAATTTGGTAGGAATCTTTGAGTCTTAAAGTGAAAGCCATTTACGAAAAAAAATCCCCAAAAAAGATCCAGATTTGACTCCAGAAGATAAGTTCTATTTCCCATAAGAAAACGCATAAAAATCAATCTGGCGACATGCAAGCTTTCATTCTTTTGCTCATAAAAATTAGAAAAATTTACCCTCAATCTTCAAACTGGAACTGTTTTAAAGGTAAATGAACAAAGTTTCTTAGAATTGTTGTCCATTGTCTCCCTCAGTTCACAAACGCTCCAATTTAATGCTTAAATGACTTATTTTGGCAAAATTTAGTGATTTTATGATAACCAAGCCATTGTCAAAATCGAGACCCCATTATTGTCTCAATTCGCATACGAGTAATATATACATATGTATTGAGTGCCTTAATATGAGCCATCAAACAAGTAATGCGTTGTACAGAGAGATGACTGGAAATAAGGAAGGGGAGGGATAAGGACGTCAATTTCCCATCATTCCAGCTTTTTGTATGACAATAAATAAGTGTCAAGGGCAAACTTTATCACATACATACCTTTTTCTGGACAAGACAGTTTTTGCTCATGGCTAATAATTATATGTTGCACTATCGCAAACCAGAAATGGAAATAATTTGTTTATATTAAAAATTCACAATTACAAGGAAAATTGAAAAATTAAAAGCATGTTTTCACCATGAAAGTTGTGCATAAAGAAATTTTAAATCCCCATTTTTTGTTATTAAATTTTAAAATATTTAATTTTGTTTTATTTTTTCTTATCCTCCTGTTGAATTTTTAATGCATACTTACGAATTCAAATTTTAAAAATACAAAACAATTGTATGCAGAAATATGTTAAATAATGTAAAATGGTTTTCTATGATGAAGCATTATAGTTTATGTTATACATACATTGTTAGAATTTTGAATAAATTTTGATATTTGAAAGATATGAATAAATTATTTCTAAGAATAATAAGTACACAATTTTTAGTCGAATAAAAAGTAATATATTCCTTCCTGTCATATTGAAAGGCTTTTATACTAGTTTCAATTAGTATCTTAGATTTAACTAACCAATAGTTGAATTCAAATTGATACATCGTAAAGAAGTATCGCTGACACAAACAAATGTCTTATATGTTAAGTTTAAATTATATTATTAAGTTTTACAAATAGTTTGAGTATTTTAATATTTATATAACTGAAAAGTAAGTTTCATTCCATTTTTAATATATTCCAAAATTAGATTAAAAACAATTACCTTTCCTTTTCCATAAGATAATATATCGACTATATCAAGACTTTCGAACCGAAAAAAACACCACCGAAATGTTTCTTACAATAGAATTATTGGAATATGAGACTAAACTATGATGATGCCTTGATATTCGTCAAACTACGGAATTTTTCTCGTGGGCCCCTGGCGCTACTGTAGCGATCGCCGGCAAAAACTGGCGTCTGTAACTCCATCATCAATAATAATAACATTTCTTTTCCTTTTTATTTGTTTCGGTGATTATGTCATGTTTCTACGCGTCACATACTGCACATTGAATCACACAGCTAATTGACAAAGTCACAGCAAATTTCAACGGTTATCACAGTTTTGGATTTCCTGATTTTGTTTCCTGGCATATAAGCCACATCCTTGTTTTGGAGATGAAAATTTCGTGGAAAAAACTGTGGCTTATATAAATACAGTATACATGATATGTATATACAACTTAGCATGCCCAGAGAAAATTCATAGATGTAAAATTGATGCGTTGATAAGAACACTATATTTTATGTACTTACAAGAACCAGCTTCATGATGGTTCAAGACCAAATTTTATAAAAAAACTTCATTCTATTATGATTTTACATCATTAAATGCTAAGTGCATTCCTGTATTTCCACAAAATACAATAAAATGTTAATTCTGCTTCTCAAACATAAGCAGACTTTTTAAATATGAGAATATTAACTTGAAGAACGATTACAAAATATCATAAAGATTTCATTAGATGTATTTCATATCAATTTAAGATATTAGTGCGTGATTGGCTAAACTAAATATTGTAAACTGTAAGTAACTCTTGCCTGTTCAGCAGCTGTTGGCATCTTGTCAAGAATTGCTCTTGCAGCCCGATCATTTTTACAAGACATAGCAGTAGCAAAAGAAGTGAGCCCGGCTTTATCCCTAATGGACAAATCAATTCCAGGATGACAAAGCATTAGCGAAGTGATTGAATGGTGCCCATTTTCAACAGCCACATGTAAAGGAGTCTTTCCTTCAGCATCCTATATATTTACAAATCCAATTAAATAAAAAATCAACAATGATATAAATATTGGCAAAAATAATTTATAATAACAATATTACTTTAAATTACTAAACAGATATTCAAAATATAAAACATTCAATTATATAAAACATTTAAATATAAAAACTATGTAAAATATTTAACTTATTTACTCCAGTCAATTTATATTTTTAAAGGGAAATTATAACTTAGATTAAACAAGTTACTACAAAGTTCCAGTTATTTAAAAGTTGATAACTCATTATTATATTTATTGTTCCATTAAATAATATTTTATATATTCAATTAATCTTTCAAGTAATTGTTTTTCATGAAATACAGGTATACCTTGCTGTTAGTGGCTTAGCATATTCCCAGTGACCCTTTGTGGCTATCCACAGTATCATTTTTTGCTCTTTCCAATTCAAAAATCAAATAGGTCTTTGTAAGTCGGTCAAGTATAGAGGAGACCTGAACAAAACAGAAAGGAGGACGTCAACAAAAAATATCCTTTATGCCTATACATATGAGTTTGTCATTTTCAGGGTTGGAGGCAGGGCTTGGAAAGAAATCTGCCAGAATATTGTGCCAATGACTGCTTGAATAGTAATGGAATCAAACCTGTCACCTAGTGGCACCAATGCAATGAACATCAATTTAGAGCAGGGGCATACTGATAGACCCCCGCAATGCGGAAGGGAGGGTGAGATTCAGGGGGCCTCCAATCATTCAAACCGCACTGATGAAGGCATCTGATACTTGCTTTAAGAACCCAAAAAAGAGAATTGAGACTTCTACAATATGGTTTTACAACACTGAGAAGAGGAATTTCTCGGCACGAAAACCAGTGCAAGATACATATAGGTTATGATTATATGCCTTCAGACATCTCTCGCTCTTAGGTCAATATATTTTTCACGTGTCAACATTTATTGAGTGTTAAGTCGGCTCCAGACATTTGTTATTCACTGACTGCCAAGCCACGAATATTCGTCACTAGCCAAAATATCTAGTAGAGTGGATGGAACAACGAGTACTGGTGTACGTCACTTGGCGAGCCACAATTATTTCCTGTCAAGAGCTGGTAAAAGAGCATGAGTCAAAGGGACAAATATTCAGCAAGCCGCGATGTTTTTAACCTCTCCACACATTCGTTATCCACCAAATGACGAAAATCTCTCCGCATTGATGCAAGATGGTGGGAATTTTCCCTATTTGCAGGAAATTTCCTGCAGATCTGGCAGCATTGCACCTTCTGAACCAGTAATCAGTGCCATCAGTCTGTTGTAAAGTGTACAAATAAGAAGGAGAGAATTACTATGTAAAAATTCCATTTTATTCAGGAAAAACCAAAAGCGGCCAGTTTTAACTATGATATAGTCATCAGAAATTGGAATTTTTACATGTTTATTCACTCCTTCTCATTTATTTAAAAGTTCCACAAAGTAAAGGCTTCATCCATTGATTTTATCGTAAAGTGTATGTCTTCATGTCCGCAGTTTCTTCTTTTCCATCTTCATTTTCAAATAGGCGCAGCTCATGACAACAAAAGCAGCACTTACAGCGTCAACAGTATCTTCACCATCCAAATCCATTAGCAAAATTTCAGTACCAAGAACATTTACATCTTTTCCCATGAGTCAATACAAATATTCGGTATTTGGCGATGAACGATTGGTGTGGAGGTAGCTGCAAGTGGCGAGGAAAATATTTACTTGTCACTCGGCGAGTGATCACAAATGTTCAGCACTCGGCGAATAACGAATGTCTGGAGCCAGCTTTACATAAGATTTCATTGTACCCCCTCCCCTTTTTCAGTAAAAATTAGAAAATGCATACCTATGCATGCCAATACTTTCCAATGCCTTCTTATAGAGTTGCAATGCATTTTAATGCTCTTTAAAGCACAATGAGGAAAACTTTATCAGAGCAAAAAATGTAAAGTTATGTTTACCGAAAAATCAGTTAAATACGGGGAAAAGAATTCTAATGTCTGGTGAAATGCAGGTAGCAAGCAGGTCTAACAAAGGGAGGACCAGGCATCAATGTCACAAACTGTGACCAAGTTTCACTGGTGGATTGAAGCATAAAAATAAGCAGACACATGTCACACTTTTTGGCTCCATAGACCCTAGTTCACTAGGAATTGGGGGTCAAAGTTTACTGAAAACTACTATGCCCCTTACAAGCTCTTCTCGGGGGGTTATTCAATGGGTAGGTATGGTAGCTGAGTGGTTAAGGCGCTAAACTACGAAGCTGATGTTTCTTGTTATGTGGTTCAAACTCCAATGCTGGCAGTTTTTTTATTAATCTACTACAGGGGTCCCTAAACTTTTTGAGAGGAGGGCCACATAGGAATATTGAAAGTGCTAGGCGGGCCGGATCGAAAAAAAAATCATGTTTCAAAATTTAAAATATTTCATTCTATAATTACCTAAGCATACATGCATATATAACTATAAGTAAACGTGAATAAATGTAATAAATATTCTAATATGAACAATGCGCCTGTTTTTAAATTGGAAACACTGATTTTATGATGTTTAATAAAATTTCCGCAGGCCGGATAAAACCCTTTCGTGGACCATAGTTTGGGGACACCTGATCTATTGCAATGAAGTACTATTTGATATAAGTTTTATTCTGTTTTGAAATAATGTCTTGGATTATTATTTTTAGAAAAACAAATTACGCAATCCATGCTTGGTAAGCATATGCATGGGAAAAACTTCCTATTGCTTACATAATGCATATTCATTAACAGTTGATTAAATTTATAAATGAATTTCAAAGCAGTAGCATTATTGAACAGCAGGAAGGTATAGCTGGCAAAATCTTTTATTATTTTGAAAATGTATTTTATTCTAATGGAGAGAGGACTAACAATTCAAAGTGAAAGAAAACAAGTTGTATTCACACACACATACTTTTGCGCATGCACACACACTGTTGTGTTGTTAGTACGTCAGATTTTCCTAGACCACTTACTCCCTAAGGGGGCTAATCACAGATTACATGTTATGGAGATAACATATTATTTATTATTGATTTTCACTAACAGGATCCCTCGCATTATCTCAAATAACTTACTACGTGAACCCTAATGTACCCTGCTGAAGTCGTCTATTAATACAGCCTGCCTAGGAAGCTACAACTGTTAATACGGCCCAACATATAAAAGGTTTGCCCACCCTGCTCTATGGCATTATAAGGATTATTATGCATATTATAATAATTTGAACCCATTTTTCCTAATGGATCAAAGTTAATAAAAGAAACAGACTTATTACTATAATTTTTAATAATTTCATACTTTTCAAAATATCAGGAGTGTCTGTGATGGAGGGGGGGGGGAATTCTTCATTAATATACAGGCAATGATGAGTAATATTTAAGATATCCATAGGGGGACCCCGTATTATTCGCTGCGCCCCCCTCCCCCAGATTTTTTGGTGCACCACTGATTTAGACAGATAATTGAAATGTATCAAAAACAGTCCATTTTATGAAAAAATGTTTCAAACAGAAGTTGTAGGAGATTATATTTTCTACAACTTTAATAATGACAAATATTTACATTAATTAAGTTCTAACTAATGTATCAGTAGAGATAGTTAATATGGCAAATGCACCAAAGAGAAAGTACAATTTGTACCCTAACATCTTAAATTTGTCTGCTACATCATTAATTATGAGTTAAATAATATTTTCTCTTGTATTGTCTAGCTTTCTCTCACTTCACTTCCCTATTTTCTGCCTTTATCAATATTATTCTCTATGTTCATTTGTTTCTGTATCCTACGATCATGCTTAAATAAAATTCAGTATACAGTCCAATCTCTCAGATGTAGGAACTGAGCCCCATTTGATTATTTACTTGCTAATTGGTTTTTTAGTTCATGGGTTTCTCCCAAAGAGTAAACCTTGCACACAGCAATGTATACCTGTAAATATTTCACATAAGACAATTACATGTTTACAGAAAATGCATTTTAAAAAAAACAAAAGATATTCACTGAAAAGCAATTGATTTTAATTGAGACACAAAAAACTGACATCTGACGTCTGCAATTCTCCAAGTTTTGGAAATACTATTATAATACAACAGAAATGTTAAGATTTTCTTAAACTAAATAATAATTTAAGTTAGAAATAATTGAATCCAGAGATAGTTCTTTATTTTGTTATCAAATTATTTAAGGAGAAACTTAGCTCTTTGATGTAGTTCATAATGTTTTTACCATCTTTGGCAGCCATCCTAAGACTAATGAGTTGCAGCACTTTAGCGAGTCTAAAGGATTTAATATTGGCATTTGGCAAAATAAACCAACCAGTATAGAGACAAATGTTAACATTTACATAATTACCTTTGCTTCTTGGCCAATAAATTGGTCACTACACCCAACAAAAGAGGCAACAGAGACAACCATAAACATAGCTTAAAATGAGCAAAGCTTGTAATCCTCATGTAAACCAACTAATGATTGAGATATAAAGCAAAAAATCTAAAGAAATGAAAGCAATAATAGCAATAGGGTCTACGCAGATTGATTCCGTTCACTCAGTCACAATTTTTAACAATATAAAAACTTGCCAAAGTGCCGCATCAGATTGGCCTGGAGATGGCTGGTGTTTACTGGCTGAAATGTCACATAATATGAATCTAAGAATTAAATTTCCAAATCATTACAATTTCCATGAGTAACCAAAGAAACTTCAATGATACACTTTCATTTTGTTTTTTAATTGTTTCAATGATATGTTATATGAATTTCATTTTATTGTTGGATAATTATTTTTGATGACTAGTTTTTGATTTTCAGTGAATTATACCAAAACCACACAAAACATCCACAATAACACAAATCGTGGATCAATTGCTGGAAAGGGGCAACAAAACAACAAACCTTGGCATTAATTGCAGCTCCATGTTCCACAAGGGTCCTCACTACTTCCTCTAAGCCCCACTGGCAGCAAAGATGCAACGGACTTGCTTGGTCTCTAGCCTCATCTCCTCCTCTTCCTCCAGGTCCTGGCCTTCGAGCTGTATTCAAGTCACATCCACTGCAGACACAATAAAAATATTTCTCAAATGATAATTACATTTATCATGAATGAGGTCAGGGTCAACCCTGTGGAATTGACTCATCGAGAAAAAGAAAGAACTTCGTCACTTCCACAAATTTATTTGGTACGGCCGGTTTCACTACGATCGTAGCATCATTTCGATAATTACATTACTTCTGGGAATTTTTAAGGTGAATTAGAATAATAAAGGATAAGTAATAAATAATAAACTCCCACTTGTATACATATTAGGTATAGATCACTCTCTAGAATGGCAAACATCAATTAGAGCTTCTTGAAAAAACACAGTAAACAAGCAAATTACTATACATGTTTAAGAATAACAAACCTCTGGATGAGGAAACATGCTACAGACTGATTATTTGCATCAATCGCCTTGTGCAACAATGTCTGATAGCAACCTTCTGGACCTTCTCCCCAGCAATCTGTATCAACACCATGTCTGGAATGAAGAAGAGTAAATTAGCACTAATGATAATTGTGCCTTAAAATATTTTATTAATATTTAATAAAATATAACTTTACAGCTACAAAAATAAAATATCAAAAAAGACTTGGGTAAAACAAATGCAAAAATGAAATACCATTTCAATGAAAACCTTTGTTTATTATTAATGTTTCACTTTTTTCTAATATTACTTTTATTCAGTCACCCAGCAATGCTTTGAAATAAACAGTTATCTTATGGGCTCAAGACAATTTTACATAATTAGTAATGCAATAAGTGATTTGACAATGTCAGATTATTCCTGTAGATCATGATAATTTAATTCATATAAATTGCTGTAAAACCTCGTTCACATATATTTCTAATATACACACATTTATTTCACTTAAAGGAAACTAACCTCACTAAAATTGATGCAATGTCCTCATCTCCTCCATCCAAAGCCAACCAAAGAGGAGAGTTGCCAGCAGTGTCAGGTACTGACATGTCAACACCTTTACGGCAGAGTGCTTCAACAACATCAGCCAAGCTGTATTTTATGGCAAGCTGAAGGCATGTCTCATTGTCAGGAGTCCTAATCCAAGCATTATATAAGTAATTGAATTTCACATTCAATCTAATTTAACAATTTACAACTATATCCAAGAGATGAAAATACCAATTTGTAGTAATAAAAAGAAACTTTTTCTTACAAAGCTACAATAAATTATTTTGTCAAACAAGTTAAATATATGACTCACCAAATCCAGTTCAATGCTCAATTCACAAGAGTTTTATGATAACAAGAGTTACCTGCATCACTATATTACCAACTCATAGCTAAAGAAATCATATAACTATCATATCATAAGTATACATGCATCTCAAAAGTTTTGAATTTACATAAAGTATTTGACATCAGTGTCAACCTATAATTACAAGACATGGAATACAAGTCATGAAATAGAAATGAGTATTAAATAGTCAATGGGCCATTCCTTACATTGCCAAGTCTCTATTTGGGAAGCCAAAAATGAACTCTAAAATCCTATCATGGTTAATCACTACAATGCAAACAAAGAAGTTGAGTTTTTAGCCTCCTTTCCAGAATGGAAATAGGTTTATAGTTTCTTCGTTGTGTCTGTCTGTCCTCCCCTATTACCTTTTGAACCAATGGACCAATTTTTATGACACTTGGTGGAAATCTCTTGCTTTTGGGGCCAACCTCCTGAGAATAGTTTTTGTTGCAAAGGTTGAAGTTCCGGGTTCGATTCCAGGAACTATCCTTCCCATTTGATTTACATGGGAAATATGAAATCCATCGTGCAGGATAATTTTATCTTGCATATTAAAATATCTTATAACAGTAATATCGGAGCGGAATTTGTACTATTCTCTGAGAAAAGGGATGGAGATTTTAATTTTTATCGTAGAATTGTGCTTATCGATCATATTTTTTCTAATTTCACGTAAATACTGTCGTTTTTGCAGTTTTTACCACTCATTACAAGATTATTGCCATTGCAATGACTATTGTTGGACTCTGATTCTATATAGTCTAGTACATACGTTATTCGTGCCACACAAATACACTTGATCAACTTAATATTCCGTTCGAATGTATTTGTAATATTTTATAATGGCAAATTATGAAAATTGGGAACAGAAAGAGCAACTCATTCACAGTGATTTTAAAGCTATTAAAGCCAATATAAGTATTAAATAAATAATTATGCGGAAAGTAGGCACCATAAGTTCCATTTGGATCATCTTGTTTTGCTATATTCTGTAGCACATATGTTGTGACTTGTGGCTCCTAAGCTGTTAGGCAAAAATGTAATGCCTCTCAGTGGTTAACGTGTAAATTGGAATATAATAAAATGCCAAATATCTGCTCATATAAGTATAAGAAGAAATGGAACTGAAAACAGTTTTTGTAATATGCAATAATAATAATAATAAAAGAGAGTGATAAAAAGAATCAGCAAAAACAAAGTTCCACAGATAATAATGTGCCAAGAGTAAATATGACTCAATTTGTACTAACAGTGCATTCATATCTGCACTGTGTTGCAAAAGGAATATGGCTGATTCAGAATCCATCTTCATAACTGCTTGATGAAGGAGAGTCAATCCACTGCCATTACGTACATTGATGTCGCCTCCACCTGCATTAAACTAAATATTAGAGAAAATAGCTCTACTCCGATTGATGTGGTTCTAATAAAGAAAATATTTCTCATGATAAAAACATGGTGCTGTGCATGGAAAGGGTCTACTCTGACTTTATAAGGAACAATAAGTAAAACTTCATCTTTAAAATCATGAGAAAGTTTAAAAGGACATTTTGTAAAGTCAACATTATTTTACCTTTAATAAGATCAGCAACAATTTCCTGAAATCCATAAGATAACGCCAAAGAGAGTGGGGTTTGGCCCAAAGAATCTTTCAAATTCAAATTTGGAGCAAAGAGTTTTGGGTTATCTGCTTGCTTCTCATAATCTGTAAGAAATAATACACAAGTAACTGTTAGTTATTAGGCATTCTTTACCAGGAAAGCTGTAATAGCGGAACGCCTTATGGGCATGTCTGGTCTGTCCGTCCATCATAACTATTTGCTTTCGAATTCAAAGTTACTGGTCCTTTCTGTATAATTTCACTGTAAGTTCTTGCTTGCTTGTCACACAACCACATCTAATATTTTTCTTATAGGTGAATAATGCTTATTCCAATCACTCGAATCTCTAAAAAAAAAAAAGAAGTCGTACAGGTTTTCACTGTGCAGCTTCCAAGTATTTTGGAATGAGCCAAATGGCAAAAAAATGGCTCTTTCACGTTGAAAGGTTGACGACCTCTGGTATACTGTTAAGGTGAGTAAGTTCTGAGGGACGAGACATTCAGAGAAAGAAGTAAGATACCCTTGCTTTAAAAACAGACTTTTCAATGTGCAGGCTTTTATTCTTTTGGAAGTTCAAATTAGAAAAAACTGACCATCGATCATCTGATTTGAACTATTTTAAAGAACAACTAATAGTTTCTTTTTCTCCCTACAGCTTGGAATTGCTCATATTAAATGTTTAAAACATATTTTAACGACACTGCTTTGACAACAATATAATTGTTAAAACTCGAGCTCAGATTGTTATCTCAGGCTAAAGGCCTTCCTCTCTTCCATTCCCTTACCTTAAAATTTGTTTATCTTGGCAATCGACTACTGCGAGAAATAAAATCAATATAAATATGATAGTTAAAATAATTATTTAAAGTTAAAAATTTTAATTCAATTTTTTATTAATTTGAACCTATCATTTTTGACTGGCAATATTCTAGTATCTGATTCTCCTTTTCTTTCGGGTGACGAGTGCATGCATTGTCATTATTGGTCTAATAAAGATGACGCACACAGTTGTCACCCAAAAGAAAAGGAGAATCGTATAAGAAAACACTGCAGAAGCATTCGTAGCAATTCTAGTATCTCTTTATGCAAAAAAGTTGAATGTTCACAGACAGACGAACAGAAAGAGTGATCACATTAGCATGTTTTTTTCTTTTAAGAAAACATACTAAAACTGTAAAAATATGCCTTTTTCAGTCCTGGTATTTATACATACTTAAGCATAAAATAAACTTTGCAATCTGAACAAGATTTCATTAAATAACTAGGATAATTGCCTGTCAAGTATGACAGGATCATCATAAAGTATTCCAAAGATATTTGATTTTGTTAAGAAAAATCAGTAAAATTTTCAATGATCTGGTTTGGCTTTCATGCACAATCAAATCAGTGTTTTTGAAAGTTATATTTGTTTTAATTATATTCTTTAAATTATTATTATCAGAGAGGCCAAATGATTATACAAATATTTGCTGAAAATAAGAGAAAAATCGAAATAATAAGATATAATATATAAAGAATCAGCAGAAATTTACATAAACTATTTGATTGAATTATAAGTCATTTAAAATGTTCAGAATCTAACTTAATAATTAAATTATTTTACTAACTCTTTTTAACACACAAAAGCAGGATAAAACATGAATGAAGTCAATTTACCATTAAAGGAAAAAGTGTAGTAACTTACTATGAACTAAATACTTACATGAACTGCAATGAGTTTAAACTATATTTTAAGATTGTACTCTTCTTTTAACTAAAGTAGTTTTTAAAAAATTTCAGAAAATTGGCTTAATTTAAAGAAATTTAAATAAAAGTCATGAAACATTATTTTTCAATCTTATTAGAAATTTGGTTAGAAATAATTGCTGTGTTATCATTTAAAGAAATCCATTGAAAATAACGATATATTTAGTTTTATGAATTCCCACCATTTGGCAATACCCATGCATAAAAGTCTGATTCGTGTTAAAGAATAAATTGAGCATTTATTATGAAGCCAAGAAAATAATTCAACAATTGGGAAAACAGTGACCCAATATAAATAAAATGTGTGAAAACGTGAAAAAATCGTATTAAAACGTAATTTTTGGAGATTTAGGAATGAGATTAAAATTTTTTCTTTGCATAACTAAGCTAAATAGCTCATCCTTGAGATATTTTAAAAGGTTTAAAGATTTAATACAAAGGGTGCCTTTGATTAGGGCAGTGAGTTACAAACATTCCAAACTATCTTTGCACCACTCTCTATATAATGTTCAAAACAACTCATAAACAATACCTACTTCACCTACAATTGTAATTAATATAACCACCTTAAGAAAAACATGGATGCAAACAATAAATCTTAGCCACTTGAAGGCCAGAATTTGATGACTGCATATTGTAGGTCTCACGATCAGGATTGTTAAACAGACAGTAAATGTATGTCAAATCATATGCCTCCTCCCCCCTCTCCCCTGAGCTACCAACATACCTCCATTGGAGGCATGTTCCAATGTTTGGAAAATACTGCATTATGGAGGTTTGGCACAGATTCAATGTAAAGAATGCCATCGATATAATTCGTTGAGTCGAGGGCCAAAGTTACTTCCACATGCATGAATCTCCATACTTATCACCATCACATACTTAATACAGCATATGGGACTGCAATAAAGGGTCTGTCTAACAGAAATTCCCCTGAAACAAAACTAAAGAAACACCTAGAACATTATATAAATTTTGAATTTCATGATTAAAAAATTGCTGGCCTTGAACACCACAACCCTCCCTTCTATTCCACTGCTTTTATGGGAAAATTATCCCAACTTAACACATGTTTGCTTAATCCAGTACTTTTCAGAAATGCATCTGGCATGTTAACCAAGGACTTGTTGTACACAGAATGATAATGTTACAATACAATAGACTTTTACCTTTGAATTCCAAGATAGCATGAACTGCAGGTCCCTGCTTATGCAAGACAGCAACATGAAGAGGAGTAAGGCGATACGGAACAAAATTCTCTGACAGTTGTGACGTCATTACAGTCTGAAGATTAGGATTAGCCCCATTCTTCAAAAGAGCAGACACTAACTTAGCCATTCCCTTGGAACAAGCAACATGAAGTGCAGTTTCACCCTAAAACAGGAGATTAAGAGTTGTGAAAGGAACACAAAATTCTGCATAAAAATAAATTGTATTAAGAGGAACTCAGATAATTCAACTACAAAAGAAAATAATGCTTAAATAACATATGCGGGCTTTACTTAAATTAATAAGTTTTCCATATGCTTTATTTTCTAACATGAATAAATATTTTTCACACAGAAGCCATAACAATACCAAAACTTAACCATTTTAATTCAAAAATGTTGCATCAGTAACAGAAAATAGTTACCATTACAAAAATCTATCTTGCCAAGATTAAAACATTCAACTGGTTAATTAAAAAACAAACTGATATACTGAAAAGATTTCTTATTATGAAACAGAAGAGAAAACAGTTGAAAAAGATTCTAGGTCAGTTGAAATTTTAATATAGCAACTCACTTATTTTAACAAATTTTTATCTTTATCTATTGTGGCTCACCTTTTGATTAGCATGATTGGGATTTGCTCCATTTGAGCAAAGAAAAAGTCCCGCTGCTTCCAATTCTTCTCTAATTACTAAATGAAGCAATGAGTCACCCGAACCTGCATATTGCTGTTATAATATAAGATAGTTGAAAATTATTTGTCACACAGTATCAAAATATACTTGAAATATTTTTAAAATACAGTGAAAACTATTATTTATATATATATATATATATATACATATACACACACACACACATACATATATACTCGATAATCTGAACTCCCAGTAATCTGAACTGTTTCTCAACATCAGGTGTAAAGTGTCGGTTAAGCCAAGCGAGCGTCGGAAAGTGAAATTTGAAGCTTTTATTTTGAAACAAAGTCGGGCACAGATGTCCACTACAAATGCCTCTTGCGGCTGAATAGATGATTCTTTGAAACACGGGTTTAAAAGGAATGAGCAATATCGGCACAGCTGGCCATGCCAATATTGCTCATTCCTACTGCCGCAGCCCAATATGGAGTACAATTTTCCCATCTATCAACGCGGATCTCTCACAGTCATTTTAGTGAACTGTAAGTACATTCATTGGTGTTTTATTTAAAGAAATTTAATACATAACAGATTTTTTCCTTGTTATTTTACATGAATAATATAATTTGAGCACCTCGATAAACCGAACACGCCCTTGCCTTACTTATTTCAGATTATAGAGGTTGCACTGTAGCAGTAAAATAAATACTACAGATAATGTTCTCCATTTAGGAAATCTAAGCTTGTCCAATAAGACAATTTTTAACTTCAAAAACTGCAAAACATTTATGTAAAACATTGTAAAATATAAAATAACATGAAGCAACAAAAAATAGCATTTTGATGAAAATAACACTCTAAGCATGAAGAGTTTTGTGATTTTTCTAGCAAAATAAAGTAACACACTGTCAGTCAATAGGAACCACTATGGTTCTTAAAGAGTAAATCATTTTCTCTGCACAGATGATCTAAATAAATAAGAGATGAGGAAAACAAATATAATTGCGCTGAAGACTATTTCAACACAAGCTTCACTAATTGTCCCAAAAATTTTGTTAGACAAAACAAATGGAGATCTGAGCAGGACTACATTTCCTATTCTTAAACCTTTTCATTTGTTCAATTAAATGAAACAACCATTATGGTCATCAAATCACCTGCATCAATTAAAACAACCAACACAGTCTATTTGAAGTTTCAGCAGCCTAATGCCCAAGGAGAAAATATAAATGCAAAATGTTTTTAAGTCCCAAACAAACAGATACTCAAAATAACAGATGGTAAAAAAAATCTGATGTAGCCACCACATGACTTTCTCCATACCTGTAATATTTCTAAAAATTCCAAATAGATTAAATTATAATAAATATTTTAAGGAACTGCGAGAAAAATTTAAAGACTATAAAAAAACAGATATAAACTCAAACCATAGCCTTCTAATATTGTATAAAGCCCTGAAACTCCAACGATTAAGAAAATAAAAAGGAGCGTAAAGTGTTTACAATAGTCGCCCGTAGGTGGTGTGGTGGTAGCAACTAAAACATTTAGTTTTTAAAATATTTCTTCAACAATGCATTATATGGGGAAATGTTTCAAACAAAGGTTGTAGAAAATTATATTTTCTACAACTTTATTTCAGTACTTTTTTACATTTATCAAATATTTAAAAAATGTGACAAGAGTAAACACCAACTTCAGGTTGACCAATCTTGAACAAAAATGTCAGATATAAAATTCTGTGCTGACCTGATTAATAGTTTTTGAGTTAGAGCACCTACAAAATTCTGGTCACACACACACACATCATCGAAAAAATAGTCAAAACGTGTTCAGGAGGCCTTAAAACATGTATTTCCATTGAAATCTCGAATTCAATTTTTTCCATTAAAACAATACTTTCTCTATACTTCATATATGGAGAAAGTAAAAATGGGAACTTTCATCTTGACTCATGGTGCCATTATTAATTCGGCATAGAGAGGGAGCAAAATTTAGGAGCAATGAATGTCATAAAAAATCTATTAGATTACAATAATAACATCCATCAATACTCAATCTGATGCGAGTGTCACACCTTGTGGGCTTTCCTCGTGAGTAAAAGAGTAATTTTAAATACACACTGGGAAAATTGGGATGTTCACTCAATCCTATTTTCCACACTAGGCAGTGTTCGTGAATCATGACTTAAGTGGTCACTTCAGCTCTGTTCATGAATTCGCCATGTGTATGAACTTGTTAGGTCAATATGTTTTGTAGCAGAATGGATAGATAAGACTATATTGCGATTTTACTGTCCAAGTAGCGGATCGCAAGAAATTTTGATTTTTTTTAAGTTTGTTCATTTCAAACCTGGATAATTCGAAGTCTTATTTATGTGGTACCTTGAACTTCAAAATAATGAGGTTTTACTGTAGTATTTTTCAAGAATATATAGTTCAATGAGAAAAGAACCACTCACAGGATCAGTAGATGCACCATGCTTAATCAGTTTGGATGCAAATCCATCTGCAGCAGCATATGTGTCTGGTGGGTGCAGGAGAAGAGCAAACCAAAGTGCCACATGGCCCTCATGAGTGCGTAGATTAGGATCAACCCCAGAAGAGGTTAAGAGCAAATTCAGCATATCTAGATTGCATGCCATCACACATAAGTGAAGTGGAGTACTGTTTAAAAAAGAAAATATTTGGAATATATAAGAATCACATTGGATTATATGAGTAAATTTCTCAAGCATTAATGCCTTTTTTCATTTTTGTTAAAATTTAAAGTTTTTGTGCAAAAATAATGCAGTGAACTTCAAAATTACACATGATAAGAGCCATAATACATGCAAAATAACCAAATCAGGTGCCTTGGGCACAAGTATTTTATATTTCATTAACACATCTGTATTTCACAGTTGGATGTTAGAACTCAGATATAAATTTAAAAAACAAAGCACAATATCTAAATAACAATTGGTAAGCCAACGCATAGAAGTTATAAAATATGTTTCAACAACATCCATTGTTGCCCACCTCTCTTAAAGGAGTCTACCAGTCTTGATATTTCTCTGAATCATGTAATACTACAACCGGGGCCGACACAAGACAATGGTGAGCTGGGTGGTTGCCCAAGATGCAAAAATATTAATTCCTAGCAATCTTTTGTTATTTATATATTATCGGAAACTTCTGCCCAGAATTTATATAGATGAAAGGACAATGCAGGCTCATTCTCACCTTCAGAAACTTTTATGAACAACAGGTTTAACTAAAAGGGGAAGAGCTCTACAGACAAGCTTTTATTTTGCATTTCTATACCATTTTTATTGCTTTAGATATCCAAATTACTACCTTCAAGTAGCCTAATTCCTTTAATGACAAGCATAATAAATAAATGCTCATCATCTACGCATGAAAGGCAATCTTGAGACAGATTTTTGAAATTCACATGTAAGCGTTTTCTTCAAGGGTCAAGATTTTACATATTACTACCATTGTCAAGTCTAAAAATTTGCTGTCTAGCTTAATGTGTTTTCCTTATGAAATATATCTAGGACAAAAATTAAATAATGAACTATCTGACATCATCATAAGTGTTTGCTCAAAGAATAAAAATATATTAACTTCTTTTTCATTTCCTTTAAAAGTGGAGTTAGTAATTAAAAGACATTCTGCATTTTAAACTATGGATTTAATCACTTTCCCTGTCTTGAAATGAGGAATGAGTGGACAGTGACACAGTCATATTAAAATGAGTTTGACATTTTTCTGATGTCCCTAAAATTTAATGATCATCTTTCATTATATGTTGTGTTTAATTAACAGAAATGTGATATTAAAAATGAAAAATTTCTAAACTATGAATCATTTTAATAGGTACTGACTATCCCTGGCTGTTTTGAACATTAGGATCTAATCCTTTCTCCAGGAGAAGCTTTCCCACAATGGCCATGGATTTGACAACTTCAGGTGAGTTTGTGGATGATGACACTGATGGCAAAATTTTGTCTGGGCCTTCAGAAACTTCACCAGGTCTTTCATCTTCGAAGAATACATATTCATCGGGAGCAACAGCATGTGGACTGAAGGAGGCAGCTATGTGAAGGGCAGTATCTCCTCTTTCAGGAATAGTGGCACTAACTGATGCACCAGATCCAACCAAAAATACAGCTGAGTACTCATCACCTGAAGTTGAAATTTAAGAAATAAACATTCGTTTCTTGTACGCAGGTGAATTATCAGGTTTAACCACCTCAACAGATTCTCTATAATGCAAGGGATTAATTGTACATAAAATTTAATTTATAGTTTAAATGCATTAATTTACAAAGAAAAGATTTAGAGAGGATTAGAGAAATTACATCAATCAAAGCATATTAACACAAAAAATTTCATCTCAGTGCATTATTTGGTAACTAAAAATGTAAATATATTATTTCTGTAAACTTGCCTCTTTGTACTGCTCTATGGAGTAGAGTGAACCCCTTGTCATCACGAGCATTAACATCAGCACCATGCTGAACGAGAGTTTTAGCAATGCTGCCAAGTCGTGACTTTAAGGCCAAGTCTAAAGGCAAGTCCCCACGGGTATCAGGCTTGTCAAGTGATCTTGGTACCTAAGGTATATAAAAAAAAAAACAATCAAGTTTCAGACTATTACCATTCATGTACCTTTTATTACCTATTCATTTGCTTATGGAATCATTTTCGATAAAATGGAATAATGGAGATTTGAAAATTGAATGTTGTAAATATATTTCTACTAAATAGAATATAATGAAATTAATATGAAAAAGTTTTGCATTGCGGGATACCGGATTTTCAAAATGCTAAATATACAAAACCATAAAAACACCTAAACGAATGCATCCCCTAAAACTATTTTATTTTAATATTATTTTCATAAAACCGACTATCAGCCCAAGATATATTTATTAATCCACATTAAAATCAAAAGTTAAATAATAAATAAAACGCAACTAAAACAGTTTCGTTAATGAAATCACAGGTCTCATATATAGTGCTGACTATCAGCTTAATGGTTTATAAGAATTATTTACGGTAGTTCTCACAAAGACAAAATTTTAAAATGTTCCACCGGTATACTATATTAACATTGGCACAACATTTAAATCTGACCATCGCTACTAAAATTTAAATATGGCGCTTGTCTTTCATACTTTCATTAAAACAATAAAAATTCAATTACTTAAACTTTCGGGCAGCCGTAACGTTGCTATTTCCATAAAATATAATACTATGCTAACAATCGAAGGACCAAAGGAGCACGATGAAAAGGATGAGAAGAAATATTGGAACACGGAGCAGGCCGACCTAACTCGCATGATGACCGCAAGGCGGCATTAGCGCGGCTAAGGGGAGAGAGCCAGGACCTCCATCGCGCCGGCATACCCGTAACAAAGCGGGAAGTTCGGGTCAGTTGCAAAGATACCGCTTCTCCATAAACATCTTTGGACAAGTGGCAGGGCGTCGCTGGAGTCATAGAAGCAGTTCATTGTGGCTAGTCAAAAGAATGGAAAGGAACTCTTAGCGAAATCTGCTCCCAAATTGGAGGATCAGTGCATCGCATGCTTCTTTTTTAAGTGTCACTTAAAAAAATCTACAGGTGCGCCATAAGTGTGAATCTGCCAGTGCAAGCTACAGAGAGAAGAAAAGAGTAGGGCAAAATCTTCTCGTGATAATTCCAGGGGGAAAGGACACGACGATATCGTTTTGCAGCACTGACACGAGCGATCTTTGACCTTGTCGACATGGCTTCATTAACAGCGATGCAAGTTTGGACTGTCGTTGGAACGTTCCTAGCGTTCAACTCAGGTTGGTACATTTTAAAACGGTGGCGGACTTTCTTAACGGGACCTTAAACATTTATTACTATCGACATATGTCTTTGCATGGACATTAAATAACAACCAGTCACCACAAGCGTTTCTTTTAGCAGCGGAAAAATTCATATACATGACCACAACAAGTGCAACCCAAATGTTAGCCGATTTCAAAATTTAAACATAGATGCAACACAAGAATGTTTATTGATGCAATCAACTTCATGAATGATTACACATAATAAGTAACAAAAATTCTGTCAAAAAACAAGCAGTCATTAAACAACCGGGCTATCACTTTTCGCCCTTTATTTAGGATTATTTGTATCTCCCTTTCATTACTGTATACGCGCATCGCATATAAATTTCTACAATATCTGTAATTAACCTAATAAGAATAGGGAAAGCGAGAAGAGTGCTCTTGGATATCATCCACGCTAACACGAGCGGCTTCGGATTAATAAGATAAAATGACATATAAAAGACAAAGTTATTTACATTAACAACCGTCCGAAACCCATTACATTCAAGAAAAGGTCTTTTTACCAAATTGTGTGTGATATATTCTGCAACTTACGTAGTCCCAAAGCGAACATCGTGGGAACAGAATTACAATTACTCTTCAATTACGCTTAAAAAATTGGTTTTAAGTTCGAGATAAATCAGCATGTCTCAAAACTTACTTCCGCCATGGACCTTTTTCGAGTGGGTTAATGGGATGGGTGTATACCGTTAGACACGACCTTAAAAGAACTAGATTAACTCCCGAGGATTTTCATAAAAAGCGACCCGAGTAGTTTTCCACAGAATTTTAGCGAAAAGACATAAATTCCGTCGCTTCCTGCTTTCCTCGATCTGTTTCGCCGAAATTCTCTGATAATCCCAGCGTAGGAAGAAATAACGCAGCAGTGACAGCGTGTCCGTCGCGCCGAGTCGACGCAAAAAAGAAGGATTCGCGGGAAAATAACGCAAACGATCCTCGGCAACAACTCGCCTACCGTTGAAAATCTATCCAAAAGTAATGGCTAACATCAAATGACCGCCGTCTCCCTGAAGCATTCATTCATGTTTCCACTAACGCATCGGATCTAGCGCGATATGGGAGCGCATGTTTTCTTTTCATAAAGTAGGCGTGGGAAACAATTCGACGTCGAATTCGGAAGCGATCGAGATACGGGAATTGTGCGCGACAGAATTTTAGGCGACCGCTACGAGTCCACAGGTCTTTCAACTTATACTTCCACTTCTACCTCGACAAATCAACCTTAAATGAAGCATACAAATAATGCGATTTGATATTAAAATTACATTCACAAATACTATATCGATAACAATTAACGAATAACAAAACTAATCCGTAGCGAAAGCAAACTACTACGATTACCTCAAAGGAATCGAGTGAAGTGGATCGCATAAAACTAGCATTAGAAATTCGAGAATTCGATTTTTTTACGATAAAATTAATTAAAATTTGATGATAACCGCGTTAGGGCGAGACATATTCACCAAACGCCAGCGTCACACTCTCGCCCATAAGGTTATTACAAACAAGCAAGCGCCGCGTTCGCCAAGGTCACCCTGGGACAGAGAAAAGGCCGAAGAGAAATGTACGACTTTCCGAACGCGCGACGGACAGACAGGTCGTCGATTCGCCAATTGCAACGACGCGAATTCGAAGCCATTCTCCCTCCCCCTCTCCTCCCCTCTCCTTCCCAAACCTCTCCCCTCCCAACGTCCCGCCTCGGGCCTCTCGCATTGCTTCCAAAGAATCACCGAATATTCGATGGACTTTCAAAGCAGGCGAAAGGAAAATCCTTTGGATCTCTTAATATGAAAATAATACAAAAGCTCACTCAAGAAAATTTATCCACCCGTTCAGCATAAAAAGTTTTAAAAATTAACAACCAATATAGTCTTTAAGGCTGTGTCATACTCGGCATGTCGTAAAAATGCTGCCAGTTGATTATTAAATGCGTTACAATGCAAATAAGAGCATGCATTTTCGAAGATACTGTTTTGCAATTATAATTTTGTTTGCAGTCTAAAAAAGTGAGGGAAGAATTGCAGAGCAAATTAATGACATAAGGCAGTGTTTTTCACCGACTGCCATATTTCCATCGGAATTAAGAATAGCAGATGCCCCGTGTTGTTAATTGCCTTACATTTGTAGCAGCGTGTCCTTTTTAGCGATTGTTTCCGATTGTTCCTCAGTAACTGATACTAGATACACCAAATTCATACCATCTCTAGCTCTCGTATAAGCCAATCATGAAAATTTGTCTTATCCAAGTTGCAGTATTCTAGAGATATTTCCCGTACAGACGGACGGACAGACGAACCGAAAAAATAAGAAATTTTTATTAAGCGCTAATAATGTTTCCCTTGGGTTTAGCAAGTCCGAGTTCTCCCCGAAAACTTCAACCGCGAAAATCTCACGCGGAAGCGATACTTCTCGCCGAGATTAGACGACTCAGCATTCTGAACTCATGGCGATTCCATTCGGACCTTTTAACCTCTCACTCGATCCTCACATAACACGCCGCAATAACCGACGGGACTTGCAAAGACGGAGGAGGAGCGGGCAGACGGGGCCAGAGAACCTCTCGGACGATGGAAAATGGAATGTACGGCCTAGATAGCCCCCTCTCTCTCTCGGTGCGGCGGTTGCCCCTCCGCGGTCGACCGACGGCCCCGTGCGACTCGGAGGGGCGATCTGGCACGCCACCGGGGCGGGGTTTAACAAACGCACGTGGTTGAATTATTCATGGGAGACATATATACCTCAGGTCATACGTGTCGTTCGCGCTGGAAGGGTAAAACATCCTTTGATTTGCTACGGGAGACGGCGGCGAGTGATCACGGCGGCGAGTGATCACGGCTGCGATGCCAGCTCTCTAATTTCCAGATCACATCTCGAGTAATTAATGACGTCACCAAGTGATAAAAGAGGTGCGCTTCAAAACGGTCCAAAACCATTCGTTAAAGCAGCGGTTCTCAATCGGTGCGTCGCCGAAAATTTTAAAAACGGTTTATAAAATAATGTTAAGCAGTTTTGGTACTTCAAAAAATCATAAAAATGACAAAGTACTATACCACCAAAATTAAAAATAAATAGTACTATGTACATGTAATTCTTTAAAGATGGAATACCACCAAGTATAGGCCAATACAGTGAAGTTTTTTTTCTTTCTCATGCGTCATTTTAAACAATAACAAAAACGTTTAGATTAAAACTCATTATAACATACTAACCCTACGTTTTTAGTTCGCCGGACTGTAGTGTGCAGTGTGTCGCGCACGCGAGCATCGACCGCCATGTGTGTCGCGACGGAAGAAAAAAGGTTGAGAACGGCAGCGATAGAGGACTTATTGTCGCGCACGGAAACATAATGAACCGGGGAAACTTTCTAATTGGACGTAACACCTATTTCAGTTACTCTGTCTTTCACTATTCTGCTGGATCGCATCGGTCGAGAATCGAACGAGAATCAAATTATGCTTCCGAGGAGGTCATCAAAAGGTCATAAATCAAAGACAAATACGATATTTCCTCCTTTTAAATCACACATCTCGACGTCTTCTGCGCACGCGTCAACCGATGTCTTCTTACGAAGAGGATTACTCCAAACTAAAAGAGACTACGGAAAAAGAGCAGTCGCGCGTTTTTTGTCGGTCATTCTCGCTTAACGCTCTCCCGCGACGAGTCTCCTCGCAACACCTTCCCTCGCCATGAAGAAGGCGATCCCTTTGTACTCTCTCCCTTTCTCCTCTTCGCCGCTCTCCCTCCGCAGAGAGGGGAGGGGGCGTTCATCCCGAGAGCTGACCGTGAGATGCGCTGGCCCGCATCGCGTTAATTCGGATATCGTGTGCGCGGCCGCCGCAGGGCGAGGGGGAAAACGGTGGTCACTCCTTAATAAGTGGAGGATGAGGGCTGGAAGAACAAGATGGAAATGGGAAACCGACGGGGATGGAGTGAGAGGGAGGGATAGGGAGTGGAAAGGAGGGATGGGGAGTGGGAGGGAGGGGTGGGGAGTGGGAGGGAGGGGTGGGGAGTGGGAGGTAGGGGTGGGGAGTGGGAGGGAGGGAAGGGTGGGGAGAGGGACTGGCGAACGACGAGGCTCTCTCTCTCTCTGATGAGGAGGCTGAAGATGAAACGGATTTTTCCTTTCTCCCCTTTCGTGTTTTATCCTTCATGTACAAGTGTGGGCTCATCCGTTAATTTTTCTGCGTTTTTATTTGTGTTCGCAGTCAACCGCGAAGGTGGCATGCGAGGAAAACTCCTCTGACTAATCTTTATCAACCAATGGCTATCACTTAGTGCTCTTCGTTAAGAGTAGGCTGATGCCGGCACCGGGTTTCTCTTCTCTGTTGTGAGTGTTCAGTGTGGAAGGAATTATGACTTAAACAGTCCAAAAGGTGGATTAGCCAAAACAATACACACACAGCACCTTGTTGGTGCACATCACTACCTTTCCTTTTCCTCAAGTTTATATATATATATATATATATATATATATACACATACACACACACCAGGGGCGGATCCAGAACCTTCCCAAGGAGGGGGCGATCGCCCCAATTACCCCTCCCCCGTCGTGATTCCTCCTCTGCCGACAACCATACATTTTGAAAATCCCTACCCCCATCAGAATCTTTCTTTCCCTTGTCATACAGACTTAATCTTCGGTGTAGAAACAATGGATGTTGCGCGGAATGAATTTAAAAATGCACCTAGTGGAGGGCAATGGGGTCCTCCAAGGGGAGGGCGATCGCCCCCTTCGCCCCCCCCCCCTTGGATCCGCCACTGATACACCACACAGGCTGATTCTTAACTCTACCAACAAAATTATAGAGGTAGTAAGGAGGTTTGCATAAAGCACGAAACTCCTTGGGGGTCGTCCATAAATGACGTCAGGCAATTTTGGCGGATTTTTGACCCCCTCTCATATTTCGTCACAAAAACTTAGACCCCCCTTATATGACGTAGTCAACCCCCCCCCCTCTCCCCAAATACAAATTTTCAAAAGATATAATTGGTTTGAAATCACTTTTTATTTATAAAACAACAATATAACATTGCGTTCTGAATTACATAATACATACTTTCGGTCAAGAGGTAGCATCGTAAATATCTTTGAATGGGCTTGTTTGTGCAATGATGTCAGATAAGTATTTCTCTCTCTCACTCTCATTAAATTGTTCTCAAGAAATGCTGAACCAAGCACTAGCCCAGACCCGAAGACCCTCCCTCCTCCCTTTCCATATAGCTCTCAAGTGTTGACGCATAAAAAAATAATCATCTCAAGAGTAAGACACATCACTGAGCATATAAACAGTGCCTACATCTCTTTCCACTACACAGTAGCTTTAGTATCGAGATTCGGTTCGTCTCAGCATTGAATAACGGTTTTTAGAAGCCACAATACGCGTAACTACGCGATTCAGCCACCAAAAATAACGTATAATAAAGGTAAAAATAAATACTGTAACAATTGCAGAATTAAGCACAATATGAAGGCCCAAGGTCACTGTTTTGAAATCTATCAAGTTTTTTTTAGAATTAAGAAAATGTGTTGCGTCAAAAAATAAAGAATCGAGTGATATCCGTGGAGTACTCAGTACGCAGGATGACCGCATATGAAGTTTTCGTCCTGAGTACGCAGGACGACGTTAAGGGCTAAGAATGCAACTAATTGTAAGACTATAAACAAGGGAAAATTATGTAAACTCCGAAGATGTGATACGCAAAAAAATAATTCAAAAATCCTACCTTCGACCTCCCAACCAGTGAAGAAAGGCTTCCTTGGAAGTAAACAGAGAGACAAATTCGTTTTCAAATCCTCAACAAGGATAGTTTTGACGCTTAAATGAATAGACGAGAGGTTTGCACTGAGATTTTCTAAGGGAGATGTTCAATAGGTATCAGCTTTTTGGTTCCTCTGTAAAATGTGCGAATTATGAAGGAAGGGATGGAATTATCTGACAGTACAAGTGTCGAAGACTTTTCCCAAGAAGGACCCAGTGTTTGACGCAATGCAACGGTCTCCTATGAGAGTTTAAAGCAAGTGATTGTTTGACGTGTCATGGCCTTCGACACACTCCAGTACGAAAGGAGTGTCCTCAATGAGTGACGTAGTGATTTATGAAGGTGCTATTATTCTTTTAAACTGTAAATTACTCCGACAATTTTTTTATTGTTTTAAAATGATGTTGCAAATAGGTCACGAAAATAATATGCTTAATTTTAATTATCAAATATAATTACGCGATAAGATTAACCAATAATTAAGATAAATATGCATATTTATTGGTATCCAGTGATTTACATTAAATTATTAGTCTTATTTTTTAGCGTTTAATGCGGGACGAAGGCATAAGTATAGCCCTGGGGAAATTTGGCAACTGCGCGCGCCATAAGCGTAATGCTGTCTTCTACGGGTGGAAAAGAATATACGTACGTAGTTTTCTCTGGTGTTATTTTTGTGACGTCACATTTTTCAAAATCCCCCTAGTCCCTATCTTCACACAAGTCGGACTCCTCCCCCCTCCCCCCTTCGGTGCGTGAAGTCATATATGGACGGTCCCTTGTCCCAGCTTCGGAACTGCTTTAACGTCCGAGATATGAGGTTTGGAAGTTGACGCCTCGAGGTAGGCAACCCGTTCTTGTGGTTAGTCAAATGTATGCGATTTTTTGCATCCCCTTGCTGTGAGGTACAAGAAGATAGAGTGAATGTAACTGGCTCTTTGCGTAATGCAAGTTTTTAATACCCTCACACCAGGGGTCTTCAACCTTTCTGCACCCAACATCTACTTTTCGCTTCTAAATTTACCGAGGATCGACCCAAAGGCGAAGAAATGCGTATTTCTGACAAAATCCTCTGTATAATATCTAAACATTGCAAGAATAAGATATTTTATAGTTTTATAAAGTAAAAATGGAGAAAATTGGTTTATATTTACGTGTTTTGATGAATGAAAGAAAAAATCTTGCACCTTGAAAAATCGAAAATCCCGTGTAAACTTATGGGAAAATATAAATGTCTTCCGGAGTCGAATCCGGAACTTTTTCCGGGTTGTTTGATTTTTCTAGGGACCACCTCATGGGGGTTTAACGATTGTGAAAATTTCATCTCGTTTGGCGTAGTAGATCCGAAGATATTATGCGCGAAATATTTGAAGGAAACGACAGACTCCCAGACAGGTTGAGTTATATATATATATATATATATATATATATATATATATATATATATATATATATATATGGATGTCAACAAGGTGTTGGGATGAGTTCTCTCTCTGTAGCTGAAGAAGGAGTAGTTCCGAAAGCTTTACGTTTGTGATGTTTCTGTGTTTTTGTGTTATTTTACGTGTGTCGCTTCGACATCCCCGGGGCCTCGCCAACCTGAAGTCGTCTGATTGGTGAGTGCTCACTGGGTTTCCTCATCCCAACACCTTGTTGACATCCATATATCTATTTTACCTTTCCTTTTCCGTAAGTTGTTATGTATATATATATATATATATATATATATATACATACATATATATATACGTATATATATATACATATATATATACGTATATATATATATACGTATATATATATATATATACACACACACACATATACTCTATAATCCTAACTTCCAGTAATCCGAACTGTTTCTCAATATCAGGTGTTAAGTGTCGGTTAAGCGAAGCGAGCTTCGAAAAGCGAAGTTTGAATAACGAAATCGGGCACAATTGTCCACTACTAACTCATCTTTCGGCCGAATAGATGATTCTTTGAAACATTGTTTTCAAAGGAATGGACGATATCGGTCATTCCTACAGCCGCGGTCCAGTGTGTGGAGCACAATTTCCCCGTCGATCAACACGGATCTCTCAGTCATTTTAGTGAACTGTAAGCACATTAATTGGTGTTTTATTTACAGAAATTTAATACGAAATGGATTTTTTCCTCGTTATTTTACATGAATCCAGTAATCCGAACACCTCGATAATCCGAATACGCCCTTGCATTAATTAGTTCGGATTATAGAGGTTGCACTGCAGCACGAGAGAGAAAGAGAGAGAGACCGGTCCGGTTAAATGAAAATTCCTTTCGTCTCCACGTATTAATAAAATCCATCTCCCTTCCCTCGCCGCACAAACTCCGCCATCAAATTCGTAAAATAACTCTTAAACGGAAAAGAAGCGTGGAGGCAAAAGGAACGAACGGGGATAACACGCCGTCCATCTCACCCGCTTCCTTTTTTTAAACTCATTTTTCGCTCCAACGGGTATTTTAGACATTATCTCTCTCATCCATTGCGAAGGGCGAAAAAGAGCAGAGGCGAAACAATGCTCTCTCTCACTTCCTCTTTCTTTCTCTGTGGCCGCAGAGTACTCGCGCGTCCTCACTTGGGTTTTCCGAGACCTTTCGTTAAAGGCAGCGGGCGATTGTGATTTACGATTTCCTGTCTTTCTATCTCTCATCTTTCTCTCCTCTCCCTCTCCTCTCTAAACCATTAGCATAAACCCCCAATTTCCTCGAACATGGATCACCGTCGGCATTAGCCGTATTCGCTTTCATTATAGACTACGTACCTAATAAAAGGAATGACTCCTAAAACCTTCAACAACGCAAACTCGGTGGAAGAGGAGTTTTTTTTTACTCTGGTCGAAAGAGACAAAACGTCTTCAAATGAGAACAGATTAGTAAGGTTCCAACATTCGGCAACAGACAAATTTTTCTCGCCAAAGGATTTTTACAAGAACAAGAAAGTTTCCTATTCCCGTCGGAGGAAAGATTTGCGAACGTTTATCGCACTTTATTATTATTAAGGAATTACGCTTACAAGTTTCAATTTTCCCTAAAACAGGTCTTCTGACGGAAAGGGCATCCACTCGGAAAATCTGAATAAATATGTAAACAGATAATCTTCGAAGAACTATTAATGGCAAAAAGAATTTTTGGGAAAAATCGAGAAACAAAAATATGAATAAACGTGGGCAGAGGGAAGCAATGCCGGGAAATATCGTTACGACGCATGAATTTGGATCATGATGTCTTCAACTTTACACAGAATTTTATACTGAAATTTCATTTGATTTTTTTCGTCGAAACATTTGTTCTCAATATGTCGCTGCACATGGTCGCTAGACTTCTTAATTATGTGTTGATAAATGGTAAACTTTTCCCATGGTCATTATTTCGCTCAAAGAAAACTTATCTTTTTATCTCCATTTCATTTGAACGATTCGTGTTCGCAAGACTTGAGAAGAGAGCTCAATTAATATTGGTAAATTCAATAAAAACTTCTTTAAATAAATATTAAGCACTAAATACAGACACTACATATCACGAAACATACCCATTCATAAGATACGGCATGCGTTGATGGGGACGCAGCACCTATCGGGGAAAGGGAACACGAGCGGTTTCCCTAAAAGCGAAAAAGGAAAGCCTTAAATGCTTTTTCTTAGAGCATAAGAAAGGAAAAAGAATTGAGTAGCTTTTAATACAATTCACTACCGTGTGCAACTTCTCGCGCGATAAAATACCTACCGATACCTCAATAATTTACTTACCACGATACATTTTCTATGCCAAGTCCTTTCTCTCCTTACGACTTTGCATTTGCAACCGTAAAATCAGCGTTTTGATTCAGAAGTCATGAGTGAAAGCTGAAGCGGAAAATTATAATCTTTAATATTTTCGCGTGCCCATTTAAAAAGCTGCATGCAATCCCAGGGGTACGTGTACCCTAGGTTGAAAACCCTTGCTCTAGGGCAGGAGGTACCCAAACTACGACCCGCAGTGATTTCATCCGGTCTTACCTTATATATTTCTTCAAGTTTTGTGTATTTACCAGCATGAGTTTTCATTGGATATCATTTACGATATCTAAACGATATTGTCCGAGTGTTTGGATACAATATACTTGTAATATAGGCGAATGACATATTATAGATTCGAAAAAATTCTTGCTCTTGGAAATTTTCACACGGCCCGATCAGTCATTTGAAAAGTCGTAAGCCCGTCTGTGGTTCATGAAGCCTCATGTGGCTCTTTCAGTAAAAAGATTGGTGATCCTTACTCTACACAAACGGCTCAACAAAATTTGAAGAAATCTCGTATTTATACAGGATAGTAGGTAGTTATGACAGCGTACGTGCGGCAGGGTAGTCATTTCTTGTCGATTTTCGTAAAATGTCGATTTATCCAGAAATGGCCAAAGATTTTGATTGAAATATGTCCAGATATAGAGAATGTCAAAATATATAAGCTACATTTCTAAAAAATACACTACATAGTGTCCAGTGAAATTGTAAGATGTAATGTTTCACGCTCAGCTGCCACCATACAATAATGTAACCACTGAAATTGCTTAGTGGACTAAAAGCTTAAATAAATGTGAGATTTTTTGCACCGATGTTTTGGATATGTCATAACGAAAAGATAACAAATATAAATCACTTAAACTTATACGCAATATTGAAAACTAGTTTATACTGAAACATGTAAAACTATAATAGCAAATAAAGTCTCTTCAGAGATGAACTTGTACGTTGGGCAGAAGTAAATAAAATGAAAATAAATGCAGAAAAAACAAAACTAATACGTTTCTGTAGAGGAAAAAGTGCATTTAACTGGGAGTACGTTTTAGAGGGTAGCGTCCTAACGGAGGACGATGAGTGTAAGTATCTAGGGGTAACTTTCACGAAGGACCTTCAGTGGGGACCGCAGATAGACAGAGTTGTAGCCAAAGCTTACGGAGCACTGCATTTTATAATTATGGTATTAGGAAAGAGTAGTGCCGCCACAAAGGAAATGGCTTATAAATCGTTAGTTAGGCCTATTCTGGAATATGCTGCAATAGTGTGGGATCCTCACTCAGTGGGTCAGATAAAGCAGCTTGAGATGGTGCAGAGAACTGCAGCGCGCTATGTCTTAGGAGATTTTAGAAGAACCGAGAGCGTAACAGAAATGTTAAAAAAACTAGAGTGGGAATCGCTAGAACATAGAAGAAGCATAGCAAGGCTAGGGGGACTTTTTAATGCATATACGGAAAAGCCAGCTTGGGCAGATATTTGTGATAGGATTAAAAAACCTTCTTATCATGGACGCTGGGATCATGAGCACAAGATGGAGCCTCCTCCACAAAAAACAAACTGGGGAAAATTCTCGTTTCTTAATAGAGGGATTGAGCATTGGAACGCATTACCTGCAGAGGTCTTCAAGTCATTCCCTTCCCGCGTAGGTCTCTTTAAAGCGAAGTTAAATACCATTTAAAATGCATAATAATTATGGGTAATTCTAAAGACGAGCTTTTGAGTGATATGTGATGTTTCCATTTGTGCACCCTTCCCTAGAAATGTTAAAACCTTTAAATCAAGAGAAAAAAATATCACTGGGAACGATTTTCATTACTTTTAGTTAATTTATTGTTAAATAATATTGTAAGATGAATTAATTAACGAAGGAGCTTGAACTTGAAGCTCCTAACAGGAAAAATATATGAATAGAATATTGTATGTGGTATGTGAAAAATTGTAAACTGAATCTTCTGAATATGTTTTTATATGTTTTAAATATGTTTTTTTATATGTTAATTTTGTAACCTTGCCACCGGGCCAGGCGCCCACTTGCATTGTATATTGAAATAATAAATAAAACCTCTCAAAAGTTAAATTATCTCGCAGTGAAGAGCGCTTCTCTGAAGAGATACGCTAAGATATTAAAATTATTCTTAGATAAAAACGTGCCTATAACATTTTGAAATTTTATTCGTAGTCGATGCTTTGATTCCTAAACCATGCATAAGCGCTGAAGAGGAAAGAAAAATTAGTTAACTTTTTCCCGTAAACCTTAAAATCTCATCATGTACCGCCAATGGTGTTTTGAAACGCCTGCTGCCCTTATATACTTACACAAGTAAACGAGCCAAATATTACAAAAGAGTTGCAATGACCGCGGGTTTCACTAATCTAAAAATCGGCTCCTTAAGATTTTACAAATGGATAGACGCCGATATATCTCTTAAAGCGGAAAAAGGCAAAATTAACCAATGACTGGAATTTGTTTTTCTGAGAGTGAAATCCATTATCAGTCCTTGGCGATTACTTTTCCTTTTTTACCTTACTGTCTTTCCTTTATCCAAGGCTATTTATTTAAATTCTAGCTAATTATAAAAACACCTTTTTTATACGAAGTTTTTGTAAAAAGGCATAAAATACATCCAGACTTTTTCTTTTCCACTCTTTAGTGACCATGTACCTACTCCCAATATTCCGACGCTATCCGCCGAATCTTCAGCTTATCTTTTCATTCCAAAATTTCACATTTTTAAAAGTGGCCGCTAAAGAGCAGAGGTTTGCCGCATGGCAGACAGCATCGGCGGTTGCGAATCCTTCGGCGGACTCGAGTTTACATATATTTACATATTCTGAGGTGCCATATAAGGGAAAATCAGATCTAAATGAGGTTTTTACGGTTAAAATTTCAATATTATAAGCTTTATTACCAACATTTTCATAAAAATGTATGAATGAGTGTTAAATTATTCGGAATGCTTTTTCGTCATAGCTTCGCGGGCCGCACAACAAAAAACCCTTCGCGGGCCGCATCGGGCCACCGGGCCGAAGGTTAGACACCCCTGCTATCGAGCAGGGGAGTCATAACTTTTTTACATGCCAATAAATTTGATGTTCGAGGGTCCGAGTATCAACATGAAAACTTTTGAAAATCTAGGCGCACTATATACAAATTTAAGCTATTTTTGCATTAAAAGGTGGTTTAGTGAAATGGGTAAATTACGATTCTTCCGGAAACATTTTCGACATGTCACAGTAGAAGCGTAAACAACGAAATAACGATTTTTTCGTTTTCGTTCCAGTTATTTTGAAAATTTCGTTAACTATTTTCGTTACGTTAATCAAAAATCATTTCGTTACGTCATCATAACGTTTTCCAAGACTGCTTGATTGTTATATCTAGTAAAAAAAATTGCAAAGACTTATTACAGGCTCAAGGGCGACATTAAATGGGATCGCGGGCTACAGTTAGGAGAGCCCTGCTATAGCGAGCATTAGGGATGAGAAAGGCAAGCTCATCCACTGTGTCAATGCCAACCCGATGCGTCACGTGTTAAGACGATATAGCTGACAAAATGAGTAGATGGATGATGGGACGGGAGGAAGCGGAAAGAACGCAAGAGGCAGCCAGTGAGAGGGAATGTGTGAGAGAAGGGGAGGGAGACACTCCCTCTCGCTCTCTGGGATGACGATATATATATATATATTCACCACACTCGATAAAGATTAAAGACATGCATCTAGTGACCCACATCCTCTGAGAAGGCAACTATGTATGTGGATTAGAAGTCACACCCGAGTTGAAATGTCGCGGTGAGTGGCGCGTTTTGAGTCACTGCAATGCATAAGCGGACGCACTCGCGACTCATGCATCGAAATAGATTGCTTGTTTATAAATAAGCGACAGAATGTGTGCGTGTATGTATGTATGTATGCATGTGTGTGTGCGCGCGCGCGAGTGTGTCCTTTCACTTTCCTCCCAGATGCTTTTAATTCGAAGGCAATCGCGAGCTCATTCCGCCCGAATTAGATGGTTTCATCAAGATAGTACGTTATAATGAGATTCTTAGTTGATATGGTTATCAATGCTTCATCCAAACCACTTGGAAATATTTAGAACGATAACTCGTACCAAAAACTCGTTTAATTTCCTTCGTAAATGCGAATCTGCCCAAAGAATAAAAAAACAAAACCAAATATAAGACTGCAGTGGCAAAAACGAAGAGGTCAAAATTTGCCTTCGGCGAAACAACCCATTCCAAATCAGAGACAAAACGAAGGATCAAGAACTACGCCACAACGCAACGGGATTGGCCTTCTCATGAACACCCACCCGTCTCTTTTGAAACGGAACCTTTGACTTTTATGAGAGCATTGATATGTGACTTAATCACATTCTATTTTTGAAAATGACACTGGAAGCAATTCGTGGTTTCATAAAAGGTTCCCTCAATTTTTTAAGGTAATTTCAGTTTTAAATAAAAATAGAAATCAAACGTGATCTGCCAAGTGACTATAGAAATTTTGTCGCCATCAAACAAAACGACAACTCGGATTGCGGCCATTGTTTAAAAAAGGACCAAGTTTGCGCAAGACTGGAATTTATAAACACTGCCGACTATTACTTGAGAGAGAAAAATGGATTTTTTCCGGGGACATCCGGTTGCGGTCGTACAGCAGTTGCCCCATTTTTATTCATTTCATTATCATTATTACATATTTATTTTCCTTACTACGCAGTTCCATGCGACCGGAGAAATGACACGAATTTTACAAACTGGAAACTATCGGGCTACGCCGAAATTCTCAATGTAGAAGATGCACCTTGTTTTGCTATTGCCTAGCTTCTCTATAAGCCAGTTTCCTTTTCTGTGCAGCTACACGTTTTTTTCAATTTGTATTAATTCACAGGTACATAGATGCGATTTTCGTTCGAATAACAGCACGCAGAAGGAAATTGAAAAACTTCGCATCCTATCAAATTTGATCGTCCCCATTAATATCCTTGTTCCGCGGAAGAAAATGATATAGAGGAAATCGACTGAGAAACAGACAAGGACTGTGTGTGCGACATACCAATAAGGGTTATTCGTAACCTATGTTCCATGGATTGCGAGAACAATTTCTGTAAGGAAATAAAAATTACTAAATAAAATAAAATCAAATCATCAGTTAAAGTAGACTCCTATACAACATCAGAAAAATCATTATCTAAACCGAAATGTAAATCGTAAAGTTAGATCTTGGAGCAGTGGTTCTGAGGCAGATTTACCTTGCGACCCCCTCCGTGCGGATGTTCGGTCTCCGCGACCCACCTTGATTTTTTTTATGAAAAAAATCCGAAAATGGGAATTTATGATAAGCTAAAATGTTACCGCTGAAATTACTTTATTTATAAATATTTCTACCTATACATACATTTTCAGAAGTTTGTCGTTACTGAAACATATTTACTTGTTATTTATTACATTGGAATAACACATGAGAAGTCACCGTACCTCTGACTTATGAATCCAGCGGTACCGTCATGTTCGACACAGATGCATTGCCATGTCCTTTGTGACATCTTCCGCGATATTTGTGGTGTTGCAGAAATGTTATTGTTTGGTCCTAAGAGAATTCTCATGACACGTTGAAGATGAAAAACAACCCAACACACGTGATGTTATGGGCAGGTGGAATAGAAAACAAAAAGTAGTCATCGATGGTAAGTCCTCGAGTGTGGCAGATGTAGTCTCTGGAGTGCCGCAGGGTAGTGTGATCGGACCTATGCTTTTCTTGCTTTATATAAACGACATCAGCTCAGTTGTAAAAAGTAATATCAGGCTTTTTGCGGATGACACCGTAGTCTATAGAGAAATTAGTGGTCCTAGCGACCATCGTCAGCTTCAGGATGATCTGGATGCGTTATCTGTTTGGTGCAAGGAATGGCAGCTAGAAATCAATCAGAAAAAGAGTAACGTTCTAAACTTTTGGAAATCTAGAAGCCCATCGTCCGTGTTTACCTACTCGATAGATGGTGAGAGCATTCATGTTTCGGAATCCGTGAAATACCTCGGGGTAACCTTGAATCGTGACCTGTCTTGGGACACCCACATAAATCGAGTGATAGGTGCGGCAAATAAGAAGTTGGCTTTTGTGCGTAGGATAGTCAGGAAAAGCACGGAAAAGGTGAGAGAATCCTGTTATTTATCATTGGTTAGACCTCAAATGGAATACGCATCAGCGGTTTGGGATCCATATCAGAGGGGACTCATAAAGGATTTAGAAAAAATACAGCGGCGAGCAGCTAGATTCGTGAAAAAGAATTACGATAAAAAACAGAGCGTTACGTTACTCATTGAAGAGTTGAGTTGGCCATCGTTGAAAGATCGTAGATTTCAGGGAGACTTAAACTTCTAGATAAATATAGGTCGTAGATATTCGTAAATGAAATGAAGGATATTATTCGACAACCAACGTATATCGGACGGAGGGATAATGAGGACAAGATTCGCGAAATAGATAGTAGGACGGAGAGGTATAATGAGTCCTTTTTCCCTAGGACAATACGTGACCACAATAGATAAGTGAATAATAATTAGTTAGGAACTTGGTGCGCGGCACCCCCTGCCATCCACCGTCAAGGTGACTTGCAGGGTAATATGTAGATGTATAACTGTCAGTCATGTCATTGGCCCATATTTCTTTCACGGACCTGTCAACGGTGCATCATATGTGGTAATGTTGAAGAATTATCTTATACCAGAGCAGACCAACAGAGGAATCATGGAACAGGTGTGGTTCAGCAAGATGGCACGCCAGCCCATATCGTACTAAATGTTTGCAACTTCCTAAACGAAGCATTTATTCTCACGATTCCAACTGTCAATCAAACATAAAACATAGACTTATAAACTATAAATTCAAATTGAAGGATTGAGAGAATTAGGAAAAAATAAGTTGGCATAGCAAAGACTGCTCGCGACCCCAGCAAAATTGTCTCGCGACCCTACGTTTGAGAACCACTGTCTTCGAGAACCTTACAAACTACTCCCTTTCGAGGAAGCGAGGGATGCCTGTAGGGGAGAGGTACATATAGGGGGAGGAAGGAGGTATAAGGGGGGGAGGTTACATCAAGGATCTATCCATATTCTCGGAAATCGCGACGAAAAATTCTCTTTAAGCGCTAGAAGTAGAATTTTAATATAAGGATTTTTGCATTATTTTTATTTTAACTAGTAGAGAGCCCGCCGTTCTACTGCGGGAAATTTTAAGAAATGTCAACAAATATTATAATAAACGAAGAACGAACAGAAAAGAAGAAACAAACGTCGGGAGAGTGGCAAAATGAGGAAAAAACAAATAAGAACAAAGAAAGAACCGCAAAGACGAACAAAAATGATAAAAGTAATAATAAACGAAGAGGAAGGAGAAAAAGAATACTCAAACGTCGATAGAGTATGACAAAACATTTAGTTAAAATGCCTTACAACAAATGAATACGTTGGGCCTTCAGAATCATTGGCAGCATATTTACCAACAAATCGTGAGATTTTTATAAGACTTGGCAATTCATGAGTAAAATTTTTATTACCCTAATCCTCCGACGGCCCAAAAAAAGATAAACAAGAGTGGCAAGTTGTACTCCATGTCGGAGTACACAGAGTTTCCAAAGGCGTTCTTTACGATTTACGCTGTCATGTAAAAAAATCTGATGTGGCCACCACATGACTTCAGGGTTATTCTAGTAATATACCAAATGGTTGAAGAATACGTACGCAGGAAAATGCACTCGTTTAGACAGAATGCTTGTAACTGAGGCCGCAGCATTCCCAACAGGAAAATACTCTCGCCTCGATAAAATAGACCTATAATTATGTTCGCAAGAAGATAGGTTCTATAATGCAGTCGTTTGAAAAGCGGGAGAAGCTAGGTTCTGCAATGTAGTTCTTTTTAATCTCTTGAGTAGAGAACGCATTCAAAACGATGTGTATACTTTTTAGCCACTGTATGTGGCGATACGCGTCCCCCGGCAAATCGTTCGCGCCCCCCAGTTTGCGCACCTCCGCCCTAAGGGTACGAGTACCCCAGGTTGAGAAACACTGGGCTAAATAATAATAATAAATATTTTAAGGAACAGCGAGAAAAATGCAGACTTTACAAAGAACTGAAATAAACTCATACCGTAGCCGTCTGATATTGGATATATCCACGAAGCTCAAACAATTAAGAAAATAAAAAGGAGCGTTACTAATTGTAACGTCAAGTGTTTACAATAGTCGTCGGTAGGTGGTGTGGTGGTGGCAGCTAAAAAATAGTTTTAAATATATCTCTTAAACAATGCATTATATGGGAAAATTAAATTTCCTAAAACTTTTATTCCAATACTTTTTTACATTCGTCAAATATTAAAGCAAATATAAAAAAACGGATGTGACAAGAATAAACATCCACTTCCGGTACACTGATTTTAGCTCAAATCTAATCAGTTCTTGGCTTTCTAATACAAATGCTAAATGTGAAATTTTATGCTGATCGGGGGGTGCCGGTGGTGTAGCGGTTAGGACGCTGGCTGCTACTCGCCTGCTGCTTGAAAAGGTAGCGGGTACGAATCCTGCGCAAGTAGGATTTTTTCAAGGTCGCCCGGCCCCCTGTTTGTGTGGTTTGAGGAGACCGCGCAAATTCAGCTGTTCCGTCCTTTGGAAGGGACGTTAAACCGTTGGCCCCCCTGGTGTTCTTCGTAAGAGCAGGCAAATGCCAGCACCGGGTTTCCCTCCTCCCTCCCCGGTTGCATTGCACTACCTCTGAGATGCCCATTTGTGCGTAAGAGAGGCGAATCGGCTGGGCACAGAATAATAATAATATGCTGATCGGATAATTAGTTTTTGAGTTAGAGCGCTTACAAAACCTCGGTCACAGACATCATCGAGAAAATAGCCAAAATGTGTTCAGGGGACCGTAAAACATGTATTTCCGTTGAAATCTCGAATTCGATTTTTTTCATGAAAACAATACTTTCTCTATACTTCGTATATGGAGAAAGTAAAAAATTGTTTGAAAATGGTTAGAATTATATTTTAACGGAGAGACATTAACTCGGGTTGGCGGTCTGCGGGTCCCACGTGGCCGCCGAGAGCGCTTCACGCGGGCCGCGAAGCAACGATCAAAAAGTGGTCATGTTTTTTCAGCAAAATTGTGGTCTCTAAACCTTTCCTGATGAAGTTACAACTCAAGTGAATTATTTAGACTTGATTTTTACTGATGTGGGACCACAGAATATCTTGGTAACTTGTGATGTAAACACTCATCCGGCCCGCCTAAGTTCTCGTGACTTCCAATGCGGCCCTCCGTAGCCTTCACAACTACGAATGTGGCACAACATGCCGGAAAGGTTGCCGACTCCTGTCTTAAGAGACAATATTTAAAAATAAGCACACAAATGAAAAAATAATTACTTATCTCTAGTATCTACAACAGCCTTAACACTTATTTTTTTAGAACAGATCTTGATTAGGTAGATCTAAAAACCTGAAAATTTCAGAAATTCGACGTAAAAAATGAATATGTGCAATGAGAATAAAAATGCAGCCGTTTTCTTCTCTATCCTCCGAGAAGCGGTCCGCGGATCGTAGACGAGTCGGGGCCGCCAAGTGCCACACAGTTGCTGCCGTTAGCGGCGACGAAGCCCTAACGAAATTAACGGACATTTAAAAAAGTTTATGGTATCGAGACATTTCGTAGTCGAATGACCCTCGCAATCCTCCGACGCATTCAAAAGTTCGGAAGCATTTTAAAAAACGATTCTCGTGCTAAATACGTCAGGTAATTAAAAACACTACGAGATTCGATAGACATTTTTTTTGGATACAACCGAAGCCAAAGAGAGGCTAAAGAGCGGGATGAGTAGGAAGCGCGATTTTCGGTGGTGAGCTGGGGGAGGGAGTCCCGGAGGAGGGGTACGGGGTTTCGGAGGAGGGGGACGGGATCCCGGAGGAGGGGACGGGGTCCCGGAGGAGGGGACGGGGTCCCGGAGGAGTGGGACGGGGTCCCGGAGGGGAGAGCGGTCCGGAGGAAGGAGGGAGGGGGCACCGGAGGAGGAAGGGCAGAGGGGCGCGGATGGAGCAACTCGCCGGAAGAACACGTCCGCCTCGGAGGTTTCCCCGATGCGAGTGAGCGTTTTTCCGAAGAAGGGAGGCGGAAGGCCGGGTGCCGCCGGATCAAGAGAAGGAACCGCCCTTTTTATGGCTCACCCACGAGGAAAAAGAGAATCGGCAGATATAATGGATTGTGATCGGAATCAAATACAAATGAGACTTTCTCCGAGACGATCCGACCGAAACAATGGAGACAAGGTGTGTGTAACCTTGTATTGAGGGCATGTCGAAACAAAAGAAGCACTAATATGCAAAGTTGAACGAAACAGGAGTCGTTACGAATTGCGCTACAATTAAGCAATAGGCCCACTCCGAAACTACTTTTGACATGCGAGACAACAGCTGCGAGAAAAATTACAATGCCACCAACATACTATAAAAAGGAAGATAAAAACAATTGAATTTAATTGGAGCCATGGCCGCCGGAACAATAACTCGCGATTGCATGCAAATAAAGAGATTGTTTCTGCTATTTAAAACATGAGTGATCCTAAAAAGATAAACTAGATGAACTTGCCCTACGAATATATTGCTCATTTTTAGTACATTGCAAAAAAACCTTTCAAATCAATCGGGCAACGCCTTAAATTACAACTTTCGACAGTGACAATATTTTTCCCCCATCTTTTAAGTAGCTCCAAGCCATGATGATCAGAGATAAAACTTTAAACAATTTTTCGTCCAATTGATTTAATCATAAATATATTCGCTAATACATTATAAATGATCTTACTGCGCAAGATTACAGCCAATACTTTAGATAACGATCAAACAATTTAAAATGAGAGGAAAACGAGAAACCGGCCAAAAGATACCACATTCAACGGACTGAAAATAGAAGAAAATATCACGCTTGCGAGATGGAATATCCGTCCAATTAGTTTTTAACAGCTCGGCCTTTCTACACACTCACGGATCAGTTCGCTTCCCTCTTCTGAAGAGCTCCATCATAGAGAGAGAAGTCTTTCGACCCATGCGTGGCAGATGGAAAAGTTATCTCGAGATAAGATGGTTAATTGAAATCAGAAAATTTAGAATCCTGGGTAAAAAATAACTGCTGTTAATTAAATTTCAAAACAAGCCGATTTTGAGCTACTTAAGAAATTTTCTAATTATAAAACATCACTATTTTGTCAAATTCTGAATGAAACTTTTAATTTGTACCGACACAAAGTCTTCCCTTAGCGATTCCTTCGCCTCCTTCGAGGCCCTCCAAAAAATTTGCATCGATGCCGCTGATGCCGGCGAACAGACGCAAACATTCGACCAGGACTTTCTCTCGTCGCACTTTTCCTTTAATATTTATTTTGGGTCCTAAGCGATATCATTAGCGCAAGAAATACAATCGAAGCAAAACAAAACACACGATCCATAAACAGCGAATACACTTTATCAACTAAAACCTTTACGTTGAAGAAATGAGAGGCTGACAGTATTACAGGATCGATGGAATTTCGTTCACATTTAAATTACGCTAACGATAGAATCCACGGTTATTTTACGAGTTCCGTTCTGTGGACTTCCGTGTATTTCAATCCACTTTCGTTTGCTTTCCTCTAAATTGTCATCATCCCGGAATGATCGAGTTTACTGCACGTTACGACAAATATTCGTTCCATTTATAGCACGCTAATTATTTTTATGATTTTCCCGGTCTGCGGTTAATTCATATTTTTCCGACAACACGTCCCTTTAGGTGCTTACAAAATAGGCGAAGGACATTTTACGTTTCATTTGGGTAAAGCTTTTATTTGCTCGCATTGATCTCAACGGCGGGAATTTTCGTTAGCATGAATCGTTGGCATATAATTAGCACCGATTTAAGGTCTCTCCTCACTGCCGAGAGACTCCTCATTAATATTGCATGCCGGACGACATGTTCCATTTAAAATAGTTTCGATAAAATATTAACATTCATTTAATTACGAATCTTACAAACAGAAAACATATACCTATTTAACAAGTAATTTGCAACATTCCGAAATGCATATATCACGAATTACGGCAGACGGAATGACCAATGTGGCAAAGTATTTTCGTAGTCAAGGTAATAATGTAATTATCGGCCTTCAAAGTGCCAACTTAATTGTCTTCAAAATCCGCGCCGTAGAAATCTGCAGCCTGAGGCGACATGACATAATTCCGCCCCAAATCACGATACGATGATGCAAATCTGCGGTGACAATGATGTAATAACGCTGCTAGGAAAAATGCCGCATAAGGCGGTCGCCTCTCCAACTCACCTCGCGCCACGACCCTGCTGACTTCCAATCAAACGCTTCGAGCATCATCGTCGCCCATTTTCAAAGGGAAGGCCTGGCGGAATACGCGAAAGATTCTAATGAATAAAACTCTGAAATCTTAAACGTCTTTATGTACTCCATTATCTATTTTAGCAAACTTAAAGCACAAAACTGCGGTCCAACTAAAATTTGGAATAAGTCTACGGAAATGTGTGTATAGTTGCATACGCTAGGGGAAATGCGACCGCGGCGAACCACGCCACGCGGTCACTGAACCCGACGACGCGTACAACGTCTTTATGAATCTAATAAGATGTTACTGAAGAGATAGCGAACTATTAGCTCACAAAATTTAACTCTTAGTTCGAATTCTCGAAAGTTCAATTTTTTATTAACTAAAAATAGTAGGGATTTTAACAGCCATAAAACGCGGCTTCCTCTCGGTTAAATATAGGATTGAATTAAAACGCAACATAATAATAGAAGTCGAGACTGAAATGTGAATATACACTCTTTCGGAATGAGGAAAAATATTACAGAAAAACCATGTCTTTCGAAAAATTGTGGAGAATTCACGCCTATCTCATGGAAAAAATATAAAACTCACTCTCTCATTAAAAGGATAATTAATTGGCTCGAGATACAAATTCACAGCCGTCGGAACCACGCTGCCGGATGATTTCTTTTGTCTCGCCTTCCGAGCACGGCTTGACCAGAGAAAAATAAACCCGATCTCCTAAAAAGACAGCGAAAGAAGCGAACCACAGACCTTTCACGGGGCGTGATAAGAGTATACGCTGGAACAATATGGTGGCCTCCATCGACTGAAAATCCTCTCTGAATCTTTTAAGCTGTATTCCTTCTTCGACAAAGTTTATACGCTTGCGTTATTGAAAAACAATACGACAAGGAAAGAACTACTTTCCCCTTCTCATTCAATGAGGTTCGTGGACCGCGCGAGAAAAATGCGCCGAATAAAAACTAGCAACTTAAGCGGTTCGAAAAAAGCGTGCTTTCAAGCGATTGCTAATCTAACAATCGTTTTCAAACTTCGGGGTCGAGAGCTTAAGCTTTAGGGGATCAAGGACCCAGAGTAGAGAAGGTTTGGAAACACTAGCAATATTAAAATACGCGTCACAAAACCCATTATCCTCATATTTATCCTTCTCCGACCGCCCTTAATCGACGTTTTTTGCCTCAGCCACTCTTCCATTCGCTAAAATCACTCACTCTCCCCTCGACATTACTCCACTTTTCGACCTCCATACCCGACCCTCTTTTCCGCTGTGACTTTCCATGTATTGCCTCTCCTCACCTTCCTCGACCTGTTTTATCAAATAAATAATCTCGTGTAAAAGTTTCGCACGTTTGCTTTTTCGCGCGCTCAGGAAGAAATTCTCCAAGCTTTTTATATTTCATTTACAGCAAATTTTCGACAACGTGTTACCATGATATCTGGACGTATGCATAAAAACTGACAAGCGCAGTTACCTGATAAGAGCCAAATAAATACGCGGCGCCGTTCCTCAAGCCCGCCGTGGGGATCGTGTCACCCGCATCCATCTCAATGCTTTCAGAATGCCATTAAAATACCTTTCGCGACAGCGTTCGGAAAAGAAGCGGCGTCGCCTCGAGGGCGCTCCGAGGGCGACGGATGGAAGTCCCTTCGTTATGAAGATCGACATTAATTGCTCCGATGGCGCTCGCTGCCAAAGTGAGCTACTTCTAAGTGAACGAGGGCTCCAACCCCCTCCCTCCCTCCCCCGCTCCCTCTCCCGATAGAATTTGACCGAACAAACACCATAAAACAGCAAAACATCACGACCCGATTATGTCCCTGTCTATTAAAAATTTCTTCTCTCCCCTTAGCTGGTGCATCAATAAACATATTATGTAATTTTAATGACTAAAATACTGCAAAAAGATAAATCAGAAATGGTGCCAGAGAAATGTTCGATTTTTATTTACCAATTTATCAGTTTTAATCAAGCAAACAATCGAAAATTATTTAAAACATACCTCACTTGAGTTCAATAGTTACAAGATTTACGTTTATGTTCTTTTCTCCAACCGCTTACAATATCTGCCATGCACGCGTAGGGAATTAAATTTATTTTGTAATTATATCAGACGAGCGGAATTACCCGTTGAACATCAACGGACTTTGTAGTGTGATTAAAATATAACTTCTGAGGTGTGTGTGTGCGTGTGTAAAAACTTTATATATATATATATATATATATATATATATATATATATATATATAATTCAGTATTACTCTGTCCTCGAGGACGTTCTTCTCAAACGTGGCTACCCTCCAGACCTGGTCCGCGAACAGATCCATAGCGCGATCACGCCTACCACCAACAGATCCCATCCTCACACACCCACTATCCTTGCATCAACCCCTCCACTCACTCGAACCACACTTTTCCTTCCTGGTATCCACGAAGCCCTCAAAACAATCCTCCATGCTGCCCACCCAATTCTTACCTCTTCCTCCCATCAGTCCCTCTTTACCAACCTTTTCTCCTTCCGCCGGCCCCCCAATTTGGGAAATATCTTATGGATGAAGGAACTTCACACTTCTATCACGCCTCTCGCTATAGGGTCTCATCCCTGCGGCAAACCTCGCTGTCTCACTTGCCCTATGTAATAGTTTGATTAATTAATAAATTCCTGGCAATCATTTGAATTCTCCCAGAAAATGAAGCGCTTGAAATTTATTACAATCTGACATCAATATACGACTTGATTTGCCATTCTTTGGCTCCGTTTATCTTCCTCTTCGTATATTTACTGAATAATAATATTCTTCAACTATTAACGTTACACTCGATTAAGTTTGACATTGCGCGAAATAACAATTCTTTCGTCTATTTGAAGGCTTAATAGACGCTAATTTATCGGAGGCAACAATGAGGTTCGCCTTGGCAACACCTGGAACAAGTACGAAAAAACCATAAAATTTCGAAAAGAAATGCGTGTTTCTGACAAATTCTTCCGTTCAACATCTAAACATAGCAAGAATAAGATATTTTATAGTTTTAGCCGTCGAATAAAACAAAAATGGAGAAATTCGGTCCATATTTACATATTTTAATGAATGAAGGAAATAAAACCTTGCACCTTGAAAAATCGAACATCCCGTGTAAACTTATGGGAAAATATAATTGTCTCCCAGAGTCGAATCCAGGACTTTTTCCTGGATGTTTGATTTTTCTAGGGACCATCTCATGGGGGTTTAACGATTGTGAAAGTTTCAGCTCTTCATTCCATTGGGAAATGTCAAAAAATACCGGAACAGACAGACGAACACTTGAGAATTATTATATAAGGATATTATTTACTTCAGTAACCAATATGATTATTTACGTTGACAACAATTAGGTAGCTATGCTTGAATTTTTCTAAGTTCAAAGCGAATTACGACTTTCTTGTACGTTTTTTAATAACGGCTACTCCTACGATTAAAATGTAGAGGAAAAGAAATATTATGCTGTGAGAGAAACGCGCCTAAAAAGTAAAAGTCACTGGAAAAATTCACTAACACGAATGGTACAAAAATATACACTTAAATTTAAATGATACAGCGAAGATGTCCACTCAGTAACGACTGTACGTCCACACCAGCCGACAGAGCCGAGCCAATAACGTTACATACTTTACGGGACCGCAATGTTCATTAACAAAAACTATTTTTCAGCGAAACGAAATATACATCTAACAGGAAACTAGTTCGCAATTCCTAAAAATTTGTTTTACTAAGGAAATGAGGAGAGTATTTCGTGGCTCTCGAACGAGATAAGGTCCGGGGCAGGAGGCAAGCGCCCGAGGGCCGCCCCTAACGGGCCAAGGTAGGCGCCCTTCACGCTAGACGATCTTTGGAAGGGACGGCATAACTAGCGACACGTCATCCGCTCGGAATTATGCCCACAGATCGGTGGCCTCCTATGATTTTATCATCGACTCACACGGCGTCGAGGTCGATCACGCGAGAACCTGGAATTATGCGCACGTTCGTTGAGCACCGCGAGTCGAAGTGGAAATACGCGGAGAAGGGAGTAACGAATCTACGGGTAGCGCAAGAGGTGCACTAACGAATCCACGGGCAATGCGATCTGCCAAAGGCACAAATTGAAACCATGGAAATTAGCCAAAACCTGACAAAACAAAGCTATTAATAATAGTCGGGATTTCCCATGCCGTCCGCCTTTCTTTAGATAAACATTTTTACAGAAACTTACGTTGTTAAAATTAATAGACGAGGCCGAGACTTCATGGAATTCCATAATATGGATATATATGTATAATATGGCGTTGGTAAAATTAAAAACGGCTCATGTTAACTAGCTGGGACCAAATTGAAACTGACCGCTGTACAGACCTCACAACCGTCATTAACTCGTATTATGAGTGCGGAACTCGAGGGTTTGACTGAAAACCGAGCTCAAGTGCCTGCCCCATTGCAGCAGGGGATCTCTAGCTGACCAAATCATTTGCAGTAAAATTTAAATTTCTTTATGTTGTTAAATTAGTGAGAAATTAACTCAAGCGTCGAACCCGGATAAATGCGCTGATTAAAAGCGTCTTTTAAACGTAATTCTACGATAAATAATTCTATGCGCGAGGTTTTTACTAACTTCAGGAGTAAGGTATTAAATAATTATTTGAAGGAGGACCCTAAAGCGTTTTGGTCCTATGTGAGAGAGATCCAAGGTAGAGGCCCTACCATACCTTCCCTGCGTAATGACTCGGGTGCCGTTATTCATGATAGCGTAGAGAAAGCTAACCTGTTGAAGGGTCATTTTGTAAAAGCATTTACAGCCGTCAACGATCAATGCGTACATTATGCACCCGCTGATAGACGATATAGTATTTTCTAAGGCGGGAATAGCAAGGCAATTAAGCTCCATCAGACATAAAAAGCCACTGGCCCCGAAGAAATTCATGCTCGCGTTTTAAAAGAATTAGCTGAAGAAATAGCACCTTTTCTTCGGAGAATATTCGAGAAATCCATTTCCCGCGGAGAGGTCCCTGAACGTTAGCGCACGATACCCCAATTCATAAGGGCGGGGAGGAGGAGAACCCAGAAAATTACAGGCCGATTTCCTTAACTTCGATATCGTGTAAGGTTCTCAAGCACATACTCGTTAGCAACATATTGCGATTTCTTGATAGTAACCCATTGTTAGATGATTGTCAACATGGTTTCAAGAAAGGTAGGTCTTGCGATACTCAGCTCGGTCTTTTTGTGAAATGTATACTGAGAAGCGGATAAAATAATAGGCAGGTCGATGCCATCTTCTTGGATTTTAGGAAAGCCTTTGATAAGGTACCTCAAAGGAAGTTAACAACGAAATTAGAAACCTTGGGCGTGAATTCCAAAATTGTTAGTTGGATCCGTGAATTTTTAAGTCATAGGAAGCAGAAGGTTGTTATAGATGGGGAATCCTCGAACTTAGTGGAGGTTGTCTCTGGCGTTCCACAGGGTAGTATAATCGGTTCGTTATTATTTCTAATTTATATAAATGATATCAGCTCAGCAGTCAGTGGAAGTAAAATTAGGCTTTTCGCGGACGACACCGTCATTTATAGAGAAATAAGCAATCCGGAAGACCATCAATATCTCCCAAAATGATGTGCCACTGAGGTCGCTACAAAAACGAAGCGCCCATTCAACCTTGTCATGGCTTCGCGCGCTTTGCGCCTTGGCATACCACAGGGCAGTTACTGCCGCGGAAGCATTAAAACTCTTACAATTAGAAGAACTCGTAAACGGCAAGAGAAGAAAATAGTTCTTACCAACGTTCTTTAGAACGGTAGTGTTTCAAATAGAAATCTCCGACTCGAGATTAAACTTACAACAATTAAAAAGCTTTTTAATAAAACTTATTTGTTTCGCCGTAATTTTGTGGAATTGCTTTTCGTCGAAAGAGGAAATGAAAAGGAATATAATTGAACCATAAAAACAAAATTAACAGCAAAAAAATATTAAAGCGACCAAAGGAATTTCGAGGCATGAATGGAATACACTTCAGTTTTTGCGTACAAATCGCAACATGTTCGTCGACAGAGAGAGATGTCCTTGGAGAACGAAAACCGCTCTTCTGTTATCCTCGACGAAGACGCGCTGCTGCGGGAGCAGCAGGCCGTTGCGGCTCATTCCTCTCGGACGAGCGGCCTTCGAGCGCCTCGCAGCAGCCTCACGGCCACACCAACCGACATCGGAATTCGCCACGCGACCACGCAAACGAGCAATTTTTCATCGAGGAACCTTTCCACGCGGTAACAGCATCTACAGATGCCGATTTCCGGATAAAATCGATTACGGCCACAATTATCGCATTGGCATTCATTTTTTCAACTTCAAACTTAATTCTCCTCGCGTAAAAACAGCGCAGCGACTCCGACGATCACACCAAGTTAGAATCGAGTCAAAGACGAGAATCCGAGAGATTTCGAGTTTTAATAGCGCCAGTTAGTGTCGATGTGCCTTTCTGAATAAAGACAAACCGCTTTAAGAAGAAGACCCCTCTTACAAGACGAGGCCGAGAGCAACGAGGAAGCGAGAGAATCGCGTCCCGCCCAAGGACTGCAGGTCGTCGTGTTTCCCTGCGGACTGACCCTCCCACCCGCCAGACCAAGCATCACAGATCGCACGCCTTCACACGCGACCTCCTCCGATAAGAGAAACGAGACAGCGAGACAAATCCTCCAGCGAGGCAAATCCTTCGCTCTCCTGCCACGATCCTCACGCTTCCTTTAAAGACAGTGATTGCAGAGGAAAAGTCGGTGCCATGTTGAGAGGGATAAAGGGGCGAATGGGGGCTAAGGGACGACAATTCGTCTTCCCAAACGGTCACACCCCACAGAACTTTACAAAAGGTAAACTATACAAACACAATTTGGTATTTTCAATGATTATTTTATGAGATTCGAAAGCGAAACAAAGACTATTAGAAGTATAGAACGATAAAATTAACGAGGCAACTCTAAAATTGTGAATATATGACGGAGAACAAATAGAAGATGAATGGCTATAAACGACAGAAGGCACCACAGCAAATGCCTTAGGGCCGATTATCTGTTTATTTTGCATTGGCTGTTGATAAGGTTCAAAGATCAACTCAGATATGAGGATGGTGTTAAGAGAAAAATGAAATAACGATTGTGCGACGAAGCTTTTTACGGGCTAATTCCGAAAACGCTTTAGAACACATCCAAAAGCCCATCGAGTATTTAAACCGTTTTCACCATTTAGTTAATGCTGTGCAGTCATCGTTCTGGCAATTTGCAGCATACGATTGGACGGCAACGCGCGTTGGCGCGAAGTCGCATTAGCCGTGTGACGCATGGAGTTAGAGATTGCGATTCGTGTCACGCATGACAAAGGGAAGAATGAAAGGCAGATTTCACGCCACTTAGTGTGTCAAGAAAATAAAATTATACATCGTTTTTAATGCGGAAGCAGGCGCAACAGCTTTTCTAATAATTTAACCGATGCCCTAAATTACCTGCAAATCAAATGGATGGAGCATTGTGATACTCAAGACTATGACACATTCCACCGCTTTATTACTTTTTTTTGTCTTTCCGCCAATTTAAAAATATTTTTAGCAAGTTACTTTCTAGTGATCAAGCTCAACTTAAATAAAAGCATAATATTTTACTATGAGCAAAGAAAATTCCAAATTAGTAGCCTACGCCAGCAATTTTTCTATAAGGTAAAAAAATTATGTTATAATCTTGCTTCCTAAATGTATTGTCAGTTTTGAATTGTTAACACATTTACGGCGGAGAGTGAAATGCCAAGTACCACCAAAAAAAGGAATCATCAATTTGCAACATCAAAGCCAACAATAATATTATCCATGGCGCATTCATTGTTTATGAAACAGCTGAAATTAAGTGCCTTTCGCTACTTACGTTGTCATCGGGTTGATATGATTGACGAATAATCATGAAATCCCAAGCGAAAAACATGAAAAAGGAAAAGATTTACGTATCGCATGCAACATTGGTGTATTAACGTTAACCATGAGCCTATTTTGATAATTATAACAAAGTAAACACGGCAAAGATACTTTTAAGTGCTGAGGGGTCAGATTAAGTACTTGGAATCTCAACCATCTTTACCATAAATATTTTGAAGAATTTGTTTGTTTGTTTGTGCATTTATAGCGCAACTACAGAAGGTATAAGCAATATGAAGGCGCCAATTTAACCGAAATAATAAGTTAAGCAAAATGGGAGGGTTTTCAAAGCGTTTTGGGCTACATTTTTCGTTTTTTAAATGTTTTTCTATTTTAATTTTTCCCATTTAAATAACACGGGTTGAGCGTATTGTTCGATTAACAATATACTTGACAACCGTTATAAACAATACCTAATATTAACTAAAAGAAATAATATATACCATAATATACCTAATATAAACTAAAGTAGGGAAGAAAGAAACACTAAGGTTATTCAAAGAAGGGCAATCACCAAAAAAACTACAGATCTGGCTAATTATTCTAAAAGGTAAGTGGAAGGCAGTTTTAATGTGCAATTTTAAGTGCTTTCCTTCTCTAAAAACTTTTTATGTACTCTGCATATTCTCTATACTTAGTAGACAGTGAAATGTTTTTCATTAACAATGAAAATGAATAAATTGAAAGATATCTCAGAAAGTAAAATAAGAAAACTTCTATAATAATTCTTTAATTTAGACCAACATTTATAATCGTTAACTCTTCCTCCCTTGGACATCTATATGTACATTTTCTTTTCCTTTCAACTGAACATTTTTATGCATCAATTAAGCCAATAATACTTATTAGATTATAATAACACTTTCCGTGTCATACCAACACACTTTTTATCGCCAAATTCAGTTTCAAAGTCCGATAACTCATTTTGTTTCGTAGGTTTGACTTTAAAATATTCACGTGACAAATTAGACCCATAAAATCAGCCTTTGCATGGGATAACGTATGGGTAAGCTAAATTTGAATATATCTTCAAATGTGTTTCCACCGGTTGCATCCCTAGAGCTTGCAATTCATTCCCAAGTTTTTAATGTTTTTGAGATTCATGACCACATAATATCATGCAGTTTCTTCCACTGGAGCTTAATTTGAGTGAAATAGCTATATTTTAAAAGTGATTCAATCGATTGTTTATTATAATTATTTCATAAAAAAAATAGTCGCCAAATGTATCGATAAAGTATGCAGGAAAAATTTATTTATTTTGGCAAAAGATGGGAAGACAACAAATACTGTATACCATTAAGCACTACAATAAAAATTAACCTGGTTTCATTACTTGGTTTTATTCTCAAATCTTCCTTAATATTGTTTGTTTTGACTTAAAATCCCGTGCGACGCCGGGTAATTTCAGCTAGTGTAAAATAAATGCGAATATTGCAAAACCTGATGATACATTCTTGCGTCATAATAGATAATAATATAATTAATTGCAATGCGGAATCAGAAGAACCTTACAGAACTAGAAACAGAAGCGAAAACAGTAAACCCATCGAATAAGCCGCATTTTATATTTCATCTAGATTTTATGGCTCATAATTCTAAATACGTGCGCCCGCCGTTGACTAAGCCATCCTGTATCACTTACACTTAACTAAATAAATCCTTTGCAAAAGTATATACGTACACACATTTTGTACATACGAATGTATTGACACAAGTTGATTAAATTATCGAAATGTACAATTTAGCGTTGGCGTGGTATGCGTTAACGAAATCAGTATCGAGGTTTTCGCCGCGTTCTAAACTAAAGATGGGTTGGGAGGCGAAACTGCAAAGTGGGCTAGGATAGATATTCGAAGGATGGAAAGGAAGAGGGCTGGGCGGCAAAGGAGGACTTCATCAAGGCAATCGGGTCGCGTCCGAGACCGAATAGGCGCCAGAGGATTGGCGAAGAACCCGTGACAGAGACAGAAAAGCGAGCCGAGGACCCGGAAGCGATTTGCACGAGTTCGATGGAACTTTTTAGGTTTCAAGAGAATAATACGATTGAAAGCGTTCCCGCAATATAACTGGCAGATACCTGCATCTATAAAACCTTTTTAACCGATGACATAGCATGATTTTATCCAAACTTGAAATCTGTGAACAGAGTATCAGAACGCTTTATCACGTTTCAGAATTAATTTTGGTTGCGAGATCCAAAATCATTTGAAAACGCCGATCCTAAGGTTGAAAAATATAAAAAATCTTTAGCGTAAATTACTCAAACAATGTAAAAAAAGCCTTGGAATTATGCATATTTTTAATTTTGAGACTAACCACAACTGGTTTTCAAATAGCAAGGCGGCAATCTCTCCCAATTTTGCATCGGCCTTGGCGGGGGAGGAACATCAGGGACAGAAAAGCGCGAGGTTCCCGAATCGCGGGAATAGATCTGGATGATTGGATAGTTTCGCTTGACTGCACAAGGTATTTAGATACACGAGTTATAAAATAACCTTACGACGAACATTCCGCAAGAGAGTTTGAGAGCGCGTCATCCGGGATCGAGGAGCGAGGGAGAGTCGGAAAACAAGCAAACACGCTCTTCTGCTAATTTCCAGCGGGAAAATTCAAGTATTGTATGAACAGCGAGTGGTCATGGAGGCCATTAGCGGTGACGCCACAGCACAGATTTAGCCGCTCCACCGACAAATATTAATTATACGGCATCCAAAAGCGAATACTTTTATGTTTATTGCTAAAATTTAGTGCAAACGCATGAAAGTTAAAATGATTCCACTTCCCCGATATTTCAGATTCCAGAGCTAAAAGTAAAACAACCCTATAAAAACAGCAACAAGAATGGGCTTAAAATGACACCAAAAAGTTGCAGAAGCGTTAAACTTAATTATTGATGTCCAATTTGAAGCACATTTGAAACAGCAATCAACAAAATTTTCTTTGAAAATTCGCCTTAACACTACTTTCTCAACGGCCCTAACAGCTTACAAACAGCGGCAGAGCAGCCATCTAAACGTTACTTACCGAAAAAAATCAATACAATTAATTAAAGGCACGTCAATGTGTTATCTAAATTAAATGACGTCTCATTACATGAACACCGCATTAAGTTCAGCATTATTGATGAAAAATACTTATATTATAGCAAATATGAAGGAATTTATCCAAAACTGGTGGGAATCTTAATATGTGGGATTAATATCTCAAATTTAACCTTTAATTCTCGTTTTAATTAATGCAATCAAATGGAAATGTTCCAATAAGTTTCATATTCTTAAATATTTTATTACATTCATATTATCCGTGTACAATTCATATGGGAGGCGACTTACCTAATTCCATTATTTCCACTATACGTTATTTTCAGGGCCAAAGACGGGGATTTTGGGGAGTTAACCAACCCTCGGAAAGCTCATTCTACCGAGGGGATTACTGCTGATCAGACTTCATTTACCACAAAAAAGTCCGCAAGACCACATAATTACGAGTTATAGTTTCGGGGAAAAAAATTAGAGAAAATCCCGAGCAAAAAAAATCGCATACTTCGCATAGTTGTAAAAATGTGACAGACATAACCGCCTCCGAATTTGAATCCTGGCTACGGCTAAATAGAAAACGACTATCGTTCAAACAACGGCTTGTGGAACGAAAACTCAGAATCCGTGGCAAAGCAAACTCTTAACCAATCGGAGCCACTAGGTGAGTGCTCCAAAACAAACTTTTTGAACCATTTTCATAAAAAAATGCACATTAAAAACAATATAATATTTTAGAATTCTTAAAAACAGATTCAATTATTTACGTGCGAACGCTCCATCGCACTCTTCGAAATACCTATGAGAAATTCTCTCGAAAATTTCATAACCCTCGAAGCTGTCTGTTTACGTCTTAACGAGCCGTTAGTTCAGGCCTAGGTGCATCCACGGTGGCGCAATTTCATGGAGTCGTGATCGATTATTTGTTACGCTCGGTTCGCTGAGCCCCGCCTGTGTGTGCACGAGGGAAAAACAGTTGCCGTGTCTGCCCACCTTCATCGAAGCGTCCCGGGAAAGTCATTGTGATCGTTTTGGATATTTTCATTCAAAAGATTCGGAACGTGTATGGGAGAGGCGGTGGAAAATCCCGCACGTGACCCAATTGCACGAAGGGTGCCGCGGAGTTTGCGTTTGGGAGCGGTGTCATTCCAGCGCTCTCTCCCGGAAGGAGTGGGCAGGTCTCTCCCGGAAGCCCCTGGAATTGCCGAAAATGAATGGTCGTGCTCGACCAGTGACATGTATCCAACGAACGATATCTGTAACTCGGGTATTTTGACGTGCTGCAGGGGTCCCCCAGGCAATCAGCTTCCGAGTTCACATTTACAATGAATTATTTTTTAACTATTCATTCTAACACCTCAGATATTGAAGATTGGTAATCATCTACAGTAATCAAGAATTTAATGGGATATTTGGTGGAACGTAGATGGAGAATCTGCTTTCTTGCATTTTAAAAAGTAAAATAGATGTCTTTTTGTTCCGATGGAATTCTTAAGTTTTCAGTTAGTAGTTAACATGAGAATATAGTTTATTAAACTGTAATATTTAATGAAGTGATGAAATCGGAATCGTTCGAAACATTTTCAGTTGTCGATGGAACAATTAAGGTCGTAACTAGACTCTCTCTCTTAGACGTAATGGTAGCTGGTTCTCTGTCGTGCTAGTTAGGAAAAGGAATTTGCGGAGACATGTTGCAACATTTATTTTCATCTGGCGCTTGTCCCCCTCTATTTAGTTGAACGTCGGTTTTTCACATCGGCGGGATTTTGCAGTCTTTCGCTGCCTCTCCACACAATTGATTTCAATCACTTTTATTTAAGTCTAAAGTAGCGAATTTTTTATTCAATCGCAATGCAGCGCAAACTTTCTTCCATTCGTGTTTTCTGTTCTCTCAATCGATCTTTTAGTCTTGGCGATAGGCAGGCCGTCGACCCTCTGAAGAGATTCAGATCGAGCGCTCGTTGCGAAATGTTGCGAATCTATACGGCGCTACAGAAGCTCAGCTCGAGGGGTATGCTCTCACCCACCCACCCCTTCTCCCTCCACCCATTCCTTCTCCCTCCACCCACCCCTCTCCCTCCGCTTACCCCTTCCCCCTCCACCCACTCCATCCTTCACCCACACCCCCCTCCACCCTTCCATCCTCCCTCCCACACTATCCACCTGTGGGAGTCATATCGCGCATGCGCTTCTACACGCATTTAACGCGCGACTTCCCTTCATTTTAGCAGTATTCGCGCGCGTCGATGTCTTTCTCTCCTGACTCCGTTCGTTTCCCATCCATTCATTCCGTTCTCTTTCTCTCTTATTGACATTCTCCATGTCTCCCTCCCATTTGCTATGAAAAAGTTTATATTTTGGTGTTTATACTTGGGTTTTTTATAACGGCAAGTTACACCAGTCAGTATCAGCTAGCACGCCTTTATCCAGCTCAGCGCGTGGCATCAATTGGTTAAGACAGAGAACAAGATGGAGTCCATCATCACGTTTGAGATTAGAGCCGTGAACCGTAAATCACGCCAATATGATGCTTAAATCAAACAAAGCAACCCCACTCCCCAGGTTACAAATGGGATACACCGCTTGGTGAAGTCCACATCCTGCGGACATCTGTTGGCGGAACGCTAGTTTCATTTTGAATACCTTCGTGACCGTTGTCCACATGAAAGAATATCGACTGATGATTTTTCGTGACTACAACTTGACGGATAGGTACAATAAATTCATTATTTTAGTCATTACTCTTCATTTGATAATTTTTAGCGACATTTTTCTGGGAGACGCGCGGGTGGATTAAAATTTAAAGATCTGTCATAGGGTTTTAACTTTTAAAGGAAGTGGACTCGAGTTTACTAGACCGTTTAAAAACTTTGATCGAAGCTTGACCCTCTCATCCCAACCACATGATATTTCATAACGCAAGAGGCCGCGCGCGGCGAATTTGACCGTGTAGAAAAAAATCCGATAAAAATCAAAGTTGACATAACCTTTTAAATTACCGGCCTATTTTCATTTTCGCGCACATTTTATTCAAAACAAATGCAATTCACCGAGTATGATTTCTTAACACATTAAAAATCATACGAAAAACATGAAAATTTATTTTAATTAACATGCGATATAAGTATTCTCTCATTTACGTGAACAATAAAAATAACACAAAAATGTCCCAGACAAATACAGTAAACCCTTGCCGTTTGCTGTTTTGATGGTTCGCAGTTCATTTATTATGACAGGACCTTGCCGTTCGCAGTGCAGACCTTCGAGGGTTCGCGAATCGCGATCTAATTTGAAAATGCCTCCGCGCTGGTGTAAGAATCGCCTCAAGTTGTCTCAGTAATTCAAAGGCATATTATTCAAGTATAATAGCATAATATCCTATTATTATGAACATTTACGTCGCAGAAGAAAATGAATACAAGCCCCAACAAGCATTCCACACGGATGAGACTGGGTTATTTTGGAAAAGGATGTCATCCAGAACTTATGCACACCTGTTCCAGTGACATGTTCGCATCTCAATTCTAACCATGGTTAAAATGCCACTTTTAGGATTTGAATTTCGATGTAACGTTATTCTTATTGGAAATTTTTCGAATATTAATTACTTCTATACTATGGCACTTTTCGAATTTTCTGGAATAACTACCCGCTTTATCGTACCGATTTTCAGCAATGACTTTCAGCTGCAAACTAATGAATTCTGAAGCAGAAAGAAAAAAGAACTATAGACATAGTTTTAATTGTATTATATCGAGACTAGAGAGATGCCCGTTGAATTTCAACGGGAAAGGTTTTCGTGAAATAAGAAATGAACATAAATAAAATAAATAAAATAAAACAAACTCGTTCTTTTTTAGGCGTTCGTTGTTTCAAGTTTCGAACCCCAACGATGATTCTAAGTACCTAACTTTAATATGCAAATGATTAATGTTCTACATTCAAATGTACTCCTTCTCGTAAATAACGCAACGAATGTTGTTTACAATGGTTGCTATGGCAAGATTTCTCCAAAATATGTGAATTAAACGTTTGACATGATGAATTTTGAACTGTAGGCGGGAAAAGATGAAAAGAATTAGAAACGTCATAGTTTTTCTTTAAAATGGGCTAGATCCGAAGATCATAGGTGAATTCTTTCTAATTTAGATCTCAAAAAGAATAAAAGCCTGCAAGTCAAAAAGTCGATCCTTACGTGTTATCATATGGGAAATGGAAATGCATACCTTGGAGTCGAACCTAGGACTTTTTTCGAGATTTCCTTTCGTCATCATCTTACAATTTGTGAATCGATCATTCCTGCCAAAAATAAAAAATGAATCTCGTTCCATTATCGAGTTATTCGCATTTTTATAGCGTGACAGAGGGAGCCACAAAGGGACAGAAGTAGCCTTTTATTATTGTTAGATAATGAGCTAATTAACCATAACTGTTTTTTAGATTAAACGTTCCTCACAGAAGGTGACCTCTAAACGAAAAAATAGTTTTAATTTTGCTAACACCAGTCACTAATTCTCATTTAATCGAGGTCTTTCCGTTCGCGATGTTTCCGAGAAACCCCCGCGAACGGCAAAGGTTTACTACATAATCGGACCGAGCGCGATCTCCATAGGTCCGACGATATGAAATACGGAGCAGAGATAAACTCTTGTAAACAGCAAGCGGCCAACTACGACTAATTGTTTATGTTTAAATGCTTAAGGCAGAGAAAGTTCTGTGAACTCGGCGTTTACTCCGACGCTCCGAATAATTTAACCTTCTTAGTAATTTGTTTTAAGTCCAAACTTAAAATTTCTTATTATTAAGAAATGTATCAACACCAAAGGGCTCAAAATAGAACGCGAAACGAAAACCAAAATAAACCTTAACAGGACGCACTATAGCAAGGAAAAGGGCATACACGAGGGCAGAAGAGAGCGTAATGAAGGGAGGGAAGGAGGAAAGAGAGAGGGGAAAGAGGGAGGGAAAAGAGGGAGGGGGAGAGAGGGAGAGATGGAGGCAGAGGGGAAAGGAATGCGCTCGGAATGATTCTTACTGGAAAGGAAAGCAGGCATCCGCAAGATTCGATGGCGTAAGATACGATGCATAACGTCTAAGCGGGGGCGGGGGAGGGATTGGAAGGGGAGGCGGGGGGGGAGAGGAGGCGGGGGGGGGGGAGAGGAGGCGGGGGGGGGGGGGGGAGAGGAGGCGGGGGGGGAGAGAAGGCGGGGGGGGGGAGAGGAGGCGGGGTGGGGGGAGAGGATGCGGGGTGGGGGGGAGAGGATGCGGGGTGGGGGGGGAGAGGAGACGGGGGAGGGAAGGGGCGAAGCGTCGGAGGGGAGGGGGAAAGAAGCTGTTTGGGTCGCTGAACTCGCTCGCGCACTGGCGTCTTGCGAATGTCTCGGGTTCTCTCATTGCGTGATTTCGCCAAAGGACTAACAATAAGAGCCCGAAAACATAAGCTATCAGTGTTTCGTAGAAACGAGAATCGAAGGAAGAGGCTGTTGAAGGCAGAATGAGGCTCTTGTCCATTTTGAGGGGCCAAATCTTACGCGAGTGTCTGCTCTCCAATGAGAGACCCTCTTTGAAGATTTGCTCGCGAGTTTCGACCAAATCCCGATATACGTGGACTTTCGGGTTGCCTTCCCAATTACAAACAAAGATAACATCTGATTTATAGCTAATTCATTAGAGTGCAACTCGGCAATACCTACTTCATATTGTCGCATTGAATATCAGAGCATTTAAAACTATATTCTACGGTTTAATATGATGGCCTTGGTAAATGGGTTGTTAGCTTGACTGGCTATTAATGGCTGCGGCTTCGAACTTTGTCGCGAGCATGGTCGTGGGTGACCGTATTTGTTATCATTATTCATCGCATTTATTACAACACAACTTAAAACTGTTACTGTTAAGTAAATTATTATTATAATAAATAATACTGAACAAACATTCTCGATCTAAAGATTATGATTTAAATGATTTTCCTCGGATCTTATGAAGGGAAAGAACATGCATTTTTATTTTTACCTCACAGGCCTGCGCTGCGTAAATTTATTCTTATTTAAATCTAACGTTTATCGTGTTGAGTGCTAAATAAATAAATACGTAAGTGTCATAGATACACAAATCAGAACCTTGAAATCCCGAGAGCGATATTTAATACCAAGATATTCTGGTAGCTTGACGCATTTGAAGACATCCTTACATCCGCACGATAAAGCTAAGCACAAAATATAAGAATGTAGTAAGGGCGTAAGTTAATATTTTCATTATTTGTGCATGGTAGTAAGTTTATTCCTCTGCAACCTTTATTTATATTTATACTCTCACAGACATTTTGTAGTAACTCTTTTTCTATTTGAATGTATTTTTATAGAATAACTTACAGGTTATATTATAACTTGGGAGAGGAAATTTGGGTTCCAATTTATGCTTACTTCATTTCATTTAATGAATGTATGCTAACTAAAGTCTATCAAAAAATCGGTGGATCTAATTAATCCATGCTGCTCAAATTTACAATTAGGCAATACATTTTTGTGAGGGTCGCACATACTAAGTCTATTTGAAATAGTTTGAGCGGTTCAACCGATGAAATTCGCGACGTACGAACGGACTGACCAACGAGGAAGTCGTGAAAAATGCGTTCTTTATAGCATATCGGTAGTACGAAAACTCCTAAAAAACAGTACTTACTTTCCTGTTTCTACCAACAAATTTTCAAGATGTATCTTGCGTGAAGGAAAAATATTACAGTTTCTAAGAATTTCACGTGAATCCCATAGGAGAAAAATGAAGTTCAACCGACTTAAATAAGCACCTCTCAGAAAAAAACAAAAAATTTAATTTAATAACATCGGAAGAATAAAATGCTAGATATAAAAGGAAATAAATAAGAAGGGACTCACCGCTTCAATGCCATATCGGCGAGTCCATGATACTCGGGACGTATGTGGAGCCAAAAGTTAGTTAAACTTTTCTCTCCGAAAATAGTCTTAATTACTTTTTTCAACGTTTAGAAGTAATTGGTTGTTCTACCGAACGAATCAATTTCGAATAATGGAGTAAATTATATTACTGTTCTAATATGATTAATTACGTGAGTCGGTCGAGTAGTGTGACGTTACGTGCGATTAAGCTTCTGGTTAGCTCTCATGTATGGCTTCGGCTTTAGTGATCGGTATTTGTAAGTTTCATTTTCCGGCAGCCCGCGGACCACCTGAAAGACCCCCGCGGACCATCAGTGGCCCGCGGACCACACTTTGAGAACCACCGGATTAGAGGACACTCGATATTCAAGGTGACGTTTATTCAATTCGCTTATTCTGATTAAAACGAGAAACCACTGGGTTAAGAGCTGGGCAGGGCCCTCAAAAGTCACGTCGGTGCGTGGGCCGCATTGAGGTACCGCACCACATCCTCGGACCTCATCTTAAAAGGCTTCTCTAGTCCTCACACCGCTTCTTTCTCTCTAGCCCAGTAGTTCTAACTTTTTACTCCCAAAGTACCCTCTGAAGCTCTCAAGGTATCCATACGCACTCTCACTTTAAAATTATGATTACGAATTTACAAAATAATAAGAAGTCATGAGGAACATTTCCACAAAGGACACAAGATGCTATCAATTTGCCTCTGCTTTAAATACTGGTATATTTAAAAAGATAATCATAAGAGCCACTGAATCCTTCATAATTATCTTTTGCTCGATTTTTTGGAGATTGTTGTATTTTATTTGTATTTATAAAGTCAAATTGTTACATTTGGTTTTTACTGAAGCGTATACGATCTATAACTGCTTTACATAACTTATAAAAACGGTGGGGTGCTCCCTGGTTACTTAAAACGCGTCGGAAGTGACACTTTTAAGTAGAGTATCCTCGCACCTGCATCGCTGCCCTGCATCAGTGCCCCGCACCACTGGTTAAGAATCACTGCTCTAGACATTCACTCTTCCATTTCACTAGTGGCGGACATCGCCTCCACCTTTCTTAAAAACATTCATAATAAAAGTAGCAGATTCGGCGTCGTGGGTTAAGTTCTTCCGACATGCAAGGAACACACTGGCGGTGGGAAGATATTTCAATACCTCTACCAAACAAGATGTTTTAAATTGGAATGACAAAAAAACTGGGGATATTTTGAAAGTGCTGATTTAATTAATACACTTATTAAAAATTTCAGATTTTTTACAGTTTTACGTGAAAAGTTTTATAGAAATACGTTTGAGTTTGGGTCGTATCATAGTAGAAAAAAGTTTACTTCGCGGGGCGCATAAATTCTCCTTTCGGGCCGCATGCTTCAGACCCGTGATATAAAGGGAAAGCATTTCTCGATTAAGTCGCATCTGAGATAATAGGAGAGACTAATACAAAAGCGATGCACTTTACGTCGTTTCCGAGCGACTTCATTCATCGTCATTCCCTCCATTTGTTGCCTCCGAAGAACGTCGACGCTGAATTTTCATTCGACCTCTAATACAAAAACTATTCCATTCGCCGACTATATATTACCCGCAAATGAAAATAACTCGAATTCTTCGGCGCCGCGCATAGAAACATAGCCGCCAAACACTTGCTACGCCTCCGCCGGAAAAAATGTGCTCCGAAAGCAAAGCGACGCGACCCGAATCGAAAACTAAAACATATATTAATCAATTTCGCTGAGAGAGACGGCGGCAATCCCATTACCCTTTTGATACATTCTCCAGAGTAGTCGACCGTGACCCATAATTCGTGAGCGTCGAAACGCACGCCAAGAGAACAAGGGAGACGATGGATCAAGGGCGCGAGGGCGACCCGCTCGCAGATGGCACCGCGGTTGACACGATAGGGGCCACATGCGACAAAGGGGGAGGGAGGGGAAGGAGAGGAGGAGGGAGGAGAAGGAGAGGGGGAGGGAGGAGGAGAGGGGAAGGAGAGGGGGAGGAGAGGGGGAGGAGAGGGGGAGGAGAGGGGAAGGAGAGGGGGAGGAGTGAGAGGGAGAGAGGAGGGAGGAGTGAGAGGGAGAGAGGAGGGAGGAGTGGGAGGGAGAGAGAAAGACAGGAGTGGGAGGAAGAGAGAAAGACAGGGGTGGGAGGGAGAGAGAAAGACAGGGGTGGGAGGGAGAGAGATGGAGGGGCGGGAGAGAGAGAGATGGAGGGGCGGGAGAGAGAGAGATGGAGGGGCGGGAGGGAGAGAGATGGAGGGGCGGGAGGGAGAGAGATGGAGGGGCGGGAGGGAGAGAGATGGAGGGGCGGGAGGGAGAGAGATGGAGGGGCGGGAGGGAGAGAGATGGAGGGGCGGGAGGGAGAGAGATGGAGGGGCGGGAGGGAGAGAGATGGAGGGGCGGGAGGGAGAGAGATGGAGGGGGAGAGATGGAGGGGCGGGAGGGGGAGAGATGGAGGGGCGGGAAGGAGAGAGATGGAGGAGTGGGAGGGAGAGAGATGGAGGAGTGGGAGGGAGAGAGATGGAGAGGTGGGAGGGAGAGAGATGGAGAGGTGGGAGGGAGAGAGGTGGGAGGGAGAGAGGTGGGAGGGAGAGAGATGGAGGGGTGGGAGGGAGAGAGATGGAGGGATGGGAGGGAGAGAGATGGAGGGATGGGAGGGAGAGAGATGGAGGGATGGGAGGGAGAGAGATGGAGGGGCGGAAAAGAGAGAGATGGAGGGGCGGAAAAGAGAGAGATGGAGGGGAGGGAGGGAAAGAGATGGAGGGGCGGGAGGGAGAGAGAGAGAGGGATGGAAGAGAGTAGCAAATAGCAATAGGGGAGTTGCGGGGCTAGTTAGGAGGGAGTAGAGCGGCGATAGAAGGCAGCAAAAGGTCGTCGTCTCTTCCGATAAGGAGTTCGCTCGGGAAGGAAGTGGGTCGTCTTTACAGAGAGCGTTGCCTAGCTAAGGAGGAGCGTGAAAATAGACACGAAACAAAACGGCAGAGATTGATTTTAAGCGCATCTCGGAAAACTTGTTTATACAGGGAAAAATTGCGATCGTGATGGAAACGACGAGCATTTGTCTATACGAGCAACGCCCCTCTCCACCTCCTCTTCTTTCCTCTCCTTTCTCCCTCCTCCTCCATCCCTCCCCCTCCTCTTCTTTCCTCCCCCTTCTCTTTCCTCCCTCCCTCCTCCCCCTCCTCTTCTCCTCCTCCTCTTCCCCCTCCCCTCCCTCTCCCCTTCCCTCCCTCTTTCCTTCCCTCTCCTCATCTTCCCTCCCATGCGATGCACTGTAGGAACAGCGCAACATCTCCAAGGGATTCTCGAACGGCGAAGTACGCGACAGCGGTTCTCGTTCAAAGGTCTTACCCGCGGAGACGGGGATAAACGAAGGGGAAGCCATCGAATACGGGGACAACCAATTGATTCAGCAATCGGAACATCCACCGAAAATACGCGCGACCACTGAACCGGAATTAAAGAAGCAAAAAACTCGTCGTCGCGCACATGAACGCCACTGCCACCTATAACTACGACATCGCGCGTTTCGTAATCTAAATGCCTGCTCACAGGCCTTCGCTTTCACTAAATAACCATCACAGGGCGCGGGAAAAATAATGAGGCGCATGTTATTCACACGACAAGGTCAAGTTCTCGAACGTAGCGTCGAATGGAGAGGATTTCGGAATTACAATTGACACGCAAAGAGTAGAAGGTGAACTTGAATAGGATAAATATCGCTTTCACCTCCCAAGGGTATCGAAAGAAATGGGACAAACAAAATACACGCCGCAAATCAAAAAGTTGTCATGCGTCACTTGGGCAGAGCAACACGGAGAGTAGTTGACGGCATCGCCACATCGAGGTACGCGTTGCATCTTCCGACACCGCAAGCGAAAAACGATCGCTCGGTGGAGATAGGGGAGCCGGTGTGACAGTAGTTCGAGTGTTGGCACCACCATGATCTGCCGAAGCGACACCCGGTTCGAATCCTTATGAGGATTTCGTCAGGATGTGTCTTACAGTTAGAATGCAGTCGCAAGTGTTGCGTGTGGGAGGCTCCTTTTCACGCGTAAAGAGAAATGAGTGTCAGTGAGCAATGATAGATTCTAAGTCGAGTAACTACGACTTCTTCCGGACGTTTTATTCTTCTATTCGTTCCTGAGATACATAATATCAGCACGTGCGTGAGTGCGAGAGAATATCAATTTTTAAAATCAGATGTAGCCACCACATGACTTTCTCCATACCTGTAATATTTCTAAAAATTCCAAAAAGGTTGCATGATAATAAATATTTTTAAGGAACTGCGAGAAAATTTTAAAGACTACAAAGAACAGAAATAAACTCAAACCATAGCCTTCTGATATTGGATATAGCCAGGAATCTCCAACAAATAAAAAAATAAAAAGGAGCGTTATTAAAACGTAACTAAGCTTCAATTGTTAACAATAGTCGTCGGTAGGTGGCGTGGTGGTGGTAGTTAAAAATATAAGATATTCCTTGAACAATGCATTATATGGGAAAATGTTTCAAAAAAAAGGTTGTAGAAAATTAAATATCCTACAACTTTTATTCCAGTACATTTTTACATTTATCAAATATTAAAGAAAATACTTCAAAATAACGGATGTGACAAGAGTAAACACCCACTTCCGGTTGATCGATTTTTACCATAAACTAATCAGTTCTTGTGACTTTCATAAAAATGTTAAATATACAATTTTGCATTGACCTGATAAATAGTTTTTGAGTTAGAGCACCCACAAAAAAGCTGTCGCATACACACACACAGACATCATCAAGAAAATGTCAAAACGTGTTCAGGGGACATCAAAAGGTTTATTTTTGTTGAAACTCGAAATCGATTTTTTTTCGTGAAAACGATACTTTCTCTATACTTCGTAAATGGATAAAGTAAAAAGACGTCGGTCGCGACGGCCGTATTGTCCCCTGCGACCATTGCTCAAAGCCGAGGACGGCGAATGGTGATTCTCAACCATTTTCATTAGGCGGCACACTTGCGCAAATAAAACAAGTAATGGCGGCACACCCCCGCCCCCCATATTCCAGTGCATCTCTCTCGCTTCTCCCAAAATTCCGCGGCACACCAGTTCATGTCTGACGGCACACCACCGTGCCGCGGCACACCGGTTGAGAACCACTGCGTTAGAGCGTATAGAACTGAGCGGTTGTGGAACGCGGGCACGAGAAGCTTTTGATGCTCCCGCAGGGAAATTATATTTTAAACATAGCAATTAATTAATATGCAGACTGCGATGACTACCGTGACGTCACATTTTTACTTTCTCCATATATATGAAGTATTGTTTTCATGGAAAAAATCGAATTCGAGATTTCAATGGAAATACACGTTTTAAGGTCCCCTGAACATGTTTTGACTATTTTCTCGATGATGTCTGTTGGTGTCTCTGTGCATGTCTGCGACCGGGATTTCGTGGGTGCTCTAACTAAAAAACTATTACTCAGATCAGCGTGAAATTTTATATTTGACATTTTTGTTAAAGGAAGAAGTGCTGATTAGTGTTTCATAAAAACTAGTCAACCGGAAGTGGGTGTTTACTCTTGTCACATCCGTTTTTTTTATATTTGCTTTAATATTTGATAAATGTAAAAATGTACAGGAATAAAAGTTGTAGGATATTTAATTTTCTACAACCTTTTTTTTGAAACATTTTCCCATATAATGCATTGTTGAAGAGATATTTTTAAAACTAAATTTTTTAGCTGCCACCACCACACCACCTACCGGCGACTATTGTAAACACTTTACGCCCCTTTTTATTTTCTTAATTGTTGGAGCTTCGGGGCTATATATAATATCAGAAGGCTAGAGTTTGAATTTATTTGTTCTTTGTAAAGTCTTTAAATTTTCTAGCAGTTCCTTAAAATATTTATCATCATGTAATTATTAGAAATAGTACAGATATGGAGAAAGTCATGTGGTGGCCACATCAGATTTTTTATAATTAATATTTGCTATTGTTATTTTATCTCGTTAAACTTCCTAGATGCCTTACGTAGAATATCAAATATCATTTACAATTAGACCTTAAATTTAACAATGCGGCCACCACAACATGACAAGTGGCCGCAAATGCGGTCACGACGAATTTTTCTCTAAGAACCACTGGTCTAGATTCTTTTTGGGAACAAACTATTGCGGAATTTTCCGAAGTTTGCACATTTTATTTTTCGGTATTCAAAACAATCTGTTGAGTAAAATTTGATTGAAGCACACTTAATATTACTGAATTCGGTAATTTAAAAGTAATAAATGCAATGAAAATATGAAACGAAATAATTAATTGAATTTGCCTGGCCAAAAGCTAATAAGTGATAAGTTCACGTCGCATGCGCATCGATGCTGAATTGCTTGATATATCCAGTGAGGCAGGCGACAGACGAACACAAATCGTAACATATCAAGGTAAAATAAAAAGTGAACAACTAATAGAGGAAACTCGATGGAACACGAAAGGGTCCGGATTTTCGGCGCTCGACTCCATTTGAATTCCTCGCCAATCGGTGGTTCTGCCCTGGCTTCCGCCCCATTCCATCTTTCCCTCAGGATCATCACGATCATCCCATTGACGAGAGGGACCAACGGAGGGGGGCGCTCCGGCGGGGGGGAGGTGTAGTTTCGGGGGGAGGTGTAGTTTCGGGGGGAGGTGTAGTTTCGGGGGGAGGGGGGCGCTCCGGGAAGGGAGGAGGCTGCGAAACGCGAACGAGGACACGCATGGATGGCGGAAGGGGGGAATTGCTCCTCCTTCCTGCCGCGACATATGTGAGGGGCACGCGCGTGCCATCCATGGGAGCACGCGGGAGAGGAGAGGGTGAGAGAGAGAGAGAGAGAGAGAGAGAGAAACGGGAAGGATGATACAACCAAATGAAATTACGAGAGGCGCGTGTTGGGATGAGGCAAACGTTGAACCGTTCCTCGATCTCAGTGTCGCGTTCCCACAAATCTCCTGCGGGAAAATAGACGGGATCGCATAACAGAGGAGATTTAAATAGAGCCGACATCTTGCGGGTATTCATCATATAGAGAGAGGTGGTGGATGTGGGAGAAGAGGATGGATTGAGAGTAGAGAGAGAGAGAGAGAGAATGGAGGGGGAGAGGGCGGTGGAGTGTAGGGAAGAAAGAGTGGAGGGGAAGAAAAGATGGAGGGAGAGAGAATGGGGAAGAAAAGATGGAGGGAGAGAGAATGGGGAAGAAAAGATGGAGGGAGAGAGAAGGGGGAAGAAAAGATGGAGGGAGAGAGAAGGGGGAAGAAAAAACCCATCCATAAGTTGGGCAAAACGTTCGCCGTTCGAATCGTGAGCTCGGGAGAAACCCGCCGAGGAGGCTGACTCGACGTCACTCGCCGCCGGGAAATACTAGAAAACGCGCACGCGATTGTCTTCTCGAAAATCTGACTCAGCACCTGGATCACACCGTAAATACAAACGAGAGAAGCGTTCAAAACTCGAGCATATTCCACGATTAGCTATTCGAGGTACACGTTCTAAAATTCAAGAAGAAAAAAACTTCTAGGCAGAGGAAAATCGACATCTAAATAAAACTGTTATCTTAGTCAATTAAGGAATTTATTTCGATAAAATGAAGAAGGATAACATAAAAATTTCAAATTACACGGTTTGATTTAAACCTTTTGTATTTTATAGCAAAGGTTCAAATTCATAATCATAAAAATGTAAAGAAAAATGACGATTCAGTGATTTGAAACCTGGGTAGTCATATTTATTTTTCGTAGAGGAATATGTAAGAAGTATTTCAATAAATTTGTTTTCACAAATTTTTTCTTGAAATTTTCTATATCCATTTCCGTAAAGTGACGGCTAAAAGTCGTGTGTGCGCGCGTGTATGTATGTGTGTGTGTGTATATATATATATATATATATATATATATATATATATATATATATATATATATATATATATATAAATTCTTAAGAGCAACTAACAGTTAAACAATGCGTATTATACTGATTTCACGGGACTATTACACAACATCAACATGTATCTTTGCGAGATGAAGACCGTTTACGAAGAAACATCCACTAGTATCAAGCAAATGCACACGAAGTTTGCTGTACAACGAGTCACTGCACCATAATATTTCTCCTCTTAAAACATCAACATCTTCCATTCATTGCAATAGTTCCTATTACTCTTTTACAATGCGGCCGATTGACATCTTAGGAATAATAAAAGGTGAATTTTCAAAGGTAACTGCACGTTCCATGAATCATCCGACCAATTCCAGGATGCAATGAAGACATTTTAGAAAAGTACTAAAACCGATGGAAATTTTTACTTTCGGAGTTATCTCCTCGTCCCATTCGGAGCGAGCGAGAGAGCGCATGCGAGAGAGTGACGTCATCCGAATGAGTCGCCATCTCGGCGATGGAGCGGCGCGTGGTATTCTTCTTCACCACGAGCAATGTCGGCAATGTTTACGCATTCGACTCCAAACGCCTTCCGAGGACAAGATTCGAGTATTCACAACTACGGCAGCGGATTTCAAACGGATCCAAATATCCTGAGCTCAGACCGTTTTCCTAAGAATTCGCCGCACGACAACAATCAAATCATCCATTTTCATAACCAATTTTTTTTCTGCCTAAAAATAACGTTTTTTTCGACGATGTCTGCTAGCAACGCAGTCTTCACGCCCGAGTGATGGCATTTTCCTTAGCAACGAGTGGCAACGGAGCTATTCGGCAGTTAACCATTAGCGCGATCCACAGCCGCAGAAAAGTGGGAGGCAAATTGTCACCGTCCGAGAGCAATATTGTCTTCCTTCCCGTAAAACGCTTATGAACGGATTTACGCTTTCATCCGCGACTATTAAAGGTCAAAAGCTCAGTGGAGCACGGCGAAAGAGAAACTGCGCAACGCGGCCGTCCAATGCGAGCGCCACACGAAGAGAATGACTAATGGAATCGAATCGGCACCGAGCGAGACAAGAAAATATATCTTTACCCGCATAACGAATTCTGTGACATAGTTTCCGACCCAGGAAGTGACGATCATAAATTTTTTTAAAAGAAAATCTGCAACGAATCTAAACAATATCGAAAAAGAATTATATCGAAGACGAGATTGCGTTAAACTAAAAAGGAGTTTCACATTTACTTCATAAACTAAAAAGCCGCCCTTCATAAAGCATCATGCTTACTCTATTACGTGGCTGAACAATGAAAACGATCCGCTTCTGTAACGACATGGAAGGCATTGTAGTCGCATCGTCCCCTTCAGCAAAGCACAAGTATTACACAAGTTTCTGTTAACGAATAAAATAAGTGGCACGGGAAAATATTTTAAACAGGAAAAGTTGACGGCGCGTCCTGAGTGGCATAACGAGACCAACCTGTTTTTTATACTTTTAAAGCTATGTGCGAATTGGATTTGGACGATCACGATTTAAGAACTGATATTCTCACTTTGCTTCGTACGAGAAGAAATGACATCACTCTCCGTAACGATAAACGGGATCTTAATTAAAGAAATGAGACTTTGCCAAAAGGGCCGAAAAATATATCCAGCGACATTAGATAATTCACCCAACTTTTCTATCACCGACAAGAGGAGGTCGTTTCAATTACATATGACAAAATATTACTATTTTTGGGAGTCAGGGGTAAGAAAAGAAACCCTGGATTTATGCAAGTGCGCCGACCAATGGTTTTGATACAATACAAAACAAACCGACTTTTTGTACGCAAGTTTCCAGGTCTCAACACGCAAGAAGAAAGCTGCAGGAAAGTGGGAGTGGGGGTCAAGTCACGTGAAGCTGTTTTCCATTTCATCCGAAGCGTTTTGATTATTTTTACGGATATCGTCCTTGGCACAGTCCCTAAGGCAGAAAATCCCAACTCGATGGACACGTTGACCGTTAGGTCCCTCCGCAATTATTTCTCACGCCAAGAAGTCTTCAGATATGGAATGTGGATTGATCAGAGAAGAAAGCGACGTTCTCCTCTTTTCCGATAGCATTCGAAGCAATGGTCTATCTCTAGTGGCAACGTCCGACGCTTGAAATCCGTTACAAGGATACAGTCACAGTTTCATTTATGCTCTTCGATGCTAAATATGAACCGATTATCTGAAATCGTTTCAAAATTGACTGGCGAACGACCTTGCAGTTCCGCGGCAAAAACTGGGACGACGAGTACGATTTGGATTATTCAAATCCCTTGATCCTTTTCCAAGCGCGCTGTAAGCATAAGCTTATTAAATAAGTCTGAATATCGCACAGCGACTCGGGACGCTTTGCTCGCCGGTAGCGATAGATACTGCGTGACAATTTATTATTTTTTTATTTTAAATTGGCTCATAGAAAGCACTTGACTGTCTTTTAAGATGAGCTCACCAACGATAAAAAAGATAAACGCATACGACCAAACCCTCGACAGGATTCGCACCCGCGACCCTAGTATTACTAGCTAGACACACCTCTTCACCAAGGCCAGCAACATTTCAAGGGTTCTCACACTCCTCAAATGGATTTATCAGCGTCCACGAGATGATCTTAGGTTCATTTCTGAATTAGTTTCGCTATTTAATTATGGCCCACAATGCTTATTATTAATTTAGACGCGTAACTAAACAGGCAATACGCTGCCAGGATCTCGCATAGGGACGCGAACTCAAAAAAGGAGACAATTAATAAGTGTGTAGGGATACAAACAAATTTTAAGGTGGAGCAAACGGATCCGATGACTTTCCAATACAAAGACCGCAACCAGAGTTCGTCAATTCCCAAACAATCTCCATCGTGGAAAAGAACTTTTATTTACTTCCGGAGGAAAATAACAAGTTTGCTCTCAAAGATGTATTCCGTCCTTCGGACGAATACTCAAAGAAACTCGCATTTCACTCTAATAATGCGGGACGAATAACACTTCAAACAAATATTATGTCAATGCGCAGGAAAAATAATAATCCAGACGCGCGACAGGACGTCGATTGCATCAAAAGCATTACAGGCAGTGCGAAAAAATCATTTTCCGCGAGTGAATGAAATCTGTCAACGCGAAACTAGGTCCCTCGTGGTTAAAAATCTATCGAAAATGACCGATCGATGTGTTCATGAATGGCATTCGATCATTCGCCTGCTTAAATGTGTAAACGAGATGCGTGGCCCAGAAACGGGACATATCCGCCCGCGAACGGAAGCGATACTCGTCCCGCGCTCTCCCACCGGAGGCCTCCCGTTTGCCAATAGCGACGAAATCGCACGCTGGCAAAGACGAGTACTCATTTTGCGAAGGAAACGGAAAACAGACGACGCAACATCGAGGAAAGTCGATCTCGCCGTTAGGCAGCGCTAAGAATTTGGAAGTCGCCGTTATGGATACACAAACGGGCGCGCACGCTAGCACCCGTGTGACGCCGTGGGTCGAAAAGACACGCTAACGTTAGAGGAAAACAAACGCTGGGTCGGAAAACAACTAAAAATACGCTAAAAATAAGGAAAGAATATTCGAAGTTTAATTATTGATGCGGGAAAAACCCGAAGGTTACAAAAGTTCCCACCGCCAAGATAACGGCGTATTCACTATGATAATAGTTTTCGGGACAAAAGTATGTGCTACAAACACGTGTTTCCATAACGGCAAAACATTATAACGGTCACAAACGCGTCGAAAATTGTGCTAATGCGAGGTAAAAACGTTTTATTCTGAACTTCCGGTAAGACTCGCCAATGAAAACCTGCTACGATAGTTCAGTGGTAGAATATCCGCCCGGCAAGTGGAAGACCCGGGTTCGATTCCCGGTCATAGCAGACTTTTTTCTCGATTCAAAATTATTCCCAATGAAAACCTTGATTGTAAGAATGAAATTAAATACCTTTGTAGCAACTTCACCTTTGCGCAGTAACCAGCGTGATTACTCTAAACGGGGATTTCAAAGACTGACGATGCCGGAGTTACACAATCTTCTTTAGGTGGTAATGTTCTTACGTCATAGAATCACAAAGTCGCGTGATCCTCTAGTGAAAAATGGATTCATACCGGTAATGAATCCGCAATTAAATCCAAGTAGAAATCGACATAATATGTAAACGAGGATTTGTCTCGCACTTTTATAATCAAAACGTTTAATTAACTTCGCGTGCGCGCGAGGAAACGAAAGACTTAAATTAGCGAATGTCGATATCGTATACAGAATTCTACATTATAATAAAGTGACAACCATTTATTCAACCTCACCTTAACGAGAAAGCCACACGACTGTCTAATTCGAATCGCATCGCAAAATTTTAAAAATCCCAAAGCGGAGGTAAAATTTTAAATGAAAAAATGTAACCCCTCTTCCTGATGGTGGATTGTCGCTACATTCATTTTGTTTTGTGAGCGAAGTTTTTCGAACAAATTCGCTTTTCTCGGTATTTCTCTCAGCCGTACGAATGCTTAGAAAAGGTTGTTCGAACCTCTCCTGCACTCTCCTATCGGAGAGAAGATACCAAGGTCAATGCACCGCAAGAGGCGCTGCAGCCAAATGACCTTGGTGAGTCACGCGACATCACCTTGACAAGTTCTTACGCTCGGTCTTCCAATATGATTCACTTTAATTGTCTAAGCGCTAATGCGATTAGATAAAACACAAAGAAACAGACGAGGGAATTCTTGAGAAGTTTTTTTAAAGCATTTTCTTGACAGGATAACGTGGGCTTGTTCTACCACACGTTAAAAGATTTCCTAATACATAATGCGGATACTCATTCATCTTTCAAGAGCTCATAAATATCAACCGCGTATAGACTGTCACATGACTATGGTTACGGCTGTTTGTTACAAACTTTTCCTAACCTTTAAATACGTCCAGTTGGATTTAGTACTGTTAAATACAATAATACAGTATAGTAAAACGGGTAAACTAAACTGGGGTTTAAAATGTTAACTTAATTTACCTTAGTTTCAATGGAATACTTACGTAAACATAAAACAGTATAAGCACAATAAAAATTAGAATTTTCGTCACAACATTATGTTGAAATACAAGAGAAATCATTCAAGGATACCACGGATATGAAACAACCGACTCACTGACGATTTATTCATCAGAAACCCCTATTCATAATCTTTTAGCGCTGGGTTTCCTGTTTTTTTAACCGTTATTTCCTCTCACCTACATACAAAATCTTCGAGACCGGGTCTTATTTCAGTTAGAGATATTAATATGCCCGCCATCCAAATTTTTCCAATGACAGATTTTCCAAGAATTCCTCAACTTACAACAAATAGTATATTATGCAGTAAATTGTTCCCACCAAACGATATTTATAAAATTTACCTTTTTAATTATACGATATTTAAAGCCCTTATAATTATATTTTGTAAAACTTGAGTATTTTATCATGTTAAGGGCATTTCAGATAGTCGACAAGTGTATAGTACTGGTGTGACATACTCAAATTATTTTAAAATGCATTCCAAATTTGAAATTACCGTATTAACCACACTGAATTTGAAACGGCTGGTAATAAAGAACATTTATTTCCACCGACTAAATCTTTCCATCGACGACTCCGAAGAAAACATCTTTTTTGGCTTCTTTAGCCTAGCTTCTTAATTTTTTAAGATGTCAATAAAAACTTGGCAAAAATGCCACTTTTACGAAATATGATCGAAAATTTTCATTTTATTCCAACAAACTGTAATGTAAATTTGAATTTTAAATTTTACATCCTCGTATTGAGAAAAATCAAATGTTATAATTTTTAACGCATATTTATTAATTATTAGAATTTGCAGCCAAACCTGGAAAGCAATCAATTTTTTGCAAATTATTTAGCTTTTAATAAACCAGCAATCAACGAAGATTCAACTTTATAGTTCCAATTAACTCATTTTTTCATATTATAAAAATGAACAATCCTCAAAAAATATCCTACGCAATGGAGTTTTTTATGAGTATGAAAACGTTTTAACACCATTTTAACATTAACCGAATCAGACTGCATTTTCGGGACGACCATTCGAGAGCGGAGCAGAGAAAATCCAGACAAAGAATGCGATCGAAGCGGCCATTCTCGACTTAACAATATTCATTCCGCGACGTGCGGAACATTAGCGCGCCAAGGTCTTTATTTATAGACCGAGATAAGACTACATTTACAATGAAATTAAGGACACCCCGTCGAGACACGTATTTATTCCTCAAAGAACCGAATATCCTTTCCAGAAAGTCAACGCCAAACGAGCGCCGAGATGGCAGCGCAGACAGGAAGGCGACGAGGGAAGATAGAACGGCCTCCTAATATCAATCGGTCCTTTTCACTGGCTCCCGTTGCTCTTCGGGATGTTATTATTTTGTGGAATGGGCTCCGTTCACGCCGAACGCCTCTCCTACACACGTCACATTGATCCGCGCGGGTCGATGAACTCTCTCCTTGGAAAGGACGCGTATAACCCACATCCCGTAGCCATCTGCCGCCTCTCTGACCTCAGACGGTCTCACGGGCCAATAGCATCCCCACCAAAGAGAAGAGAGGTCCAACCGAGAGAGCCAACCGAGAGAGCCACCCACCGGCCCAATGCAAAGAAAAAGACTAACGGGCGTCCTACTCCCCCCTTCTCTGTCTCCCCCCCTTCTCTGTCTCAACCCTCTCCCCCACCCTCGAAGACGGAGGCTCGAGGGACGTCTAAAATCACGTGGAAGGACGGGAAAGAGCACAAAATGTCAACACTCTTTCTTCAATTCGGTCGCACGCTCACGGCGATCGAAAACGGGTTATAAAAACAAATATGGCCGTTAAGGTCTCTCTCTTGGTCTACGATAAATAAATGAATCTCGTTACTGTATGAAGCATGGTGTAGTCGCTGCGATATAAGAGTTTGCCGATGCGGCATTCTCGCAAAGCGTCGCGAAGGCTGAAACCAGATGCAACCGTAAATGCATCACCGCGAGAATCCCTCTTTATCTCTCTCCCCCTCCCTCTCCCCCTTCCTCACCGCCTTCCTCTCCCCCTCCCTCTCTCCATCTCCCCCTCCCTCTCTCCATCTCCCCCAACCTTTCCCCCTCCCCCATCATCCTCCACATCTCAGCCCACTTCCAAGGGTGATAGAGCCACAGCAGAAGCGAGGAAAAACCGCTGTGTTAAATGCGTAATTTTTCCATAGATTATGGATTCGAAAATTATCTGAGGATTAGGATAAGGTTAAGAAATTTAACGATATACTCGGGAAAAAGTACTTTAGACGAATGAAATTGTTATTCACACCGAATTCGCAAGAACCAAGAGATTGACATTTTATGACGAATTAGAGTATAATAGAATAAAAATAATTGGCCTTCGTTCCTTAAAAACTCAAAAATACACAAGCGTCATAAGAATGGATTTTTCATTACTACTCGAGGGTTTTAATGCAGCGATGGAAGTAGAAAGGCGGTGTTTAGCCGGGTAAATAAAAATAAAAATAAATTATCATCAAATAGATACCATTCGTTGATGTCTACACATCAAACAATGACGACGAAGACCTACTCGCCGGCAGAATACCTATAATCACTAAAACGTAAACACATTAAAGTTAACATATTTTGCGAGGATATATTTCTACGACAAAACTCTTACCCGAACCGCTGAATGCCGTTTACACTAAAATCGATCGAGGCATCTTTAATTTCACTTTCAACATCGCTCATTTTTAATTAGGAGAGTCGATTATTCTTTACAATCCCATCGCCATTTTCCGCAAGCGGTATCTTTCCTCCGAGTCTCTGAATGCGGACGATTATTTCCTCCATCGAAATCTTTCGAAAACGACCGACACTTCGCTTCCAGAGAGAGAAGATCTCGAGCGCGTTCTCCTCGTGCGACGCACGTCTTCCGACGCGAGACCCTTTTTCGGAGAACTCCATTAATATAGGATCGGAATCGACACGTGAGCGACTGCGAACGTCGACTCGCGTCGACGCGTCATTATTTAGGATATCCGCGAGGTGAAAGACGGGCATGGCGTCGAGAGCATTGCGAAACCCGCCCCCTTTCCGCGGAATTCACTGGCAGTCTGCCGCCCGCGAACGACGGCCAATATATCGGGGGCGGTAATACTGGCAACGCCGAAAACAAATCGAGTGGAACGGATTACGCGGATTGAGAGAGGGAGAGAGAGAGGGAGAGAGAGAGGGAGAGGGAGGGAGAGGGAGAGAGAGAGAGGGAGAGAGAGAGGGAGAGAGAGAGAGGAGAGGAGAGAGAGAGGGAGAGAGAGAGGGAGAGAGAGAGGGAGAGAGAGAGGGGAGAGAGAGAGGGAGAGAGAGAGGGAGAGAGAGAGGGAGAGAGAGAGGGAGAGAGAGAGGGAGAGAGAGAGGGAGAGAGAGAGGGAGAGAGAGAGGGG